>CM032003.1:13074307-13253334 GCA_018804465.1 Populus tomentosa
ATTGAGATTGTGCAATTAATGTTTAATATTTTTGTTTAAAAGTTGTTGGAGTTGCTTGTTTGCAAAAATTAAATGACTAGAGTGTCTTTAAAGAAAGGCCCAGGTAACAAATAAGAATGATATAGATCAACTGGATTCACAGCTAAAAAAAGAGTTAAAGACTTTAGTTTCGATCATAGGTAAAATAGATAAGTAAA
Source organism: Populus tomentosa (assembly GCA_018804465.1). Taxonomy (NCBI): domain Eukaryota; kingdom Viridiplantae; phylum Streptophyta; class Magnoliopsida; order Malpighiales; family Salicaceae; genus Populus; species Populus tomentosa. The sequence continues at coordinate 13,074,505 of CM032003.1, forward strand.
TTAGTCAGTTTTTTACTGGGTTAGTCATGTTTTATTTTTTTTTTATTTTTTAATGCGGACGAGTCCAAACCCTAAATCGATCATCTAAAATGTACGGACATGTTTATTTTACAAGTATGACTATTTTGCCATCAAAAGCTAAAAAATTTTTGGGTGAGAGGTTCCTTGTCTTTTTTTAAAAAATAAATAGTAGAGTACAATCATACCCTTGAAAGAAAAAAAATATATATATAGATATACACACACACATGCATAGAGGGGCTTCTCTGTCTTTCTTTTCTTAAAATGGTAAAATGATGGAATTAATCTTACAATTTAAAAAAACAAAGGCTATTTGCATTCCCTCGATGATTATCCAAACACAACAAAGGCTATTTACGAGAGTTTTTGGTATTTTTTTTGTTTGTTTTTGCTATTATTTTTAAACTTTGTTAGGGACGGCTTAAAAATTTTAAGTTTTAATATTATTTAAAAAAAGTTATAGACTCGTGCGATGCACATATCAACGCGTCATGGCCTTTGTGCCATTCAAGTGGCGTATGAGTGATCATACAGCGGCCAACATCCTCCTTTGTTTGCGGCGTTAGGAGGCGTGTGTCGTCCTATTTATAGCAGTGTGCGTGTTCTCACGAGGGAGGTCCGGTTGGACTGCGGTAGAGTTTTTTCTTTCTTTCTCTTTTTCTCTCTCATTTCCTAGAAAAACATGTTTGAACTTCAAAAAAATTAATTGTCTTCCAGTTTGTAATCTTATTGATTTTGGGTCCTCCTTTTATTACTATTTATTTTGCTTTTGATGCCTTTTGAAGTGTGGATTTTTTTTTCATTTCATCCTTGGTTATTTTTTCAATTTGATTTTTTTTTTATCCGATTTGATCCCTCTATGTTTAGATGCTCTATTTCTTTGCTTTATACTTCTCTTCACTTTTTTTTTTTTACAATTTTCATCCCTTTTAATTTTATGTATTTTTTAAATTTATTTTTGGTCCTTATTCTTTTTATTACTATATTCTTATCATTGTCTTGATTTATCTTTTTTCTCAATTTGTCCCTTAAATTTAATTTCATTTAGTTTTTTAATCCAATTTTGGTCCTTATTCTTTCAATAATTTTTTTTCTTAGTTTTTTTGTTTTTCCAATTTAGCCCCCTAATTATTTTCTTTCATTTTTTATACCATGTTTGGTTTGTATTCTATAGGTTTTAAATTGTTTTATAGTTAGATATTTTACTTTGTTTATTTTTTTTCGTGGTTGTCTTCCAACAAGATAGTCCTTTTATTGAAAATTGATTTTTTTTTTCAAATTCATCATTTGATAGTTGGTTATTAAGCCCTTAACTTCTTCTTTTTCATGGTTTTCTTTTGTTGAGTTGTCACGATCTCATATCTTAGATAATAAGTTAGTTAAGCTAACTATGGTTGCCCCATATTTTTTTTCCTCGGTTTTTGTTTTTATAGAATTGATTTTTTTTTAACAATTTCATACTTTGACATTAAATTATGGCCCATTGAGCTATGTGATTTTTTCACCTTTTTTTTTCTATTTGGTTATCTCGAGTGCCGGTTAATCAAGTTAACACGGGTTAGCTTGTATTTTCTTACTCAATATTTTTTTATTTAACTTTGGTTTTTTTTTTTCTAGGTTTTTCTTTTGAAAGTCTAATTTTTTTCTCATGTCGCGAGTGGCCGGTCATTGTTTAATTTTTTCTACTAGGTCACCTTTTGAAACTCTTTTTGTTTTCATCTTTAAAATTAGGTTATTAGACCTTAAATTTTAATATTTTTCTTTATTTTTGTTTTTATTTTTATTTTGCAGGTTTTTTTGATCTCATATCTTAGATCATGTTTTAATTAATTTAATATGGGTTATTTTGAATTATTATCGCTTGAATATCTATTTTTAGTGTTAGAAAAAATTTGATCCGACCCGCCCATAGCCTATAACCTATTTAGTTTTTCTTTCAAAAAGGCACACTTTTAACCATCCAAAGATACACACTTAGCCATTGCCTTTACGAGAAAACAGAGGTCTCAAGTTGATTAGTGAAAGAATAAAAAAATAGTTTTTTAACATTGTCAAGACAGAAAAGTTCCAGTCTTTTTTTATTAGTGAAGAAAGTTCTTTAAGTTTTCCGACCAATTTTGTGTCCATTTTCTTTCATGTACTCATAATTCTTACTTTCACGATGTAAATGTAATGTTAGCCTCGCAAGTCTCCACTTCATCTTTGGCTTTACGAAAGAACTTGATGGGAGGTAGTCATGTACTCGCATGGCAGACGAATCTAATGTTAGCCTCACAATCCTCATGTCAATTCTATAAATGATTCCTTTATGAATTTAATCGGCAATAATTCATTGAATAAATTGGATATGAATATTGTAAACCCTATTTCTCCATTCTTTTTAAGAACATAAAATAGCTCAATTTCATTAATATTTATTGATTTTGATAATTGAGATTGAGTTCCATGCGAAAGACTCAAATCTTAAATCTTGGATGTCTAGCTCTTAATTTTATATATATATATATATATATATATATATATATATATATATATAGATATATATATATTCTTGCTTCTCTTGTATTTATTTAGTATGGAATAGTTTCTCTAACAATGTTAAATAAAATATAAATATTTCTATTACTAAACTTGGAAAAATTATAACAAAATAAATTGTAACATTTTATATTTTGAAAAATTACACCCAGTTATCCTTTTTCTAAATTACATTTGATGATTTTTTTTTTAAAAAAAGATACTTCGTAAGAAAAATAAAACGAAAGGGATACCCACAAGCACTACCCTCACTTGACATGACCAAAAAGAACAAATCAAATGTTTTTGAATTCTCTAATGGAGAGGGCATATAATAGAACAGGGGTAAGCCATCAACACAGAAGTCATCAGCATAGTAATAGATTATAATTCTGAGTGGACTTTCTGACAAGAGACCCACCACAATATAGCCTCCACCACGAGTCAAGTATGGAGTCTTCGGCCACGATTTTCCAAAATGTACCAGCACCAACGGGCGTGGACGGTGGACGGTTGAATCAAAGGCGAGCAGCATAAAATCAAATGCCAATTGATACCTCTTTTTTTTTTTTTGGATGCCATTTGATACCTCTTTGGATGCGTGCGTGAGTTGTAATATCACCTTATCTAATTATCTAAAAGAAATGGGGAGCATTGAAAGAAGCAGTTTTTTTTTTCATCCATCCCCTTTCCTTTCATTTTCATCCTGTTTTCCTCTTTTTTATTTTTCTTTCAACATTTGCTTTGCTTGATTTTGAATTTATAATTTTTTTTATTTTTTATACAATATCATAGTTTCAAATAAATATCTCGATATTTAGTTGGTATTTGATTTTATAAACATATATTTTTATCATCATATAATTAAATAAAAATTATTTAGAAAAAACAAAATTTTTAGATCAATTGAAGTTCATCACTCATATTATAATTTTATGGGTTAAGCTGTAAAACCCGAATCATTCAATATATCAATATCATAATATTAAAAAAAAATATTATCTTGATTTATTTTTTAAAATCAACTATATATTTTATCAATTATTCGAGTTGTTTTTAGATTTTTTAAGTTGATCGGGTTGTTTTTATGGCTTGTACTCTTTTTGTACATTATTAATTTGTATTCGAGTAGCATAACGTGATGTAAACTAGTTTAACAATAAAAAAGTGTTTTCATAAATAAGATGATTCATAACTTGATAATTTAGATTTTGAAATATACCTCATTCCGTGTAAATTGGCAGAGTAACATAGAGGAGACGATGCAATTACCCACCTTGCATTTTCAAAATATTTATTTTAGCTTTAATTTTAGTAGTTCAAATGTATGAACAAAAAAAGTGAAGTTTTTTATAAATAGTTTAGATTTTGAAACATTATTCCATTACGTGTAATTTTTCATAGTTAGAAGCTTGATAAAGGGGCAGAATTATATAGAAGAGATGGAGGAATTGTTCATCTTACATTTTCAAAATATTTATTTTAACATCTTTAATGTTAGAGAAACATAGAATTAAGCTTGCCTAACAACTTAAATTTTAAAATTAATATAATTTTTTGATATAATATTAAAATCTTAATAATCAAACAGTAATAAATTAAATTTTATTATCTCATTCTAACTAATTAATTAATAAAATTAAATACAAGATAATAATAAATTATACAAGTTGCAAACTTAAAAAAAAATTATTTAAGAGAGTATAATAAAAAATAATGTAAAATTATTATTTAAAATCATAGCTAATAATTTAATTTTTTTAAATTGAAATAATTTTTTAATATTTAATAGTTCAAATTAACTCTTTTTTTTCCTTTAGATATTGCTTTTCGTATATTTTTCTGAAAAAAAGTTCTTTACCCACTTATCTTTGAATCCTAGTTGCAACCTCACCCTGAGCTTGATATCAACTTGTAAAAGAGTAATCTAAATCAGTTATTGAGCTTTATCTAGAAACTAGTTTTTTTAGTGAAAAAGTTTTTAGATACAGTATTAAAATTTTAATAATTAAGTGGTAAACATCATCCTTTCTAATTAAACTAATAAAGGTGATAGAACTACACTTGTAGAATAATCTCATAAATATATACTCAATTCAACAATTAAATCTAAAATTATAACTATTTTATGTGTTTGATGTATTTTTTTTTCATAAATTTTATTTATTTATCCTATCCATAAACACATTAACTTGCACACACTCACGGAATCGATTCATGCCAGCAATACAAGGTCATATAAAGAAAAAGGCCGAGGAGCAGCACTAGCTTGCTAGCAATAATTTACGAAAAAGGAATCAACAGCTGGGTGAAAAGTGCACAAAATCATGCAGCAGGAATTCAAGGTATAGACCAAGCTGCAGCACTGGCCACTAGCTAGCTTTACTTTGCGACATAGTAATCGACAGCTTGTTGAAGAGTAAATGATGGTGATAATAATTGAGTGACGTAAGAGGGTGACATATTTATATAAAGGCAATCATTGACGTCACGAGAAAAACTAGAACATTATCATCAAAGCCCACAAATGCAAGAGGTTAGGTTTTAAAATCATTTGAAGATGAAAATTGTATGATTTTACTGGTAAGATTTTATATTTATATTATAAAAATTATTAGTTGAAGTTTTATAAATTTTAAAGTTATTAAAAATTTATATAATTATTAATTTTAAAATTTATAAAATTAATTAAAATATATACAAACTAACTTGGATATTTCCATTATATATATATATATATATATTTGGAGAGAAAAACAACAACACATTCCATTTCTAGGAAATGAATTTACATAATTGGCTTACCAAGACACCTTCACTGAACACGAATGCGATCTATCGTTTTCAAGCATACTCATCCTATGAAAGAAATCATCTTTTTTTCTTTTCTTTTTTTAGAACAAACATGGAAATACATGTGTGAAACGAGATCACTGAAGATTTTTTGACATCACCATCAACTAGACAATTAATGAAATCTTTGAACAACTCAATTCGCTAACGTTTCTTCCACAAAATTAGCAGAATACAGATGATGTAATTAATGCATGTCTTATTGCATATTCTTGTAGTTTTGTCACCATTCTTCTGTAAATTTCAATTTATATATATATATATATATATATCACTAATGGATATCAATTTTATTTAGTTTATGTGATGAAATCAATATTTTACACTTCACACGCGCGCGCATATATAATGTATGCTGTCCTCACAACATGGAACACATTCAATCTCTTCCCAACCCTAGCCAAGCCAGGGCTCATCCCTTCCAGCTGTTGGTTCACGTCCTCCACGAGCTCGTCATTTCTAGCCACATTCAAGTGGGTTGTTGAAACGTGTACGTTGTTGATCAACCTTGTTCTACAAGGTGATGGGATTTGACGCTGTAGAAAATGGAGGTATTGCGATTTGAATTGCAGGATGTGGGTTAGGGCAAGGGGTCCCAGGGTGGATGACGGAAAGCGAAGAGGGACCTTACTTGGACACCAACGATTCATGAAACAAGTGCCGCTGCTTGCCTTTGCTATCCTCGACGACGACCAATTATATTATTATATATAAAAAAAATAAATAGGCAAAGGTAAAACTATGTATCAAGAAATCAAGAAAATGACCCAGCATGATGAATTAGTCCTCTTGTGATATTGTGCTTCACGTGGGTCAATGTTTTTTTTTTTTTTGTTCGGTACATGATATTCATGCTCAATTTGTTCACGAAAATGAAAAATGGAGACTATTTAGGGCGCATATATTGATGTGGATTTTGTCATCTAGGATACAATCTCTTTTTGATGCACTGGATGATGATATCTTATCTGCCATGTGTACACTTCTAAGTGGTAGAGGATGAAGGGACCACAAATGAGCAAGGGTTGTGATGGGATAGAGTTGTGCGCAAGGTTTAAAATGTAAGAATGTAAAACTCGAGGGATTACATGTGTAATTTATCCATTGCATGAAAGATACCCGTCGGAAAAGTAAAATCTCTCCCATTCTCCTATTTATTTTCAATGGTAAAATTTTCTATGTATATAAATGTTATTTACATTTCATTATTAAAATTTTGAAAATACTTATAAAACGTTCCTTAAAGAGGAGAGTTTGGATTTTGTTTTGTTCAACTTTGTTTCTTATTTTTGTCTTTGCTTGATTGGGATATATGGGTTTTTTTTTCTCGGTTATTACTTTGTTGGGCTGGATTTATTAATATCATTACAAAAAAAAACATATATATATATATATATATATATGTGTGTGTGTGTGTGTGTGTGTGTGTGTGTGTGTGTGTGTGAAGGCCCAAAAATATCTCATGCCCATTAAAAAAGGAACAAAACATCTTCGGACCATTGTAAAAAAAACACAAAACAACCTTTAAGATGATATGTGATTTAAGTGTCTTGGTGTTTGGCTGCGGGCTAAATATTTTTAATTTATTTTAAATATTATTTATGTAGGTTTTGTCAAAGTATTTTGATAGTTTAAAAAATATAACAAATGAAAAAAATTTATACACACATTTAATTAAATAAATTAAAAATTATGTACGTTAATACATCAATAAAAATAATTAATGACACCTAAAAACAAAACTTGAAAAACCGAGAGAGAATTATAAATCAATATATTGAATCTTGAAAAATAAAACATTAAATTGATTGAATAAAATAAAATGAAGAAATAAATAATATATAAGGCTACACATATTAAGAATATCATTTAAAAATAAATATTTTTATTTTTAAAAACATAGTTTATCTATATAAAAGATAAAAACAAAACCATATATAGATGAAACCAAAAAAATCACTTTAGAAATTAAATACATAACAAAAAATCAATATTTTTTAAAAGAAGCCCTTGAATAAAATAAAAAAAATGAGCTTTTGTCTACTTTTTTTTTTGTTTTAGTTTTTTAACAGGTCATGTCACTTTATTTATTTTATATGAAAAAATTAAAAAACAATACATGTGGACATATGCTATACATGTTGTAAACAATTAAGTTTAAAAGATTATTTCAAAATATTTTTTATCCCACAATAGAAAGATAGTATCTTATTTTTTGAAGTTGAAGTATTTAAAATAAAAAGATTTTTTTATCCTACATTGAAAAAACATAACTTTTTTCCTACGAACATAGAGTATATATACTAAAGGATTTCAAAACTCACATTAAAAAAATAAACAATTCTTCTAGTTTTTATAAAGTGAACTTTGAAATAAGTTAGTAATCAATAAGTCAGTAACCCTAAAAGTAAACCTTAACTAAATCATCTTGATGATAATTTTTAAAATCTAAAATATATAAATAAAAAATTATTTAGTGTTTATAATAGAAGTAACTAATATGTTCAGATGCTTGCTCTTTTTCTTTTTTGTAATCTAAGAAACTCAAAATTTATGGTAAAAACTTGAGTATTTGCAAAAACAATCTCAATCGAATAACTTAAAGATCATCTGATGATAAAATCAGTATATTTATAAAAATATATATTAAATGATTTAAGGTACTACATGATTTAAAAGAGCTTTAAATACAAAAAACAAATATATTTGTTTTTGAATTTTAAGTTAATTAATGTTCTGAAATTTATATATTTTTATTTTAAAAAATCTGGATGATTCAGGAAATATTTATATCCTTGAATCTTGTCGTTTTTTCTAAAAAAACCACACTGAAAAATCCTCTTTTTTTTTTATAACATTACTATATATATATATATATATATATATATATATTTCTTACCTATTATTAATGATATAATAATTACGGTAAAATCTATTCTTTTTTTTTTATAACTCGAGGTGTCCAGATTAGCTTACGCACACCACGATTAATTTTCGGACTCACTAAATATCCTACAAGTTCAATAAACAGATAAGATATCGTAAGAATAACAAGCATATATATTAAAGCTTAACCCCAGAATACAGAGGTAGAAAACCTTACCACTGCTCGGCTACGAGCCTCAGTCTTGAGATCGACTTGATATAAATCTACAGAGTCCTGTATAATTTCTGAATTTGTTTTATTTTCTGAAGACGAAAATATGGTGCATCTGCCTTTCTTCTGCATCAGTTAATTAAAGCTTGCATTTTGAAACTCGTAGGCCATTAATATGCCACCTACTTTGGTTTCCAATGAGAAACAGAAGTACCCTTTACATAATTTTAGACAGATCAGAACTGACTTGACAGTAGAAAAAAATATGACTCTTTTAATGCATGTATGTGTGTAATAGCTCAACTTTGATTCTCCAGCATTTTTTTTTATATCTTGTTTTATTTTTATTTTTATTTAAAAAATTCAAAAAATTAAAAAAACTTCAAAATTTTAAAAATATATTTCTCTTAGATCAACTACTATTTTTTCTATCAAAACGAGATCCATTGGTCAATACAAATTAAATTAAGTCGTTCTAAGTAAAAAAATGGATTCTAGACAATTTCAAATCAAAACCATTATTTTTAATAAAAAATAAGTCCATTGTATCAATATAAATCAATTTATATCAATCAAAGTTAAAAAAAAAAAAAAAAATTAATGTCATTTCATGTCTCAACTTTTATTTTTGATCAAAATCAATCTATTTAGTTAATACATGTCAAACTGTATTGAATAGAGTAAAAAGTAAGTTTCAGGTTATTTTGGTTAAAATTGTTATTTTCAATTAAAACCATGTTTATGAGATTAATACTAATTAAAAAATATTAAAATTAATTTTTTAGAAATTAAAATTAATTTTTCACGGATTAAATAATTTTTTTAAATACTGATTTAAATTTTTAATTTTACCCTTATATATAATTATTATTATATATAATAAAACAAAAATTAATAATATAAAAGTTTTTTTTTTATTATTTTCAACACAACATGGTAGCCGATGAAAATTTTCTTCGAAATGGTCCGTGTTTCATGCTGTGTGCGCGTGGTGAAAGTAAAAAAAAAAAAAAAAATGTAATATTAATGTTAAGAACTATGAAATACTATTCATTTTTTTTTTTCTAACATATTGATTGGTTTTTTAAGAAATAAAAAATACCAAAAAACGTCACAACCGTTAGATCCAGCTTCAGAGACCCTCCAGCCGTAGTTCCAGAACTGTATACTTGCCTCATCCACACCAGATCACTACCCAGAAACAACCAAAACTGTTAGATCTAAACCTCCCATCATCTCAACCGTAAGCAAGTTCACAGGGATGCAATAGGAGCATCCCACTTGATCACTGAGTCAGGAACTCAAGACTGTAGATAAAATTTCAAATTGATCAGATCTAGATCGTTGGATTGGATGTGAAGCGATCTAGACCGTCAAAAATAAAATTGTTTGTTATTGTTTTCATACGAAGTGAATGGTTTACAGAAAAGATTAGCTCCATCAAAGATGGAGAATTTTATATGGATGTCGCTACATGGTGGATTGTTTTTTTTTTTTTTAAATAGTGTTTGGTTACTTTTTAGAAAATAAAAGGATAGAGATATTTGATTAAAATGACTATTTAAATCACACCGCAATCTAAATACATGTTAATATCGGTAATTATACGGTAATTAGATGATTAGGCAAAGAAGCATGTAAAAGAGAACTCAAATGCTTAGGTTTCGACCATGCCCTAACTACAATTGGTATTTGTTATTCATGAATAAAAATAAATAAATCTAAGATAATATTTTATAAAGAATAAATAAACCAAACACCACAACATTAAAAGTGGGATTTAACACTTTAACTACGCTATAACAAAATCCCAATGCTGAGAAATAGTATGTAAATAAAATAATTAAGATGGGTGGTCTTCTATTCCTCAGTTTGTATATCGCAACATTAAAACAAGATCTATAATTTAATTTCGTTCTAGCCAAGTCAGTCCGCTTCCTCTAGCCGAAATCACACGGTGTCAACGGTCTTCCATTTCTCATTTTCATGAACAGCACACGCGTGCCCCTTCAGACAGGCATGCAGTCCTGCGTGCGTTTGCCAGGTCCACATTACCCCCCACATTCATGAACAAATTAATTCCTTATTTTCAAAGTTGGAAAGTGAAGGTTAAAAACTTGTTCTCTTGAGAAGTTATTCTCTAACAAATGGAGACTTTTTAATTTTTTTTAATTTTTTTGCTATTTGACAAGTTCAATTTTTTTTATCCCATGATTTGTCTTCAGACATGCTTAGCTCTAGCAGGAATCACACGTTGTCAATGGTCTTCTATTTCTCATGATCATGAACAGCGCACACGTGCATGCATAAATAGGAGTTTTTTTTTTTTTTTTCCCTACCTGTCCATTCAGTACTGATCCGTCTAAATTTATTTCAACGGTAATTAATCTGTTTCTCATCTGGAAATCAAAGTGGGTGGCCAATTAACGTATTAATTGCAACAGGTTTCAAAATGCAACCATGAGTATGATCATGGAGGCATCTGATCATGCAAGTCGAATAGACGACATAAGTACAGTAGTTTCACCTTGTTTTTGTCTTTTTTAATTTTAAAAAAGACAAAAACATGGTGAAATTACTGTGTACTTATGTCATCTACTCCACTTGCATCCTAAACTACAACTTGATATCTATAGTTCTATAATTAGTTTGGGAAATTAATAAAAGTAAGCCTTGACCACAGATAAACAGGAACATCCATCCATCCATCTTTTCTTTTCTTTTCTTTTTTATAATCAAAAGATACATTGGAAACGCCTTGGAGAATCAGGACCGGAGGAAACAGAGACCAAGGAGCAAAGCATAATGAAAAACAAAAACAGACGAAAAGCCAATAAATAAATAAAAACGAGATTACAACCAAGACTAGAGCCAGCAACCATCCTGTGACAATCTGCAATTTTGTTACTCGATATAAATTTACAGGGTCCTCTGTAATTTCTGATTCATACAAGACTCTGCAGATTTATGTCAAGTCGTCTTTACAGTAGAGGATTCAAGAAAGGAAGCGACGCGTGCTATTTGCTGGATGTGCCAGTTTTTAATTGCCGCCTAAGCATGCAAGTCTCATTAATGTCAAGACTTGAGTGGCAGTGGCGTAGATATCAAAGTGCTACAATAACACACTATAAATACAATATGTGAAAAATATTAACTTTTAACATGAACACATGATCCTTGTTCTCTTACACAAGCTGATACATACTTCATATTAGTAACTTAGAATTATGAACCTATATCTTGTAATTATGAGCTTTGTAATTATGAACCTATATCTTGTAATATGAGCTTTGTAAGAATTCTAGTATTGACCTTCGTAAGTTCAGTTAATGTCTCTCTTTCTTTGAATTGATCGTATACTTGAGGTTCATTGTTAAGATTTTAAAATATGTTTTGACTTAAGCCCTTGTTTGAGGACAAACAAGATGTTTGGATGTATTTGATATACTGAATTTTTATTGTATTTTTACTTTAATGTTATGTTAGTTTATCTTTAGTTTCTTTTATTGTATATAGTTTTTATTTGTTTCATCTAATTTTATGTTCAAAGAAACAAATTCATGAATCATGGGTGGTTTTGAAGTAAAAAAAGTCATCATTCAATTCTTGAATTCTAGCAAAGCATTAGCCCCAATTGGGTTTAGATTCATGGTAGTGGGAATGCCTATTTAAGAGCCATTAAATAATAATTAAAATTAGCTTTAAAGATATCTAATTGACTTGTGTACACGTTTTGGGGGAAAGAAGGGAAGGAGAAAAGTAAAATTTTCTGTTGTTTTGTTTTATATAATAATTGAGGTATTTCATTGATTGATGCTATTGCCATGGCGAACTAGCATGAAAAAGAAAACACAACTATATATACAAAACTGAAAAAGAAAAAATAATGAATAAATAATTAAAACTTACTTATTTGACCAATTCATAGTACCATTTGAACCTCTAACTAAATCCATTTTCGTATATACAAAGTTATGATCAATTGATTTTAACCATAGTGTAAGTTGATGAAGGATTATTTTGAAAATTGTTAAAAAATAATTTCAACCCAATAGTTTAAGCCGTTAGGTGAGGTTCTAAAATATGATTAATATTATTCTCTAATATATCATATTAAGTGAAAACCCTTTGAACTTGAAACTTACACAAGCATACATTACTTTGTGCTTAATTTTGTTATCAAATAATAGAGATGATGAGATTCTTTGACATTTAATAGATTAAACTTACACAAGACTCTAATATCATGTCAAATAATCATTTCAATCCAATAACTTAATATATTAAGTGTAAGATTTCAAAATATAATTTATATTATTCTCTAACAAAAAATAAATTCTCAATACATTAACTCATCCTTAAACCCCAAACTATTTCTAGTCAATCAAACTCCCTCCACGTAGTACCATAAGCCAACATAGGAATAATCTTACGCTGAAACTTCCAATTAACAAGGAAAGGCCATTGAATCATATATATATATATATATATATATATATATATATATATATATATATATGTCTAACAATTTCAGGAACCGACTCCACAATTTCCATACATCATAACAACTAAAGAAAAGATGCTCCAACGTTTTGTTTTTGCTCTACACAAAATGGTCATAAGACTTCCTCCAAATTCAATAAATATACATTAATTTATGATGGCAAATAACCAAGGAAATTGAGTTTAGAGGACCATTTCCAAGCCAACAATCTTTCAAGAAATTCTCACCATTTTTCCTACAGTGTTTTAGTTTATTTTTAAACTAAACTTGTCCTTATTGTTCTTTCAATTACATTTTACTTACTAAAAAAAATCTTGTTGGATTGATTTTCTTTTTCTTCTTTTCTTTTATTCTTCTTTTGAAAAACTTGTAAATACAAAAATAATATGTAAAATTGTCTAAAAATTACGAAATGATCAATTTGCCAAATCACTTTAAAAATGTAATTTCTAAGAATTTTTGTATTTTTTTAAAATATATTGAAAACAGAGGTAAAAAAAGAAACAAGTGATGACACATGTCATGCTAGATTGTACTTTAGGAAATAGTTAGGATATTCATACGAAACGATGAACATAGAAACTAAAGAGAGGATTAATATCAAAGTGCATCGTCATAGCAAGAACCTTCCGTGAGTATAGTCTGGTCATCCATGGAAATTGAATTTGTTTGTTTGGTATATAATATTAATTATGATTATTTGATGTTGAATTTCTAAACTCTAACTCACTCTCCCATTAATTTCCCAACTTCTATTCAAACCAGCTTCAAATCCTTTCAGATTTAGTCAGTAGTTAGTTACTTGTCCGGTGCTTGCGCACAAATTCTCATAACACTTGGATTAGTTTAGAATCATATGCCACTAAATTATTTAGGATTGGACATCTCTATTTTTAAGGTTTGATTTGAGTGATGCGATAACAGCTAGAACACAATCTTCAGCAGAACGATTCTTACTTTTTTCTGTACAGCATATCGACAGCCAGCTAACCACCACACTATAGGGTAAAGTTATAGGTTATTGTGTGCTTTACAAGCTAGGCATATAAATTGATCCATTAAAATAACTTATTTTCCAGATTCCCAGTCTGAACAATCATTCCAGTCAAAGAGGAAACGGCTGCCCGTTGGTGACTCTGAGTTCCAGTTTTCAATTCTGAATCATAAAAATGGGCAAAAATCCCTGCTCCCTTCCAGAATCGAGCAAATAATTGAAGCTCTGTGATTATTCTCTTCTCTATATCTTTCTCATTGTTAAGCTCTCTGATTTTATTTTTCTTTCTTAAATCACGACGATCATACTACTTGAAATTGCCTCGACATGAAGGGTCTTTCTTTTCCTAGAGCAAAAGCAAGGATGGTGGTGGGTTTCGATAGTCTTGTAGCTCCTGCGCATTTATATAAAATATCTAATAATATTATTTAAATTCCATGCATAACTTTATACATTTCTATCAATGATTATGCAAAATAGTTTTCACTAACATACCCACCTGGGCCCTGGCAACGAGAGCGAACTATATAATCTGTTCTTCGTGCATCTTTATTTCTTCAGTACTGGGCAAGGCTGACTTGTGGTGACTCCGTCGACGAGAATCGAGCTGGCTTGCTATAAATTTGGGGTCCCCGCATGATGAAACCTTTGGCAATTAAGCACATGACATGTCTCTCTTTGGTTACCGAATGAGAAACAGAGATTTTTGACAGATTTCGGAATTGGACAGTACATGGAATTTTAAAATCCGAAGAAGAAAATGACATGATAATGCATGGGTACAAGGTCATGTTGGAGCTGCTTGTTCATGAAAATGAGAAATAAAAGGTGATTGGAAATTATAATTCTGGCGGGAGGAAAGTAAGAAGTTAAAAGAATCATCCCAACTCAAAAACTTAAATTATTAAATAAAACTTTAAAAATAGTTTTAAAAACGCTAAGATTCAAACTCTTAATACTATATTAAAAAACAATCTTAATCTATAAATTTAAATTAATGAAAAACCAAAACAAATTTATGTTATATTCTAACCGGCTGACTTGGATAACTTCATCAAATTTCCTTGATTTAATAATAAACTAGTCATAGAATTTCCTAGCTTTAACAATGGACAAGGGAATCTTTATTTCCATAAATTAGAGAGAAAATTGTTTCAGCTGGTGGGGTAGCTTTAAGAATATATCCATGTGTAGGTGTGTATCATTTTCCTAAATGAAGACTAAGACTAAAATTTGAATTAGAAAAATAGTTTGTTATGACTAATTATCTTCATGCCGATTAACTTAGTTGGAAAAAGTCATCAAATAAGAAAAAAAAAAAAACTGGAATTTCCACTTATAAATATATTTTTCATATTGTTATATGTACAAAAATAGAGAAATTTGATTAGAAGTCAAGTAATAAGTTTATGAGAAAGGATGGTTATGTAGCCGGGTCTGCAATAATAAGTGATTCTGAGCAGTCATGTGTTAGTCTACAATAACTAGATGAGGATCTGCCCATAAATTATATGGATAGTCTAATAAATGTATTTATGAACCAATAAAATAAGTTTAAGTCAAAGAGAAGGTTTGATCACGCTAAACCAAAATAAAAACTTAAAATGAACATAGTTTTTTATCCCACCATTAGATTATATTTAAATTTTTACATGAGTTTCCAGAGATCATTTTTCCTTGTCAAGGAAGTTTTGGAAATAGTGAACATACTTTTCACTTGAAGTTTTGTGATTTTATTATCTACTTTAACTTATACTCTTTTATCTTATATAGATTTGTTAATGCATTCAAATTCTTCTATGCTAAGTTAGCATATCCTCTAAAAGTTTTTTATTGCTATAATTATTATGTTTATGAAAAAATTCAGATTTATTTTTAGAAAAAAAATTACTTTGTATCACAACATAAAATCAAAGACAAAAGTAGGATTTTATTGGCTTACCATTATAAGAAATATTAGGGTAAATTGAAATGAGTAAAAAAGAAATATGAGTTACCTTAGGAAGGTTTAACACGTAACAATTAGTATGAAACTACCTACTGCATTCAAGGATCAAATCAGAAAAATTTTATGTTTTAAAGAGCTCCATGATCTCTCCACAAAAGTTTAATATGAAATAATAAATATTATAACTTTGAGACACACACACTAAAGTAAATAGGAAAACTAATTCCAGAAAATTTCTTACCATAAAATAAATTTAAAAAAAGATTCATACTATGTATTATTCAAAAACTAAATCCAAATAAATTAAACCATACATGCTTTTTTATTATTATTATTGTATTATTCAAAAACTAAATCTAAATCAATTAAACCATACATGTTTTTATTATTATTATTATTATTATTATTACTGTATTGGTATATATTTAGCACTCAAATGCTTTCCTTGTCACTTGACTTGTACATTAGCATTACAAAACCTAAGTTATTAAACTCGGTCTGAACTTTTATCTTGTCCATGACTAAAGTTATGGGTTAATTTAGATTAAACTGGGTTAATATGTTTTAATTTTTTAATACGAAACAAGAATGATTTGAAAAAAAAAATCAAATCGAGTTTTGACCAAGTCAAACGAGTCATGACTTAATTTGTCAAGTTAATTAAGTTAAAATGGGTGTTACACCCCAACCAAACCCAAGTTTTTAGGGCTTGATTCTCCTAATAATAATAAAAATAAAAATATTTATAATAATAATAGTAAACTTGTCTGACCAAAGTTCTTATAGGTTTTAATCTCTTCAAATCAAATTTATGGTTTTTTTTTAATAATAATTATTTTTTTTTTCAAATTTAATAATAATATTAAGAATAAGAATAACATTAATAATCATAATAATAAAAATAACAACGACAACAACAATATCAATAATAATTTTTAATTTACTCTCCAAATCAATTTTATGGCCTTTTTTTTCAATAGTAATAATATTTTTTTTAAAATTTATTAATAATTATATCAATAATAATGATAATAATAATATTTATAATATTAAATATATCTGACTCAAGTTTTTATAGTTTTTAATTTTACTCTTCAAATCCAAGCTATGGTTATTTTTCAATATTAATAATATTTTTTTAAAATTTATTAATTATTATATTAGTAATATTCATTATAATAAAAATAATAATATTGTTAATACAAATAATAATATTAAACTTGTATGACCCAAGTTTAAGTGGGTATGGTTGCAACTCTATGCCCAAAAGTGGATGTGGGTCTGGGTGCAAAAGCGTGTCATGAAAGTGTGATAATTAAATAGAAAAAAATTTAATATTAAAGAATAAAATTAAAAAAATTAATTGAAAAGAAAGAAAAACAAAGCAAAGCACTATTCTACTGAATAGTGCTTTTCGAGGAGGGATACAGTAAAATCTCCTCATAAATCACAATATTCTAATGAAAGTAAACAAAACAAATCATGAAATTTACTTCTCAATCAAATCGATATTAAAAAATAAAATTGAAAGAAAAAAAACTAATTAAAATAAAAAAATTAAAACGAATCAACTGGGTTAACCCACGAAACCTAGTTAACCCGTCAAACCTGAAATTCATGTCATGAAAATTTAATAATTAAATAGAAAAAAATTTAATAATAACAAACTAAATCAAACAAAAAAAACAAAAAATACATACATAACTAAAAATATCAGTCTTTTTACTGTGGATTGCACAGTGCAACCTACAATAAAAAAAAAAATGATCTTCTTTAGTTATAGTTAATTTTTCACTATTAAAAGATACAGTTCTCCTTTAGTTGTAGTTAATAAATATATAATTGGGTTTATTTAATCATGAATATATAATTGGATGTTGCATCACCCAACAACCAAAACAAATTAGAATTGGCATAATCATCATATATCTTATCTTTAATAATACTGAAAATAGTAATTACGCATTTATACATGATCAAGCTCTTCCGCGGCTTCTAGCCCACATCCTATTGGACGGTTATGGTCCTTCCAGGAAGCATCAAAACATAAGACACCGTAACAGCACGTGGCTCCAGGGCTCCCCCTCCTCCTCCCCTCTTCTCCCTCTATAAACATGTTGTGGCTTCTCAAAAACAAACACTAAAGAAAGGAAAAAACACCCACGATTTGATGAAGTCATAGTTTCCCCCTTCTATCACTCTCTCAAAAACATAAGCTCACCCTTCCGAAACCCATGGAACCTATTGAAAATATTGGCGAAGAATACCAAAATTATTGGGAGACTAAAATGTTTCTCCAAAATGAAGAGCTTGATAGGTATAGTGTGAGCATACCCTTTCTATGCATGGATTCTTGCTTTTGTTTTTCTTGTAACTTGCTAAGGTGGGTTTTTTTTTTTTTTTTTTTGAGGCAGTTGGGCAATAGATGAGGCCTTTTCAGGCTACTATGACTCAAGTTCGCCGGACGGAGCAGCCTCATCGGCAGCCTCTAAGAATATTGTTTCAGAAAGGAATAGGAGGAAGAAGCTCAATGAAAGACTCTTTGCACTTAGAGCCGTGGTCCCCAACATTAGTAAGGTGATGACATCAGCACTTCCCAAATTTTGTTTCTTTCTTCAAGTTCTATCTTTAGATAAATTATTGAGTGTGATTTGGGCTCTACATGAGTTGATTATTTTGTTCTTCTAGATGGACAAGGCGTCAATAATTAAGGATGCCATTGGCTACATCCAAGAATTGCATGATCAAGAGAAAAAAATCCAAGCTGAACTACTTGAACTTGAATCTGGGAAATCGAAGAAAAATCATGGAGGTTTTGGTGTACATTACCACCAAGAGTTGCCAGTCTTATTGAGATCCAAGAAAAAGAAGATTGATTATCAATTTTGTGATTTTGGAGGATCCAAGATTTCTCCTATTGAGCTTCTTGAGGTATGTCCCTTCGTCTCTCCTTCTCTTATGCCACTGCTGATTCATTGATTTTTTTTCTTTTTTTTGATGTTAACATCATATGGCATGTAGAAATGGTGGGGTCATTTTTTTTTTTTTTTTTTTTTTTTTGCGCGGCAGCTAAGGGTTGCTTACATGGGAGAGAATACATTATTGGTGAGCTTGACATGCAATAAAAGAACAGACACAATGGTGAAACTTTGCGAGGTTTTCGAATCATTGGGACTCAAAATTATAACAGCAAATATCACGACTGTCTCAGGGAGAGTCTTGAAGACTGTCTTCATTGAGGTTAGTCTCTTTAATTAATTTATTTATTTTTTCTCCTATATATATCATTTCACGCATCTCCACATGTCAAATGAGATTGAAGACTTTGAGTGATAAGCTTTCTGCAACACGACAAATTAACCATTAAGACTATAAGAGTTCTTGTTTTTTACTATGTATCATGATTGATGAATACAACTCTACACGGAGATGTTATAATATCTTCTAATAATTGATAAATTATGGCTTGATTTAGAATCAAAATAGTAGTTCATATTCATTAATTAAGATAAAGATTGCTGCGAAGATATTTCAGGTAATAAAATCCCACAACTTTCAAGATAAACCACCACCCATTAAGACGTAAAAATCAAGTTTATTTTCAAACTAGAGTGCGAAGATCAATCATATTTTTGGTAAAAAGTTTGCTGGTGTCATGATATTGATTTAGTTGTGCTAGCTGTGATGTGAGCACCCTCTTCTTTTGGCTTATATATATATATAGACACATACCTAACCAAAACAAAGAGAAAAGAGTGAAAAATCAAACAAATAAATTAACATATTAACGGTTAGGATACCTGGTGGTTTAGTTAGCATCCCCTCATCAAAAAGACGAGTATTCAAAGGGCAAAGTGATGGAAGTGGCATAAAAAAAGTGCGGCATGAATAGTTGGAAACCGATAAGACCACTTTAATAAAGTGGGATCATACCATTAGGATATTAATAATTTGGGGCAATCATGATTGGTGCAGGCCAGAGTATTCGAATAAAAACAATCGTGAGACCAAAGTGATGAGAGGACCCCATCAATTTTCCACCATGTACAAGCATAAATAATCTTTTCCCTCTCTAGTCAATTGTTTTGTGGGAATTAGTGGGATCTTGTGAAGATCTTTTTTCCACTCCACAAACTAGATCACTTGAAAATATGGGTCCTTATTAGATGAATTATATGAAATGATGTTTTTTGAATTTGATAGTGATTGTTTTTTTAAAATATTTTTTATTTGAAAATATTTTAAAAAAATATTTTTTTTAAAAAAAATATTTTTAATATCAGCGCATCAAAATAATATGAAAACACTAAAAAAAATTAAATTGAAATAAATAAAAAAAATTTTAATTTTTTTCAAAAGTAATTTTGCAATGTAAAAACTAACAAGGTCTAAATCAAATGTTAAAAACTCAAAGATGAATGAAAAGGTCACTAAAATCATTGTTAAACGTCATCCAAGATTGATCTTATACAAGTTCTGAATCACAACTCAAGTAGGTTAAACTGGACCCGAGTTAAGTTTCGAATCAATCGAGTCCTAGATCAGATTAAGTTTGATGATAGTGATACATTATATCAACTCTCAAATGATTTTTTCTTTTTTGAAACCAAATCCAAGTTAGGTTTTGAATTTATTGTGTTTTAAAGTGTGATATCAATTACGATTCAAAATATTTTTTATTTTGAAATACATCAAAATAATTTTATTTTTTTAAAAAAAAATATTTTTAACATCAAAATAATTTTGTTTGCAAATAATACCTAAATTTAATAATAGTGACTCGTTACATTTACAATAAAAACAAATAAATTGTATTTACAACCGTGAAATTTTAATGGTTTATAAATGGGAGCCGCAATAAATTAACTGAAAACGTACAACAAGATTCAGCATTTTTAGGTGTCCATTTCACAGATACAATGTATTCAATGTTTCCCATATGCAATGTATTTTCAAATATGGAGAAGCAAAAGCACGTTAATCTCATGGCATAATAAAAGGATGAGATATGCATACAAAGACTCTCTGGTTCTAATTTTATAAACTCTCTGGTTTTTCTAAGGTGGATCTAATTCAATTTGACCCTTCTAGTAATCACCCTTGCCGTTTCATATTTGTATAACCTTTTTTCATTCCCTAACAATAGCTTCATGGCATACTGCAAAAGCATGGTGAAAAACTCGGACCGATCCAGCAAGTTAATTCAGGGCCTAGATCGGTCTTGGATTGAAAAAAAAAATAAAGCAAGGAATTGACTTAACCTAATCTAGTTAAGAACTTAGGTTGCTTTATTATCTAATCCATCCAAAATAAAACATAATCAAAACCAGATTAGAATCTTATGAATTTTTAATTAAAAAAAATATTTGTGATGACAACATTGTTTTATAATTTTAAAAAGAAATTAAAATAATATAAAAACTTTCCTATAAAACTACCCCAACATAAATGGTTGAAAATCAGGTCTCAATGATATTGTTTTAGGATATGCTATAAAGAATAAGATGGGAGGGTTTTGAAGTAATTAATGTGTGATATGGGTAGCTGGATATCATCAACATTTTGTCGTCTGTTTATTTTTTTGAATTGTTTATTCAACTTTGTTTTGTGTTCATTACATTTAAAATTGGAAATTAAAACACCTGCAATCTTTGAAATTTGTGTTCAATCACTAAATAAGACAATTTTTTACCTGTTCCACGACTGGACTTCGGGATTTAGGGTATTATCCTGTACTCCATTGTCCTCGATTTCCACAAACTACGGCATATTTATTTATTTATTTACTAATTTTTTATATATCAAAATTAAAGAAATTTTCATAGAACCTCATCCAAGATTCGGGCAGCGGATTGAAAGAATTAACTTATGAATTAGCATGTCAAGTTTTCACTTAAAAACACTTAAAAGATGCCGGTTTAAGGATTTTTTTAAAAAAAATTTAAAACAATATAATTTTAATAAAAATAAAATAAATTATGTTTTTTTACCGGGTCGGCTCAACCCAAACCCTTTATCAACGGGTCTCCACGATGCCGGTCCAGCTATACAAGAAATTTCAATTATTGGAAGCATTATTATCGCATTGGCGAGTACAATATTCTCATAATCACATAACATCAACATCATTCAATGGTTGGATTCTAGCTGTGTAATGGTAAAGACAGAATTGTCATCTTCTTGACTAGCAGTTAACTCTATCTTTTTCTATGACATAGTTGTCACATCAAGCTTTGTTATATTAAAATAATATTTTTTTATTTTTAAAATATTATTTTTAATATTAATACATTAAACCAATTTAAAAATAATAAATAAATTTAAACAAAACAACGACTACTAAAGGGCATGTATGATTATAAGCCTGGCTAACCTGTCATTCGATCAAATGTGGTCATGCTAATTAAACTAAGGTCCAAAAATAAATAGCAGAGTTTTTTTAAAAAAAATATATCAGTTCAGTCTCCTTTAGCAGATTGTTGATGCTTGTAATGAAGATCGAAATCAGCTATAAGATTTATTTTTGTGATGTATATAAGAAAAAAAGATAGATTTTGGTTTGATGAATAATTAAAAATATACAAAAAAAATAATAATAATCACAAAACGTTTGTCAAACTTGTCTTGCAGGCAGATGAAGAAGAGAAAGATCAATTGAAGATAAGAATTGAAGCAGCCATTGCAGCTCTTAATGATCCACTAAGTCCTATGAGCATGTAACTAGAGTAATATCAAATCCATGCACAATGGATGTCACTTTGCAACCATGGATTTTCTTTTTCCTTTTTAACTTTTTTTTTCCTCTTTATTGAGGTTTTTCCTCCTTGTTTCCTTGATGAAGGGTTTAAAATAATAGAAATCGTATAAAAAAACGCATGTATGATCACTAAACTAGGATTTCATTTGACGGTTTAATTACTAGTATTTTAAGCAAAAAGAAAGTTATCACTTCTAAGAATAAACAGACTTTGCTTAAGGGATTTTAGAATAAATCCTCTGCTTTTTAGAAGTTGTAACATAAAGCTTTGAGGAAAAAGAAAGTGTTTTCTCATGGCCGTAGGCCGAAGTACAAAAAGTAGGCCTCGAGGCCATCCTTCATCAAAAAGCTATGAAGACATGCATAATTTTTCAAATTTTAACATATTGCCCATCTAGCTGGATGGAATATATTGAGGAGCGCTAGCACATGCCTTAACAGCATGTTAAATGGATAATTAAAAAAAAAAAATTAAATTTTTTTTACTTGTTTTTCATAAAGAAAAGGCTAAATAAAATGCTAAAATACTTTTTTTTATATACAAATACTATTTCTATATATCTCTCAAAAGAGCTAAAACTAACTTTGCTAAAACTAACAAAGTGAGACCAACAAAAGAATAAACCAATTAAATCTAGCCATGTGAAAAAAAAAATATTAAAATCATTAAAAAAATAAAACACTTATTTATTTCACTATAATAGAATTGGCTTTTCAAATGCTTTTTTTTCCATTAAAATACACATGATAAAAAAAAACTATATTTATACTATTCAAAATGCTATTTTATAAATTTATCTCTTTGAAATAGCATCTTCCATTAAAAATGCTCTAAGAACAAATTTATCTGCAGGAATATTTGCGAGTGGATATAAATAAAAAAGGTGCTTAGAAAAGATAATGTTGTTGTCACTTTATAGTTCATTCCAGATGATTTCCCCTTCATGGGTTAAGTTAATTTAACATAAAAAAATTATTCAAATATTAATATTTTTTCCTAACAGTAAAGAAAATTATGTGAAAATTTACCCGATGTAACCCGGTTGACTTTACTAGTTCAAAAACAATTCATACAAGCCGCGAAAATAATATTTGAAAATGATATTTTTTTTAAAATATTAAAATAACAACATATTAAATTGACCTAAGACAACCCGAGTTATGAGACAACGTGTCAAATTCATGATCCGGGTTATGAGATTATGATAACCTTATAAAAAGTAAAAAAAAAATATATAATTTTCAATCAACTTAATATTAAAGGATAAAATTGAAAAAAAAATCAATTAAAAAAAGACCTAAAAAGACAACCCGAATTAACATGTCAAACTTACGACCCAAGTCATAAGACCAAGATAACCCTATAAAAAACAAATCGAAACAAATTACGAATTCCAATCCCCAACCAACCCAATATTAAAAGATAAGATTAAAAATATCAATAAAAAAACAACTTCAGTAAATACACCAAACTTATAACTCGAGTCATCAAACTGAGATAACCTTACATAAAAAATAAGAAAATGACCTGATTCAACCGAGTTAACTTGTCATATCCACGACTTTAATCTTGAGATTGAGATGACCACATAAAGAGAAAGTCAAAACAAATTATAAAATTCAATTCTCAATTGTCCTTGTCGGGCCTAATATTGAACTAAAATTTATAAAAATATTAATTAAAAAATAACATAAAAAATAAATCAAGTCAATCCAAGTTAACTATTAAGCATTATTCCTAAATTATAAAACCGGGATAACCTAATGAAAATAAAATCGAAACAAACCATGAAGCCTAATTCTCAATCAAATACAATATTAATTGACGAAATTGAAAAAAAAATTAAATCAATTGGATGAACCCATCAAACTTGCGACCCGGATCAAAAGACAGGGACAACCCAATAAAAAACAAATCCAGTATTGAAGGACACATGACCCAGGTTATGAGACCAATAATAACTTCTTAGAAGAAAACAAAAAAAAAAAAACAACCTGATTTAACTAGGATTAAAATGTCATAACCAATTATCTTAATCATGAAACCAAGATATTCTCATAAAAAAAACAAATTATAACAGATTATAAAGCTCAATTCTCAACTGACTTAATATTAAATGATAAAATTGAAAAAAAATTAAATAAAAGATAAAAACAATCCGAATCAACTCAGGTTACCCTATTAAACACTATTTTCGGGTCATGAGACCAAGATAACCTCATGAAAAATAAACAAAACAAATCTTAAAATTTAATTCTCAATTAAATTAAAGGATGAAATTAAAAAAAAAAATCTGAGTTAACTTTGTTAACCATTAAACTAAATTAACTTATCAAACTTGAAATTTATATCATGAATGTGATAACTAAATAAAAAAAATCTAATATTAAAGAAAAAAAACATTAATTAAAAAAAAAACTCTTAAACAATACTATCAAGAATAATCTATTTTAGTTTATAGTTAATGAAGACCAAATTATATTTAAAACAAGAGTTTTTCATTACAATTAAACTAATAATACTGTTAAGCAACACTATAAAGACCAATCTATTTTCAAGGGAAAACAATGGTGGAACGTAAGACAAACATGTTAATTATAGGATCAATAACCTTTTTATATAAGCATTAAAATAATTGTAGCGTTTTGATTTTGATTTTGATTTTTTGTTTTTCTTGTTGTTTTCTAATAAAGATGTTTGTTTTTATTATTATTTTTTTAGTTTTTTTTTTTCTAATAATGCACTTAAATAGCTAATGTTACCCAGACTTAAAAGAATTGGTATCATTTCCTTTTCTCAGTCCCAATCTCAACTTCCAGCTTACCAGTCCTAACCTCCTACGCTTGACTTCTAAGACCCCGACAGAGTCCCGAGGCATGAAAATCTCCATGAAGATTTACTCAGTATCAAACACAACACTGTCAATTATTTTTATTCTTGGAGTCAGAAAGTAGTTGTCAAAGCCAAGCCACCAATCTGCAAGCTCTGTTAACATCTGTCGTCTGGTGGCCGGAGAAAATCTAGAGGGAAGCATGAAGAACAGGTCCAATACTGAATCTTAATCTTAATCTCGATCTTAACCTCTTACTGCTCAGGACTTAGCATGATCTCACTCTTTCCATCAAGCATATTAGAATAAAATTACATCCAATTAAGACACCTCAAACCTGACCCGGTTAGATCTTCAGTTACCTTGGGCTCGATCTTTTGATTGTGATTGTTCGAGGACTTAAAACCAACCCCGACTTTGAGCACCCTAGATCTGATCTAAACTCAACCTTGACCTAAACCTAATCTCAACCTCAAAAGCCTAAACTCAACCTTGACCCAGCCTAGACTCAATCCAATCATGGTTCGTTCCCCGGGACACCTCAAACCTGACCCTATCCTTGGATGCTTAGAGCCCGATCCCCTAACCTTTGAGTGTCTCGAATCCAAACCTATCCTGGCCTTCATTATTCGAAAGGAGGAGGAAATGGGGCTCCATGCTAAGCACCATTGCCGTGTCTAAGTTACTATCTCATGACATCCAGATTTCAATCCTGATCTGAAGTTTGAGCCATCCCTGCATTTTCTAGACATTATCGGGTATGATATGCGCTATTTCCCTAACATCTAAAACGTAACCAAACTTCCAAGTCATATGTTAAAGTAAAAACTAGTTTTGGGAACCATTTAAAAAAAAAAAAAAAACTTTTGGAAACTATCTACTTTTTTTTAAAAAATAATAATAATGCCAAACAACTTTGTTACTCATTTTAATAATATAATATATTTTTACACTAATAGAAAAATATAATATACCTTTCACAACCCAAACGAGAACATAAAGATCAAGAACCCATCTCAGAAACCCAAGTTAAACCCTAAAAGAACAACGATAGAATTGCTAATATCAAAGAGGAAGAAAAAGAAGATAAAAGGCTAACCTTAAAATCTTCCATCTTAAGCTTTTCTCTTCATTTCCACAGCCAAAAACTGAAACTTCACAGCAACCCATATCAAGTTTCACACCTTTAAATGCCAATCCTAAAAGGGTTGTTCAGTTTAAGCCTCCCATTAACAGGCACTCGATTTTGGATGAGGAGGATGATGAAGATGAGGAGGGAAAGGAGAGGAAAAGAAAACAGAATGAGACTTTTTTGCAATCTGATTCTTCTTCAGTGAAGGGTTTTTTGTCTAGTATACCTGCTCCTAGAAATTCAGCTACTTTAGGGGTTGCTTCATTGGGTTCTGGGTCTGGAAGGAGGTCTGTGATTGAAACTGATGGGTCCACTTCTAGTTCTGGATCTGGGGTTTATCAAAGTAGTGAGAGTTGTGAGAATTACGTTGTAGGTTTTGATCAAAATGGAGAGGATTATGTGAATCATGATAGTTATGAAGATCACAGTTTGGGATCATATTAGGGTTTTGTCCAAGGAGAGAGATCATAAAATCTTGCATAGGCGTTTGTGTTTGCTGTGGTTTGGAGTTTTCAGGGACCACAGGATGCATTTTCTTTCAAGACCAGCAAGTGCTTAAAATCGTAGAGAACTCTATGCAGACTAGATTACAGAAATAATGTTAGCCTGAGTCCCAGTACAGATATTCATTGAGACGATGCTCTTTCAGTCTAGTCTTCTTTCTCTTTTGAGTCAGGCTCATTAAGACAGGACATGACATCGAGTTTTCTGGATAATGTCTCTTCCAGCCTTTCCATAGGGTTCTTTGTCCTGACCCATAGAAACCATGAATCTCTTTTAGCATACTAGAGTCCAAAAATACTCTTGTATTTTCTATAAAAATAAAAAATAAAAATGAAGGTGATAATCTGATTCCTCACCGCTATGAAGTTGCTGCTATACGGGAAGGAAATAGGTAGGCTAAAAGTTTGCTTGATTTAACAGCCAAAAGGAAAACGTAAGAAAGAAAACAAGGGCAGGCCTGTTCAGTGCGCCACCAAAGCTTCATTAATTATCACCATGGAAATTATCTAAAGTCTAAGCCACCAAAACCTTTTCTCCTAAATGTGGTTTCATTTCTGGCAAATTCTTTGATTCTATAGCTGTTGGGCTCAAACTTGAGGCTGCACTCATGACTAGATATTATTGAGCCAGAAATCTAAAGTAACCTAAGGAAAAGGATATCAAAATTAACATTTCTTAGAGCTCCTTAAAGGAGTTGATGTGAAATTAATGGCTTCTAGTTGAGTGCATGAATTATCAGCTTTTATATGTTCCTTATTTCTTTATGTATATTTATCTTCTTCTGTAGCCTGCCTCATCTAAAGGGAAGCCATCAAAGCAGCAAAAGAGGAAGCATCAAAATGGCTCTTTGTACTTTGATATAAAGCAGCAAAAGAGGGTTCCCCAATAAAGCTGAAACGCACGCCCAGTATGGATGGTGATATTGAGATAGTGTTTTCTGTGGTGTCAAACAGCTGGTGTTAGCTCTCCTATCATTGGATATTTTACCTTTCTAGCATAGTTTCTATAAAAAATTTAGGAAAATAAAAGACTTTCAATACAACTGATATTATAAATAGCATTGGGTCGTCCAAGAAAAGAAAGAATGAGTTAAGGAAAATACATTGATTTTATTTTTGACATATATGATATTATTAAAAAAAAATTACAAGATAATTCTATCGACATCTTGAAAATTATTAAATAAATTTATAACTAAATTTCATTTATAATTAATTTAAAGTTAATTATAATATTGTTTGATGATCTTCTGAGATATAATTAGAATTATTTAGCCAAGATTTTTCTAATGGTTTTTCTTTTCCATGCCACATTATCTTATCTTCTTCCTCTTTCTTGATGATTACATTGTTATCTTTTGGCTATTTGATTTTTTATAAAATTTTAGAGTTGATTTTTATTTAAATTAATTAATATATAAAAAAAATACATTTGAAAATATAACAAAAACAATCGTTATCCCGTCGCCGAGCATGTCTTCCATTTTGATACCTATGTATGCTCTTCATCAAAATAAGCTTCAGATATTATTATTTTTCTTGGAATCCCTGCCATGGTCTTAAGTTACCATCCTGAATCCAACAGATTCGAAGAGCTTTTTGCAATGGCTAGTTAACATTGGGCCAGCATTTTGAACACCTTTAAACATTTTTATTTATTTTAGCGAAAAAATTGTTGTTTTTAATAACAAATCATTTTTATTTTTAAAAAGATTTCATTCAAATACAACTAATTCATAATATATATATATATATATATATGAGATAAAAAGAAAAATTTATGAGAAATCAAACTAATTTCTTTGAAGTTTCTTGCAACTAAAAAAATTATAAAAATATCAATCATTATTTTTAAAAAAATTAATTCAATTTATTTAAGAAATACAAAAAAAGGAAAAAAAAATGTTCTTTAAATGGAAACAATTAATGGAAAGGAAAACAAGTCTTCATCACGTTTTTTTTTTTTTTTTTTGGCATAGGTATCATCTACTCCTGCTTTTTTTTTAATTGAGAGAAATCAAGTAACAAATGACTTGTTGCCTGCTAGTTCCAAGTTCAATATTCTATTAAAAATATATATAAATACAGTACACGTGCGTATAATGCAAATATATACATCTCAAATCAGATTTGAAGCCAGGTTTAACAACATCTCAAATGAATTATTCATCGGATAAAATAATAATTATCCGAAACAAAATTCACCCATTTGAAATAGTATCTAATTCACCCATTTGAAACAGTATCTATCATGTCCGGTCCAATCATCGAAGATACCACACAGCAGTGTTCATCTTGAGAGAGAGAGAAAATGACTTCAATGGATACAATTAAATGGTATTTAAAAGGACCAGGAATGGATCATGGATGTGGTAAGTTAAAAGCGAGCAGCTTAAACTGTGATTTTCTACCCTACTCCTAGGTGCAAGGTACAATACAGAATTGGCAACCACGCAACAAAATACACTTAAGTAGCTAATTCAGGAGCAGTTTGGCAGCAAGATCTTTGTAGCTGACTTTCTTCTTCACTGGCAGTAAACTGGGATTTTCAGCTGGCTTTTCGGTATCTAGGATTGGAGTTGTATTTTCCACCTTCTTCATACTGATGCTTGACCGTGCATAGGGACCTTCAGCTTGCTTTTCATTGTCAAATGTTGGATTTGTGGTGTCCCCCTTCTTCATACCAAGGCTTGGAATCATGTCCATTAAGATGGCATGAACTGGATCGACCATGACTTCTAGTTTCTCAGGCTTCTCGGTCACCTGGTCATGATACCTTTCGCTCATTTCAACATCAGGAGCTTTATCTAACCACTCTTCATGTCTGTTCTCTTCAGCAGTCTCCTCCTTTGCTTTACCTCTCCACGGTGATCCTGAATCTTCTACCGTTTTAGTTTGTTGGATATCCAAATTGTACTTGCTAACTGGCCCATGAATTTCTTCATTTCCTTCACTCATTTCGTTTTCTTCAATTTTATCATCATGCAAGCAGCTTTCTTCTGATTTCTCTTCAAGTATTTTTGCAGGCTTGTTTGCTATACGTGTCCGTGTTCTTCGAGCTTGGCCAGCACCTATTTTTCCCTTCTTTGTGCTCCCACCAGCAGGCCTCCCTCCATGAATTTTATAATTTCCTTCACTCGTTTCGTTTTCTTCTTTTTTATCATCATGAGAACAGCTTTCATCTGGTTTTTCTTCAGATATTTTAGCAGGCTTGTTTACGGTGCATGCACGTGTTCTTTGAGCTAGGCCAGCACCCATTTTTCGTTTCTTTGTTATCCCACCAGCAGGCTCCCCTCCATGAATTTCATCATTTCCATCACTCATATCATCATGAGAACAGCTTTCGTCTGATTTTTCTACGGATATTTTAGCAGGCTTGTTTACAATTCGTGCCCGTGTTCTTCGTGCTTGGCCAGCACCTATGTTTCCTCTTTTTGTGCTCCCACCAGCAGGCCTCCCTCTTTTCCTCGTTGTCTCCTTTTCAAGTGAGACCAGTTTATTTGAATCTTTTAAAGCAGCTTTGCTTCCTTTCTCCTTGGCTTCACTATCAGTAACTGATGGCAATCTCTCATTTTCTGTACCATCTAAAATGGGAGTTGCTTCTTCCATATCTAGGTCACATACACTAGAGGAAAGAAAAGGCAGTATGAATGAGCGGTGTTAGTTACACTGCTTATAAATAAAATAGAATAATTTTAGAAGAGGCATGCATGAAAATGTGAGCAAGTTATGGTCCAACCAAAGTCCGATATTTTATGATATTAAGTGGAAGAAATAATTCTATCATCGTTGTCAATACTAAGCATAAACCAGCATTTCAGAAACCATCATGACAACAATTTCCACATTTTGATCACTATTCCCACTAAGTTAAAACTGATAATCCCAAAATAAAAAAGAATAAAGTTGAGCAGTAACAAATTACAATGGCTCGCCTACATGCAATTGAATAAAAAAAAAACAATTCATACTGAAGATGGTCAGCAGGTAAGTCAGAGCAAAGCTAGGATTCAACTGCCCACAATTAATAGGCAACTAGTCCCAGAGAGGATGGGTAAATGGTGAAGTTATTGTCCCAGCAAACCATGAAAAATGATGTAGGCAGTCTTCCAGTAAATTTATTACTTGGATTTGAGTTTGAATATTACAACCGAAGCATATAAGACTTTTCACCCAGCTTTACAATTCACAAACCACTACAAAATGCTGTATGATGTTCTGACTAGGTGTTTGAATTTCTTCTTAATAAGACAAAAGGATATCATATTTATAATTTATTCAGGCAAAGTACATATGCACTTACACTTCTTTGCAGTTTGACTCTTCCAAACCAGAGGGTTTCAAGTTATATGTATCCTCTAGCAACTTTTTCCCCCTCTCCAAAGAGTCCTCCAACCATTGAGATCCAATCACATACAACCTCTTATTCAGGAGAAAATGTTTCTCTGCAATTGTGAAACTGTAGAAAGAATATCTATTATTACTTAAAAACAAAAAATTGAAAGTTTTCCTTGAATATTTAACAGTGTGAATCACTTGCATAATCAGCAACATAGATTAAGTTTCTAGCAATACTCTATTGTATTATATAACTTCAACAGCCATAACAGTCAATAGAGTTAAGTAATAAGAAGTTAAGAACTATAATGAATTAAAACAGAAGCACCACTACAACCAAAATGAGATAGCAGCGGTAACATATCTGAATCTTTCCAATACAAAAAAAAACTGATAAGATGATCAAACCATGAAATCTGCTGCAGCACAACAAATGCTTCCAATAATCATGTTGAATTGGTTTGGAAATATGCAATATGTCATGTGAGTATGGGTTATGGGTCATGTGCAAAGATGCACCAGCTAAAAAACAAATAATTCAACTCGACTTGTCAAAGACCATTCTGAGATAAGTCATTGTATGTCTGTTTAATCAGTACCCAGAAATATAATCACTTTCAATTTCCACCTAAATCTAGCAAATCAGATCCCGCTGCATCAAATAAAAAATGTGACTGTTAATTTATAATACATCAAATTGCCACTTAAATTACTTCTTTATTCATGCAGCAAAGGCTATGCCCTTTGTAACACAATGTGTTGTGCTGCAACCCTACCAATAGGCTCACTCTTAAAATATTATTTAAACGAAAATAGAAAAAACAAAAGAACTATCAATTTTGTTATTCCAACTGCTTGACTTTTGAAATGACTAATAAAACCTTTTATTGATTTTTATTTTAAACCAACTTAGAAGGAATTTAAGTGAAAGACCCAAAATAAAATGAATGAAGTTACATTAGCCATTTTAAAAAGTTAGATAGCATTCAAACCTATAGTTAAAGATTCCACGTGAAAAGGAAGTGCAAGTTATCCAACAGTTTCAGCTACCAAACATCCTTGATCATGCAGGAAAACAATCGATAACTTAGGAGTACCTTTTCACAAGGGAACCAAAATCCACATCAGATGCTGGTACAGTCAGGACCACCAAATGAGTGGCATGCGCAATATTATTGCTGACTTTGCCACCACCCATGAAAATTTCAAGTTTCAACCTCCTAAATGCAAGTCCTAACAAGGATTCCCAGTCGGGTGTTCTTCAAGAAAAAGTGAATTTGCAAGAAAACAAGTCAACAACTCTTCAGATAATAAAGCATTCGACCACATAAAGGAAAGAAGATGTATTAATGGAGTTATAACAGTCATTAAATCTTACAAAGACTCTCTTGAAATGTGAAAATATACACAGCAGCCATGAAACAGAGACCATTTTTCCTCTGGACAGTACTTTTGCTTGAAGTCGTCTATGGCTTTGGCATCTTCTGATGCATTTATGTTGCTCAAAAGCTGGAAAGAATCAAATAAATAAAATAAATTGAATCCTCTCAAAATTCCATGTATCTATATAGCAGTTCCAATACATCAACATAATATGATCAGAAATTAATGCTCCAAGTGTCCAAAAAGGTGAAAAGAATAATAAATGAATACAGTTTTACCTGTTTGATGTCTGAAAGATCAAGGTCCCAGTAGTAAGAATCAGAAAATTCATCAATTTCTTCGTGTAACTTCTTCTTTGAACCATCAGACAGGAAAAGGAAGGACCTTCAAAAAGTATGTGTAGTCAAAAGCATTACCATCACAGCTTGTCATCAAAATGGATAAAAAAATAAAAACCACTAAGCAACGAATTAAATGAAGGCAGGACTCACTTTGGCTGCAATGGAAGGAGCTTCTTTTGCAAACAGCAATCCAAGACCCATGAATAATGGATAATATCTCCGTGAAGCTTTGCTGCTTGATATTTAATCCCTGATACATACCCCTCTATATTATTTTTCTCCTCCAAAAGAAGTGGTATTTATGAGAAACAAACAGTGTGTGATTGTGGTGAGAGGGAGAGAGAGAATGGATGGAGGAGAGACCTTTGCTTTCAGCAGCTATACAATGGGTGACTGAGTTATTTAAATTCATTGAGAAAGTTCCCCCATTCTCAGCAACCATTTTGTGCAAGGATTCGAGAGAATTAGATGGAGGCACATTGACAAAGTCTGTACATGTTAAGGAAAGTTGCAAACATGGAAAAAGCAAGGGAAAAAGCTGATAATAGAGCATTGGAGGTTTAAAAACCATAAGGCAGCATAGTTCATAAAAGTGAAAATTTTCAAACTGAAAAAGTTCGGAGAATTTCTACTCCATCATATTTCAAAATGTGTGTCAGTCATAAGAGGCAAAGAAATGAAAGCATGTAACAACCAGAAGAAGGATACAAAACATCATATTTGAAAATATCAAAGTTTCCCCCTTGATGTCAGAAATATCAGTCTGAATTAAATGAGATGGAACAACAGACACACTCTTTTTCTCTCCTTTCCTAGAGGATTTTATGTGTGTCAGTTTGCTATCTTGCACATCTCCATACCCTTTTCCTTTTTGTGTGGTACCATTACTTGAATGTACTAGCTCTACAAATGCTGCAGTAAGAGAAAGGAAACAATTACCAAACTAACTTAAGCGAGCTAGACCCAAGTCCAATAGGTCAAATAATAAATTTATACAGCGCCAGTGATGCATGGAAAATCTGAACACATTATGTATCCTTACACTGCACATCAAGACATTCATGCCAAGGCTTGTCATATCTCACTCTGTCAATACGCGGAAATCTCAAGCTATATGGGGCAGAAAACACCTGGAAATCAGAAAGTGAACTGAGTTCAGGCTTGATCAGACAGGTATAAGCAGGAGTTATGATCAACGAAGCATAACATGATTTTCAAAGGACAAAAACATTATGTTCTCCAAAAAAGGGAAAATAAACCAAATTTGACATTCTTAACTAGGAAGAACTTAAATACTAAAGTTACACATACCTCAGAACTTATAGTCCGAATATCACTAGTAATGGAAAGTATAATTGATCTACAAAAGTTAGGAGCAAGAAAAAAATATTATGGGCCAGATTAATATCAGTAGAATACATATTCCATCCTATGTAACAGGAACCAGAACAGAAATTTTACTTGTCAGGGTTTTCAATCCACACATCTGGTCTCTCTTTTGAATTATTTGTAACTTGATAAAAACTTGGTGGTGAGTTCTTTGGGTATTCATTCTTCCTGAGAAAAAGTACATGTGAAAAGATACAAGTAAATATCTTTATGATAGCACCAACAAGATGCTCAAAGATGGACCAAAACTTCCAAATATGAGAGGGTTCCAAGGATACACAGGCAAGGCCTTTGCTTTAGAAAAATGGACAATGCATGCTACCTAACAAAGACTATATGGCAAGTAATGATGAAAGTAAATCCTATTGTCGGACAATTTCAGTTCCATCCACAGCTTTGCCATGCTTCTCTTGAGTGAGTGATACAAGCATGTTTTAAACTCAGAATTCCAAAAGTACCTAAAATAAGGCTTTAGTTTGGAGACAACAGTATCCAGCTCCTCATCTGACAGCCCATTGCCCACTCTGCAAAAGGAGATAAATCTACAAAAGAAAAGAGTGACTTCATGTGCATTGAATTTTACATAGAATATCATCTAGTACATAATTATCTTTACAGAAAATTGTCGATAAGGGGTAAATACTTACCGCCTGGGATATGTATTAGAAGCAGGACGCTCTGCTAGACCCAACAAGAATTGAGCCACCTGCAGTTTGTAAGAAAATTCTTATTCTTAAGGCCAAAACATTAAGATCACATAGCAAACAGGATCCTAAGAAAGAAGCTGAAGAAACAATCCTATCCTACAGCATTTTTCTGCGAGTGGCAGTTCAACACCTCCATCACTGCACTAGGAAATGGTTTCAATATTTCCTTTTCCCTAGATGAACAGTGTAAAGAATAAAAAAATTAGAAAGAAGGATGGCAAACAAACCTCTCCTCCACGACGTCCAGAACCATAGTATCCCCCTATTGACAAATACATAAACAGTGAAATGCATTCAATTTCTTTAGAGGAACTAAAATTAAGAGAAACGAGTACAGACCTATGATAAGAACATCTAAGTCAGAACCAGCACGAATGTACTCAGGCTTCAGTTTCAACCACTTTCCACTCCGATCACTTGGTT
The DNA here is from genome assembly GCA_018804465.1 of Populus tomentosa. Taxonomy (NCBI): domain Eukaryota; kingdom Viridiplantae; phylum Streptophyta; class Magnoliopsida; order Malpighiales; family Salicaceae; genus Populus; species Populus tomentosa. The sequence continues at coordinate 13,110,243 of CM032003.1, forward strand.
CCCATTTGGAACCAAGGTCTTTTAATATAATACCTTCATCCCTAAGAGCATACATCATTTCATAAATAAGAAATATTTAATTAACAACTCTTAGAAAAGAAAAATACAAAAACGTTTCACATTTATACACATGCTATGGACATGTTTCTCTCTACGAACAAATTTTGGAGTGGGGGGGGATCCTGTCCCTTCAAAAGTATATATATATATATATATATATTCAAAATCCTTTTGGTTTGAAGAGAATTTTAGAAAAAGTACTATGAAACGCTTCCCTAAAATAAGAATTATACAGTCTTGCCCTCCAAGCATGTTTGTCTGGATTTGTTTCAATTTCTTTCTCCTTTCCTTCCTGACTATATTATGAAGCACTGTACACCCACAACCTTCAGTTGCACAGAATGTTATGGTGAACTCCTAATTAAATAACACCAAAATACTTTTTCTCAAACATGCTGGACATTGCAAGTTCATGTTTGTGAAGATACGGGAGACAATATTACAAGTTCATGCAAGGATTTAAGCACATTAGCAACTCCCAAGTTTCAATATCACTAAAATTAAGGCACAAGCTGTCCACACTAAGTAACAGCCACTCCAACCTAACAGATTTAGTGGGTGTTATTAGAATAAGATTTATAACATTAATTAAATGAAGGAGAATACCAACCTGTTTTCAATGGTTTCCTTAAAAAACTTCTCAATGTCATCCACGTTATATGCAATAAGCGAACAATAAGGTTCCCCTGTATGATTAGTGTGAGAAAATTACTAATAATCCATAAAAATACACATCACGTAAAACATTCACATAATAAAATTTTATATACATATACTAGAGCTTAGGGTTTAAATGCCAAGCAGTACAGTATCCTGCACATCCTAATGAGTCTGCATATCCAGACAAGCAACAAACATGAGTAATAATACTATGCCAAACTGAGTAGGTGTTTGGAGGGGGGGTGGGGGGGATACACCTAGCAAGTACTTTAGCTAGGAGTTGAGCATCCACTTGACTTGGGCTGATAACCTCCCAAGGACGCTTGACATTAGGATTCAAATATAGAAAAAACCAATCGGAAACATAATATATAAAAGTTTTTTAAAAAATTCATTACTCGGATTTTATAACTATTAAATGAAAAAAAAAAAAAAAGAGGAAATCTAATCTATTCATGTTGGATTCATAATATATATAAACATTCATCAGGCCTATTCATTTAAACCCACCAAACCAATAAGTCAAATCAACTTGACTTAATTAGTTTATTTTGGGCTCCAAATAGACCCAGCCCAACCAGTCCGAAACAGCACATGCCTAAGGTCACTACCTAAGCTGCTACAGAAAATTCTACTCACTACCTAAGTTGCAAACACAGTTAGTGCCAGCAATGATCACAGACTACCAAGGAAACAAGTCACTGAATTTACTTAGAAAAATCAAACAATTTCAGCTTGAACAAATTCATTTATACGCTACAGTCTACATCACATGAGAAGATTATTGAATGCATCAATTATGCACAAATGATACCAATGTTAATTTGTGTACCAGGAAGACGATGAGCATTAAGACCCCCATTAGGTACTAAGATCTCTAAACGACCCTTCACTGGCTTGACAACTTTACAGAGCAGCTCATGCCTTTCCTTCAAGGTTTGGTGAATCACACTTGTATCTCCAACATAAAGAATATCAAATGCAACATCTAGGTAATTATGTAAAGGTAAACTGAATCCATTAAATTATTTAAGTTGTGATTTTGATGATAAATCCATGTGGTTACTCACAACTATTTTGTTATCTCAAAGCAAAAGAAAAGCTAAAACTGGACTGAACTTCAAATCAAGTCTGACAAAAAGGATACAGCATAACTGCAAGAGAAAAGACATGCGTGTTATATCTTAACCACTGATTTCTAATTTAGGAACAAGGAAAACAATTACTAACAAAGAAGAGATAAAAACCTGTCTATCACTATCAAGCCCATCCCTTGCAGCCTTTGCTGTGAAAAGATAATATGTAGTTCTAAGTGATCATTACTCCCAGAAATGAAAACAAACACCCCCACCCCCCAAACAACAAAACAAAAGGGGGGAAAAGGGCAAAATTCCAATCAATGTGTCAAATAACCTATTTCTTGATTTGAACCAAACTCTGCAAACCGATTCAAAGATGTATCCCAGACCAGCATTTCACCATCAAGAATACACCTACAACGTTATGAGGAAAGAAAATTAGTAGAATCTAACATTTCTAAACTTCACAATGTTAAACTTACAGTCCTGAAATTTTTCTATTGTTGGGTAATGATTTGGTACAAGGGAAATGGGGTTTAAATTTTACCTTTGTATTATTTAACCATGTTTGGTTGAATTTTTAAAGGATTTTAATTATTAAGGAGGTACTAGGTACCCCCACATTTGTGTTTTTGGAGGCTAAAATTTATTCTCCAGAAATTTTTTTTTGTCTCAAAATACGCACTAAATTAATTTGTAATTGTCTCTTACCAATCATTACTAGTAATTGAAATATTTTCTCTCTTCCCACTAACACTTAACCCTTCAATTTATGAATATACCAAACATCTTTAAAAACTGACTTTCACATCCTTAAAATTGCTCTTGGAATAACTCCTATATTAATTCACCCTCATATTTTTTAATCTCATACCAAATGCCACCTTAAAAAGATTCATTATACATCCATGTCCTGCCTTGTCGTGTTGATCTTTGAACACTTAGCTAGCATTTGAATGATAATGCCAGTGATATCAAATATATGTGCAAGTTTTATACACAAAAGGTAGCTTCAAACACACACACAGACACATTATCCTAATAAGCATGGAAGAGGAGTAGGAAGGCCTGCAGTGAAATCATCCATTTAGAAAATAGTTTGGCCTACCTGTGTGTCTTGCAACTTGCAGGACACACAAAGCAAAAGAAAATTAAAAAAAAAAGACATAAAAAACCAACATAAAGAAGACAATAATAACTAGAGATGGGATTACCTCTCATCCAAAACATTTTGTACAATAATGTCCGACATTCCATGAGCATATTCAGAGTGATCTAGAAAGTTCCTGCACCAGTATCCTGCATGAGTGTCTTCGAAACAAACTCAGAAGTGTGTGCAGTTGACATTTCTCAACATGATAGAGCTTAAAGAACTATTAAGTTCACAGTGATCCGAGTTTTGCAAAACTTCACATGGAAGAAAAATTGCTATTCTTGGGAAAGTATTGACATATTGTAGACCTTGAGTTCAGGTTTTAGGAACTACAAAGATACATTTACTTAGAGTCAGGAAACTACAGGCTTATGCAAAAATAAGCAGGTGATAATAGTGTTACATGTAAAAGTATAAGCAGCATCTATTACCAACATAACTTTAAAAAAAAAAAAAAAAAAAAAAAAGACTTACCTTGAGAAATAGTGTACTTCCGCACCATTCTTATGTATTTGGATGCGATCACCATCAAATTTACATTCCACCACCACTTCCTTCCCATGCAACTGCAGAAATAAGGTACAGCATATAAGATGCTAGTTCTTAAAAAAAGACATTAAAGAAAAATGATGTGTACATTGCAAATACATTCATATAATCCAAAAAATTTTAAAAAAAATGCTGGAAGAAAACCTTTTTCCATGCAGCATGTGCATCACTAACTCTCATTGCTAGTTGAGGGCGCACTGCTTTTCCAACTTCAATATCCTGAAACAAAAAAATAAAGGAAAAATCAAAATTCCACAAGGTGCTAATCGTTAACATATAATGATAGTTGCAAGACTGACCAAAAACACAAGAAAATCATCAGATAGCCAGAGATAGAAAACATTCTCTTATCCCCTAAAATGCTTACACAATGCACACTGTCTTTGAATCCAAATTGATAACCTACATGTAATCTGTACATAAGGTGAGAACAAGACACTTTTTTCAAAGTTTAGCAACACATACCTGACGTTTATGCCTTTGATTTCGATCCCTCAGCTTTTCACAAACCAATTTCAAGTCACATGTAACATTAAACAAGTCTTCCGCATCTGGGTGAAATTCATGAAATACACTCTTTTCACTCATCCCCAACTTCAAATCTGCAACATATTTACAAAAAGACGCCTAAAAAAAAACTCACATACCTGAAAACAAAACACAATTTTCAAAAACTAGTATTAAACCAATCATTACCTTTAAGAATAATCATAATAATCCACTTCATTTCCTGTGTATTTGTCTTGTTTATCAAAGCAGCAAGTACTGCAGTTTTCTCACCCCTGATCATAAAATCATCAAAGATAACAAATAGCAATACTTCAAGTACCTAAGACACCACAGGAAAAAAAAAAAAAAAAACTCTCAACAGCAAGTGAAACCTGCTATGGGAAAAATCTGTTTCCCACCACAAGTATTCAAGAATCACCACTACTAATTTAATGGGGCCAACAAAACAAAGGCTTTGATTTCGTCTAATGCAATTCATGTTCATCAAATCTATCGCAGATACAAATGCTCTAATTCACGCACAACCAGCAATTGATTTGCTAAACCGGATCACATAAAAACTAGTGTAATTCCCTCCTCTCAACACCCACAATTCACTAAAACTATCATTACCTTCTACTATCAAGAAACTTAATCTAACAGTATTCACAAACAAAATTATCATCATAACTCCAGCAATGCCTACTTACTCAGACGCTAATTTTCACTTCCAACAACACCTAATCTAAAACACTACAATCAAAACCCTAGCAAAATTACCAAAAGAATCAAACTTCAATACCTATTTTCACTGGATGCCAATTTATCAAGCAAACCATTCAGCTCCTCAATCGTCAACCCACCCGACACCGTTCCCTGCCTCCGCTGCAACACCTATTTAACCAAAATTAAAAATATATATATACTATTTTTCATCCAAAATAACTATTTTTTTTTGTTAAACTTTATTAAATTACTTACTTCGGCAGCAACGAGAGAGAAATTGCCGGCATTGGCACCGGTAGCGTTGGCGCCACCTTTACGCCAATTAATCAACTTCAAGGCATCAGGGGAATCCCTGGACATGCCAAGTGCTTCAATGAGGGAAACGGCGAGGACAGATTCTTTGAGACCGTAAGTGCCGCGTTCGCGGTCGAGGTTAGGTAGGATCAAGCGGACGGCGGAGAAGTAATCGGACGGAGAGCAGAAAGTGTCGATGAATTTGCGGAATTTGGAGCGTTTTCTGGAGGAAGTTTTGGTCTTTGAAATCCAGTTGAAGAGACTCACTAAGATGGAGAATTTCGTGTGCTCAGTTGAAGACGAAGAGGAAGAGGAAGCCATTTTCGTGGGGAATATTTTTTTGTTGGAGGTTGGAATTTAAATATGGAGGAGGTTTTTCTTGTTTGTATTTGGTGTAGTGACACGTGTATTGATTTTAGCTTGCAGGGGAAGATGTTCTATTACGGTAGTATTTGGTAATAATACGATCGAAGTTCCTTTTTTCTTTTAAGTGATTTTCGTGAAATTAATGCCTTTTTTATATATTAACTTGGTATTTTTAGATAAAAAAAATTAAAAAATAATTTAAATAACAACTTTGAACCTCTACAGTCAAGCTGGTTTTTGAATCATTTTGAACATAAGTTGGATATTAATTTAATAATTTTTTTAGATAAAAAATAATTTAAAAAATAATTATTATCTTGATTTAATTTGACAGATTAACTTAATAATTTATGCCTTATTTATTTTTATATTTTAAAAATATTTTTTAAAAAATATTTTATTTATTTATTTCATATTAATATTTTTTGGTGTTTTCAAATCATTTTGATATTTTAATATCAAAAATAATTTTTAAAAAATAAAAAAAATTAGTTTAATGCATTTCTAAGTAAAAAACACTTTGAAAAGCAATTGTTACAACACACTCAAACACCACTAGAATCTGTTTGAAAACACAATGCAAACCACGTTCTCTTAAATTTTAAAAAAAAATTTATATATATTCAAATCATTTTAATATACTGATGTTAAAAATAATTTTTTTAAAAAAAAATTAATATATTTTTAAATAAAAATATTTTAAACCGAAACCATTATCATAATCTCCAAGATACTCTACTAATCAACCACAACTAACTTGAAACATGGTATAACTTGAAAACTTCAAACCTTGTCTAAACTAAATTTATTTTTAATGGGTCTGGACATTAATAAGGTTGAATTCAGTGTATAATTCATGAAGAAACTTCAATAAAAAAAATTTAATTTTTAATCTAAAAGATAGTTGTTGTAGTTTTTTAATTTATTCAAAATAAAATCATTTTAGTATTGACTCAGGCTGAACAATGGTTCCTGAGTCTTTGAGAATACAATAGCTTCAGAGTAAATTAACAATCGTTAGGTTGAAATCCAAACGTGGCTTCCACATGTTACACTGGCCATGTACAGGCTTACACATGGATTTGAATTAACTAGATTTGGAACTCATCAGAAATTAAGTTGAGCCATTGAAGCCGAAGAACAGACGCTGGACACATTATAAGAAGAAAAAAAGATCAAGAGAGGTTTGCCTACGCGGTGACAACTATGGTTAAAGCCAAAAACACAAAAAATGATGCTTTTTGGCTTGAAACGTAGACAGAAAAACGGGCATTAAGTTTCAAAGCACGTTTGTCAAAGCAGTCCACACTGCAGAATCTCCTCCAAGATTTCCCACTTGATATATAAATCCAGATGGATTATCAGATTCTTTTGTGTATCGCTTTTTTTCTGGCAAGCCATTACTTTACACACAACAGTTTGATCAAGTTCATCGATGGTGAAATGCATGCTAGCAGCTTTACCTGTAAATGCATATTCATAACGAACACTAAGCCAGTGATCATGGAAGCAATGGACAAGTAGTAAATCAAGTTCGAGATGACAGTGGAAAGCTAGCAGCTTAATTTGACTAACTTCTTTTAAATCAATAAATATTAAACCCTTTTAGTTTTAAGCAAATGGATCTTGTAAAACAGTTGAAGCAGAAATCAATGGTATTGAAGCCAAAACCAAAACCCAGACACATCAGAGCAGACCAGAGGCAAAACTTACAGGAGAGTCGAAAAACTTCATAAATAAGCGAGAGCTATTAGTGGAGAGCTTAGTTTAGAGAATATCTGCAGTAGGTGAACTCAGTTTTGCATGGACGCTTTTCCCGAGTCCACCGATGGAAACCGCTTCTGCAAATGCAGCTGGTGCTTCTGCTCCCGCAAGTACAACAGGCACCTTTGCATGCATCACAGCCATCACATACTGTAAAATATATGGCTATTTTTGGTTTTTAGCATATTTTTAAAAAGATACTTGTGAAATAATACAGTTAAATTTATTTTTGTAAAATAGTAAATTTTATATATGTCACGACAGTTTTTATATATTGTGATTAGAAAAAAAAAAATTATAATTGATTTTTATATGGCAGGTATGGCCCTCAGATCATTAGTAATTTTTTCTTGTATTATTAAATTTATCTCATTGAAATTTAATAGTACAAGAAAAAATATCGGTAGTGTTATAATTAAAACTTCAATATTTTTTTAAGTTTTTTTTTTATTTAATATTTTTTAATGTTGTTGCTATTATAAATAACATCCAGTTATAAAAATTATGTTTATAAAAATCATGTTTTTCAATTGCAACATAAACAAATGTGTTATTTCTTTAAATTTATAAATCCTGTTATTTTGATAATATTTTAAATTAACTGTAATACTTTAAAAAAAAAAAAAAAAAAGCAATGCTGGATCATGTCACATCACATTCAATTCAGTCCTGAAGCTTTCAGTACGCCCATGAAAGAGTGGCGTGTTTGATGTGCGTGCTGACATGACTGGAGAAGGCTGTCCTACGACAAGATCAAACTTCCCATTGCACATACAAAACATCGTCACAAGCACAGATGCTGTCTTCTTTTTTAGTATTATTTTTTTATTTTTCGAAACTAACACATGAAAATATATATATATATATAAAATGACCTGTGCCCAACTTGCGCGACCTAAGAGTTGTGCTGTTTCTTAAAAAAAAGAAAAAAAGAAAAAAAAAAGATGTGCATATGTTAGTTTCTAAAAAAACTGGCGCAGTTGTTGTCCAGTACATATGGGCTATGGATTTGTGTTGAATGGATGGATGGTTTTATTTCCTGCGTGGACTGGTTTTGGGGATATTGGTTCCTATAGGAGAATGGAGCTTTTCTTGGATCGGAGGAAAAAAGAAAAAATATATATATACTTGGAATTAAAAAGGTATGGAGATGCTCTAACTCTTACATGACCCTCTCAATTTTTTTTAATGATAATGTAATAGTTTGGAGCTTAAGATGAGGCTTTGTTAAATATAGAAAATGATCACTCTTATGCTTTGGCTTATATCAAATTTAGTTTTGAATAGGAGATTATGCATAAAAGAAGATATTTATAAATGGATTATGAATAAATATAACAATCTAACGGTAAATATAAAATCAAACTGATTTAAATAAGTAAAAATTTGTTTTCAGTCAAATTACTCAATGAATAATTGATATAATATAGATATTATCAAACCCAACTTAAATTTATGATGAGATGTATTCATTTGTATTATACATAGAACATTTATAGGTTTTAATATATATACACACACACACAATCTCTGATAATGGATATCTAAATTTATATCCAAAACTTGATATATAAGATATAGATATAAAAATTTTTTATCCAATGGACAATGAATATGGTATAAATTAATATATTAAATATCCAACATGTGAATACTTATTGTGACATAACTACAAGCGAAAGATAATAAAATTTATTATAAATTAAAATTATCAAAAGACCAAAAACACTATAATTATGAGTACATATCTTCACTATTTATTTTTTTTATTCATCCAAGTTTTATTTGTCAAAAGACTACTACAACCATTTATATAAAACAAAAATTCTTAAATTGAAAATTAAAACAACAAAAATAATTAAAAAAATATTTATTTTAATAAAAAGACTCATGCATCGATTTTTTTTTTATGGAAAGAAACTCATTTTCAAGTTTATACCGTTTATGGAGCAAAACTCAATATATATGACAAGACATTTAGAGTAATTAATTTTATTAATTTAGGTTTCACATAAAGATGATTCCCCCCCCCCCAAGAAAAAGAAGAAATCTTTAAATTAAAAATAAAAAAAAATATTTTACATTTATGAAATGAAATTAATTTGGGTAATATTAAGAAAATAAACAAATTGCTTGTTTCAGAGAGATATTGAAAAGAATCTCTCTTGCACACATGTACATATGTATAGAAATAAAACTATATCAAATCGGAAGATATCTCCTATCCATCTTTATCGGTTATATGAATATTCAGACCGTCTCCATTCAGATAATCGAAGGTAAGCTTCCATAGAAGCGAGCAAAACTGCCAGCCATGGTTAGATCGAGATATTGCTAATTTAGAAGGACGGCGATCGATGAACCTGAACTAGTTCATGCATTCTTTGCCCTAGCTAGATGGTCCACGTGACACAGGCTAAGAGACACATAATGCCTGCATATTTGAAAAATAATTGGATGCTTTAGTACTCGTTTGTCTGTCTACTCTGCCAATCACGTTTTAATCTGAGCCGGTTGTGCCAAAGGAATTAAAAGGGTGACGTAACAACAGTTATTTTTAAAATATTTTTTATTTTAAAAGATATTAAAAATCTTATTTTTATTTTTTAAAATTTATTTTTAAACATAGCGTGATTTCTGTGTAGCCAAGGGCCATTTCTTCCTCTCTTGAAACGTTGCATGCCTAACCTTCGGCCACCATGGATCGATGTCACAATCTTTTCATTAATCCACAGCCCAGAAGATCATTTGTCTGGTTTTTCGTTACTGTTTTTTTATTTTTGTTTTTGTATTTTAAAAAAATTTAATTTTTTTTAATTACTTCATATTAATATATTTTTAGTGTTTTTAAGTTGTTTTTGATACGTTGATGTTAAAAATAATTTTTAAAAAATAAAAAAATATATTATTTTAATATATTTCAATATAAAAAATTCTTTAAAAATCAACCACAACTATTTTTATTGCTCTTTTTTCCAATACATATAAAGTAAAATTCACTACAGCTCCAATTATTAATTAATTCCAAGCGTTGAAATATTGACTATATATCTCCTAATTATTTGAATTTTATTGTAAGTATCTTGCAAGTACCAAACCAAAGTCTTGTATATTAACCAGTAATTAATTAATGGGCGACTTTGTCACTTGAATGATACGTTTGATCAATAATATTTTTTCTACTAATTTTAATGATAATTAAGAGGTAGTTTTCATATCAACACTATATATATCATTTTTTTAATGATTTCAAGAACAAACATATAACCTTTTATCTCTTTTGTATTTATATATTTTATTATAAAACACTAGTAAAAAACAATCTTATAAACTTCTTTTTTTATATATATACTTGAAACCTGATTTTAATTTATCATTCTAATTTTATTTTTTGGTCAAGCTTTAAAAGATAAGTTATATATGTCATCATGCCATTGGGTTCCATGGATTGTTAAGAAGCAGGGACATGATGAATGGTGATGAAAGGGACATGATATGAAGATCTGGCACCATATATTCTTTTTCAAACTCTATCGTGTGGTTGTAGAGATAAAGAAGATAACATAAGAAGCTGGCTAATATTTGTACCACTAAACCTTAGGTCACATGCATCATGAAATTTCTAAAGTCATAAACCATCCGCCAGTGGTTATCCAATTTTAAAGGCTGTGGGATTTCCAACCCACCCTTCTAAAAGATAAGGTCCCTGTCAATTTTGTCACTGTATTGTAGATCCAACTAGCTAGAGGATATGCTTTTGCGGCCATCTCGATTTCTATGTCCCCAATTGTCAATTTTTCTCAATTTAAACCCTAACTCTTTGACACCATGGTTGTAAAGACTGATACGGGATATCGAATTGGAAAAAATCTAGGTATTGGGTTGAAAGGATTGATCTTTAAAAACTATTTTTTTTTATATTTGTTTTTGTATTTTTAACATCATCACATTACAATCATTGAAAACTACCTAAAAATATCAAGTACAAAATACTTTAAAAATAAATTAAACCACAAAAACAAACACTTAATTTAATGAGAGTTAGTGGGTAGAAGAAACAATTTAGGTTATTCTAGAGGATGAGATGTGTGCATAGTTAGTTAGGCTTGAGTCAAGAGTACTATGGAGATTAACTTATATTAATCTGAATTAATTAAAAAAAACTTAATGATTAAAATTATGTTGTTTTTATCAAAAAAAAATTTAACAAGTGTTTTGTTGAATTGACTGGATCATAAATTCTGAGTTTTTTATCCTATTATACCAAATCAATTTCTGTCCTTGTTTTTTCTTAAATATGATTTAATCAATCCTCTAAATTAGATCAATCCTCTAGATTAGCTGGTGAGATCTATTCCTGAGGTGTGGTGATTAAAAGTTTTAAAACTACAAATCTGCATCTAAAGACAAACTATATATTTAGTGGCAATAAAAACAAGAAATGTGTTTGGGATATTTTTCGGAAATATCTTGAGAGAGAGGAAAAAAAAAAAAACTAGTCTGAGGTATAAAACCTAAAAAGAACAAAATAAAATGAAAATTTTTAATAGATTTTTTTTTGTCCTAGGTGACGACAAGGCAAGAAAATCTTTCAAATTATTAATAATTATTAAGAAAATCTGTCCATATCTTGAGGAGCAAGTATTAATAATTATTCTTAAAACACTCTAAAATCTTTTAAATTAAGCATATTAATTAGAATAATGAAAATATTTATTTTTTTCTCAATTTTTTTTTCTTAAAATGTTTTAAGGAATTATTGAACTCAACATGGTATAAAAGGCTGATTCAAGAAGACCTTGTTAAAGTTTGGTTTTAAAAGATTATTTGAGAGTTATTTTGGTTAAAATTTAAATTCGCTCGTGATTATGTAAAAGGTTATTGATTTTTTTATATGTATTTTTTTTAAAATTATATTATGTTTTTAAAAAATATATAATTAATTGACTCAATTAACTCATCAAAAATTTTATACCAAATTAACTTCAAATCAGCAAAGCAAGTTAAAACCTCAAAAAATCATGATTTTTTTATTTATTAATATCCATGATGAAAACGTAGTTGGTGATTTTTAAACATGAGTTAATGATCCTAATAAGCTCAACGTATGATACCCATCCGCCACATAGAAATGCAAAAGAAACCAAAAAGGTTGAAATCATTGCTTTTGCCCTCTTGTCCAAAAGAAACCCAATCTCTGCCTAGGTACACGTGATAATCCTCTAACCAAAAAAGGCAATGCCAAGTAAGCCCTAACAAAATCTAAGATACCCAATGAAATTCTGCCATTTCAGCAGATAAGAAATTTTCCCCATAAAATCCTAGATAGATTTGCAGGTGGAATGGGTGACAAAAACTTGGGGAAATCTGAATTGGGGCATCCGTGCTTGCCCATGATTATAATTAGAATTCGAAATTCTAGTGACAAGTATGCCCTAGTTTTAGTTTTACTTCTTTGAATAACTTAAAATGACAATGATTATTGAAGTCATTCACATTGCTAAACTCACTTTTAAGAATACTAAGAGTATGATTATTTTTATAATTAAAATTAAAATTGAGATTAGGTATAATTTAATTATGCATAAAATTCAACTTTAAAAATTAGTTTTTCTTATTTTTTTTAGTTTTTTTGTGGGTTATATATACAAACTTCAACTTCAACCATAAAAACAAACGTACTCTATTATTATAATATAAAATATTTTATTTATATTTTTTTTATTTTTAATATAATTTAATGATTTTTCAGCACAAAAACTCTTTTAAAACTTAATTTAAAACACACTATCAATTAAGCATGAAATTGGTTATTTACTATCAAATTTCTCAATTATTTCAATGCTAATTAATAGCAAGGTATGATTGAAGTTGCTTTTTTTATTTTCTTTTCTTTCTTTTTTTCTCTTTAATTTGAGTTTTTTTAAGAGTTTAATTTTGTGTTGTCGACAGTGTTTTTACTAGTGACAACATTTCTTCTTCTTTTTTTTTTTTTAAGAAAGTTCTTAAATCTAGTTTTTTTTTTACTAAATGTGATGTTTATTTCTTATTGTATTTCTCTAGTTTATCTGACATTTTTCCTAGATTAATGCTTGATCTTGTTTTTTTCTTTTTTTTTATTGTGCTCTTTTGTCGTTTTATGGGTCTTTGTAGTCCAATGAAAGTTTTATAGAGATTGCTAATATTATATTTTTAAAGTGTTTTAGCCAAAAACTAAAGGATGTAGAGTTACTAGTGGATTATTGCAAAAAAAAGAAGAAAAGAGGTGTTAGTTGTGAAGGTAGAATAATACTACTTTAATATCAACTATTAGATGTGGTGATCTATAAAGTAAAACATCAAATAGATTTTGCTATTCAAATACCAAGTAAAACATCAAGACAACATGTATATAGAGATACTTGTAACATTGTTTTAAATTTAAATTTTCGACATAATCGGGAGCAAAGGATCGTATTAAAGTCTATTACAAGTCAAAAATTTAAAAGACTAAGAATATTTATGAGGAGACGTCTAGAATATTCAATTTTATTCATTCAAGTTTTATTTATTAAAAAATAAAAAAATAAACTAAATTCCCTAAACTGTGAAAAAATACAGAATAAGAAAACAAAAATATGGAAAAAAATAAAATCCCTAATCCGAAAAGGATAAACTAAATATAATTGAAAAAATATTTATTTTATCAAAAAAAAAATCTTACATTAATCTACTTGAATTAGAATAAATTTGTTCTTGAGTTCAAGTTATTCACAGGAAAAAGCTTTTTTTTGGTAGGAAGCCATCCTTTACCATGAAAATATTTAGCATAACATTCTTCCAGCAACACCTTCTCAATTAAAAATATAAAAAAAAACTAATCATTTTATGCATAAGATGCTCCATCATATTTTTTTAACATTTTTATTCGAGCAACCTCCATAGTAAATTTATAACACCTTTTCGCATCTTATTTATGAGTTCATCAAGATTCCCAATAACATTACACAATAATTAACTACTAAATATGTATTTAGCTTGAAGATATGTTGATTTTTTCAATGACATAATTAAAATACAAACCACACCTTATAAAAATAAAAAATATATACTTTTAATATGAGCCTCATTAAAATAGCCAACCACACCTTCAAATCAAATACCTCATAAAAATCACTAGGATTTAATATTACTTGATTCATCCAGAAACAAATGATAATGATGCTCGTTATAAAATCATTTTGGTCAAAATAATATTTTTTTTAAAAAATAATTAAAAATAAATTGTTTTGATCAATTTTACTCTATGCAAACAAAAATCAACATGTTTTTAATTAAATCAAAAGTCCATCTAAGTTTTTAACTTGATGAAGCCAGGATTGGTTCCTTCCCCTATTGTTTCTTGACCGACGGTTTAGGCCTTGGATCATAATTGGAAGCTTACTATATTATTACTTTTGGTATTGTTGTTAGACTAATTAGGAGTAGTAGTAGTTGAGATATAGGTTCTGAAATTGTGATTAATTAAAAAAAAAAGCCAACAACTATAAACAGGGCCAACGAAGTAAATAAGCATGACAAAAGCAAACTAAAAAGAGTGGTCCCACAACAGGAACTCCTACGGCAAACTACCATTGTCTCTTCCTCTGTTCTCTGCCCATCTCATCCCTTAACTTCTCAGTCCAACCCAACACTCTACACAGAGATAAAGAGAGAAAGCTAGAGAGAGAGAGAGAGAGACAGAGAGAGCGTGGCATTTCTGTTTGGGTGTTTTTGCTGTGTCTACACAACTCCTTCAACGGATCTTTCTCTCTCTATCTGTCTCTACCCGTGACCTTCTTGCTATAGCTAGCAACCTGCCTGTGGTTGTGCCCACAAAATAGAGCCCTTTCTTCTCTTGTTTTTATCCTTTCTCTTCTCTTTATATGTTGAATTTATCACTGCTTGTGGACTAGGAGTCTTTGCTTCTCTTATTAATCACCTCTCCTTTTTGAGAAAACTCCCTCTCATGTTGGCTACCACTTCTTTGTGGGTTTTTCTGGGGTTTTGGGACTCTGGTTTTTTAGTTAGATAAGAAGGAAAAGGCTGAGCTTTTGTAGTTATTTTCTTTTTTTTATTTTTAATTTCATCTGGGTTTTTAGAGGATTTGAAAGGGGATTTTTTTTTTGGGTTTTAACATGGTTCTAGGTTCTTCCTCTTTTGTAAAATATTATTTCACTCTTGGCTTTTTCTCCTTTTCCTAAGCTACAGAAACAGTTGGTATTTGGCACTTTTCTTGCTTCTTGTACTTTGTAGGGGTTTAGGGTTTTTACTAGTTTATATAGAAACTCTCTCCTTTTCTCAGTTACATCACCGAAGAGGTTTAATTTTGTAGCTTTTCTTGCAATCGGGTCTCAGAATTTCCTCCCCAATTCAACCGATTCTCTATCTGAATTGGTTCCTCCGAATTTCAGGTTTCTCTTTGAATTCCGTAGTTACTAGTACTAATTTGTCTGGTATTCTAATTCTCAATTCGTCTCTGTTTAATTATCTTCTATTGGCTGGATTGAAAATCCCATTTGAATTCAAGGTCT
Organism: Populus tomentosa; assembly: GCA_018804465.1. Lineage (NCBI taxonomy): Eukaryota > Viridiplantae > Streptophyta > Magnoliopsida > Malpighiales > Salicaceae > Populus > Populus tomentosa. The sequence goes on from CM032003.1 coordinate 13,125,935, forward strand.
TGGACCTTAGATTCTCGCTAAAGTTTCCATCTTTTTGATATTTTCCTTGTTATTGTCACCTCTAAAATGTCTTCTCCGTGTTTAAGTGGAGGTGGGAGAACCTATGGATTCGATCTAGAAATAGTCAAATCCTCATCTACTTCCTCAACAAGAACATCACACACATCTTCACCATCTTCAACTATCTCTGAATCTAGCAATTCCCCATTAGCAATCTCAACTAGAAAACCAAGAACAACTCGTAAAAGGCCTAATCAAACTTACAACGAAGCAGCTGCCCTTCTTTCCTCTGCCTATCCAAATGTCTTCTCCAGCAAACACCTCACAAAATCTAGCAAATTCACCAAACCCCATGACAACAGTATCCTCCTTGACCAATCCCCTGACTTGTTATTGCCTTTTCGCGTTTTTGACAACTCTGGATTCCTACTCCACCAACCAATCCAAGAAAAACCCAGATTTGGAAATGAGTCAAAAGTTGCAAATCTTAGAGACAAGTCATCTTGCCAGAGCAGTGGGGAAGTTGACTTCCATGGGAATTCAATGGAATTATGTGATGGTTTTGATGAGGATTTCGATGCCGAATCGATTCTTGATGAGGAAGTTGAGGAGGGTATTGATAGTATTATGGGGAATTTAAGTGTAGGCAATGAAATGGTTGATGAGGTGCCTAATGGCATTAGTCCTAGCTATAGTCATGGTGGTGGCCAAACGAATTCTTGGTACGGGAATTCAATGGAATATAATTTTGGCGGGAAATCACAATTTGGTCATGGAATGGAGATGAGAAGAGGTGTCAGAGCTTTGAGACAAGTTGATGAAGGAAATTGGTGGCATTTTCCCTTTGTTGATATGTTACAAATCTCTCCAAGACTCAAAACCTCCACCACCACCACCACCACCACCACCGCGGGTGCCACCAGAAATGCCAATGGCAACAACAGTCCAGATTGCAATTCAATTCCCAAGCCAAAGCCAAAATCAAAGTTGAAAATGAAATCCAACTCGAGCAGCGAAAAGAAGAAAAAGAAACTGGAGAAAGTGGAGATGCCTGCCGTGGTGGAATTGAAGAATGAGGAATTGGAAGAGGAAAATCCAATCAAGGAGAATTCAATTCCACAATCCAATCAAAGGTTGATATTGAAATTGAATTACGACAACGTTTTGAACGCGTGGTCCGACCGTGGTTCGCCATTTTCCGAGGAAACTGTGGGGTCTGCTGAAGGAACTGATGTCTCTGTATGTTTCTCATCTCCTGCCGGGAAATGATTTTCCTATGAAAATAAAATAATGTTTCAAACTTTAATAAATCAATTAGTTAAACTCTACTGTATTTAGTAAAATAGTAGCCTTTTTTCGGCCTTTTGCTTCCTGCCACCCCAAGTGCTCCCAATTTTAAATCTATAGTTTTTTTTTTTTTTTTAAATTGATATTCTACAAGCGTTTTGATTTTTGAATATTCCTTTTCAAATAAAAAATGTTTTTCTTAAAGAGTTACTTACCACATGGTTACAGTCTAACCGGGATTGATCAGGCTACTAATTTTTCCAATCATGCAAATCAAAGAATTTCTAACATCTCGTCTCATTGACCCAACATTTGTTTTTGCCTGTATGGCGTTGCAGTCATAACATTGTTCATATTTTAGGCAAGTTTTGGTGTCTCTTTCTGGGAAAACATTATTGCCAAGCACACATATAAATGGGAAATTTATTATGTTGCCTATATTCGTTTCTTCAAAACAGTTTTTCATGCAAGAATTGCAACAAAATGAATTGATTTATTCAAATTGTTGCTAAAAGGATTTTGTTAAAAAGTTATTAAACTTGATTTCGATCGAGACTTGACGAAAGATTTCGATTCAGGATTGTTTTGATTAATCTAATAAATTTTCTTCCAACATTACTTTTAAAAAACTGAATTTCGAGATGTAAATGATGATGGAATAGAAGAGAAGATGAGAGGAATTTCATGGTTTTTGAAGGCACTAATTTGTTCGTGGTTATTTTAATTTTTTGGGCAGGCCAGGCTGGCACAAATTGATTTATTCTCAGAGAATGGAATGAGAGAAGCTAGCGTGTTGCGCTATAAAGAAAAGCGGCGTACACGCCTTTTCTCTAAGAAGATCAGGTACCAGGTCAGGAAAGTCAACGCTGATCAACGGCCCAGAATGAAGGTACCTTTCCTTCTCTGTTGTACTCCACTTTTGTTTTTTCTTTAAAGTTTTTGCTTACTTATAAAATCCGGCCGGTCCTTGGCTTGAGGTTTGGTCACATGGCACCGGCTAATTTAAATTGAATATAGTTAAATTAAAAAAAAATATATATATATTTTTTAAATCAAACAATTTGTTTTAAAATTTTTTAAAATTAAAACTTAATTTAATCAATAAATTATTAGATTATATTAAGTTTCATAACACTACTTGAGTGTTATTTTGCAATGATTTTTTTAGTTATAAAGTGGGAGTGTAATTCTGAAAAGTAGGGGGTGGATGGTGATACGTGGGACCCGCTTGAATGGTGGGACCCACTTCAAGGGCTGAAATTGATTACGGGACAACTTTCTGAATGCTTCGTGGTGACATGATAAATGTGTGATGAATAATGAATCAAGGAGCATGTCAATCATACTTCACCCTGTCCCCTGGCTTTAACAAAAAGTTCAAAAAAAAAAAACAATTATCAGTTTTTGCACCTCATCAATATAGCAAAGTATATAAAAAATATTTTTCTAAAAAAAAATTAAATAATATAATCTTTTTTTCTAGTATGGCAAGTAAAGAAAAAAAATAATATTCATGGAATCATTTGTCATAAGAAAAAAGAAAGAAAAAAAGGGAATCCACTCATTTCCTTAGTGAAAGAACAAATTATATGAACTAGTCCTTCTAGATTTCTTGAGTCTTAGCGATCCTTGCTATGCCCTTTTACTGGGATTTACTAAGGATAATCGGATATCTTGAATCTTCTTCTTTAAGCTCATATTTTACCAAGAATGCTTAGTAATTTATGCTTCGGAGCAATCCACTGCCTCTCTGCTCTAATTTATAATAATTTCTTTAATGCTGTAGGGGAGATTTGTGAGAAGGCCAAATCCAAGTTCAAGTAGTGATGAACATGAGGAGAGGAAAAAGAAGACTTTCAAGTTGTGAAAATCATCACCACTTTCATGATGATATCTCTTGTTTTGTAATATTTCGCTTTCTTTCTTTTCATCTTCTAGTTTAATTTTCCACACTGAAACACGAGGAGATGGAGGCTGGTTAAGGAGAGGAGGATGTAGAAGTAGGGCCAACTAGGGTTTTTGTTTTTTTGGCCTAGGCTTCAAGTATTCTCTATATACTCTCTTTTGTTTTCTAGTCTTTGGAAAGATGCTTGAATTTTTGACTTTGTTAAAAAAATAAAAAATCATCAATACCATTTAGCAGTATAAAGAGCTTTTTGAGGGTTTCAAGCAAGCTTCTTAATTTCCCTCTTAATTCTTGCAGAAAAGAACTATGAACTAGCAAAATGTATTCCTTCCATGCCAAGAAACACAATATAAAAGGTATGAATAGCATGGGAAACGCAACCTAGTCATATCCATGTTTTTATCAGTATCTAAATTCATATTAAGTGGACGTAGTTATCAGAAGAAAGTTCATATCCACTGACTCTTTGTTCCATTAATTGTTTTTTTAAATGAAGAACGATGAACATGCATGATCAAAGGATATTTATGCTTACAAGAGTAGAAAATGAGATGGTGGATTTAGTGCCATAATTAAGTAGTTTTTATATAGATTTGAGTTATGAAAACAGAAAGTTAGCATGCACTAGCTACAATTCTAGCTAGCTAGGTTTAGGTTTTGTTGGGTTTGGATTTGATAGTTGTGGGTTATGATGTGTTCTTGTTTGTTTTACGTGAAGCAGGTCTTTTGTGGACAGAAGATGATGTGTTGGGTCCTATTTTTTATGTTTTTTTCTTTAGATTTTCCTTGCTTTCTTTGACTAGAAAAACCCACGAATACCTGCGTGATTACAAACGTTTTTTAGCTCTATTTGTAGGATACCTTATGAAGCCAAGAAAATCACTCTAAACTATTGGAAGACCTCTCATCCCTGTGAATGTTATTAAACCTAACTATATATCATAAGTCAATTCAAGATTTTATTGACCTAGCTAGGATTTTACCCAAAGTTTCAAGGAAAAAAAAACCTGCGTCAAAACTATTTTGATATAACATGATTGATTTAGTAGATCAACTTATGATCTCATCGAACTTGATTAAAATTCAATTAAAATTATTTTTAGTTTTTTTTTTAAATAAATTAAAATAATATTATTATTAACTTGTCAAACTCAGACAAGAGATTCCAGGTTATTAACTTCGCTCTCCATCCCCATCAAATTAAAAGGCCCCTCGTAGTTTTCCAGGGATTCTCAATAGGATGAGAATTAAAATCGAGTCCAGTTGATTAGACTATAAGGTGAAGGAAGGTACCATGCAGCTGAGGAGATTATAAAGCATCGTATCTTGATTCTGTGTGTTCTAAGTAACAACGCTAATAGGAAGGTGACATGTTCCTTTTCTTCTTAAGGTTGTCTAGCTATTAAAGAAGGCCAATAAGGTTTTTAGTGTTTGTCAAGACAATCGATGTCTTTAGGAGTTTAATGAATTTTTCTTTCCTGGTTTCTTTCATGAGTTCTTGCAAACTTCTTCAGCATTGTTCTCTCTAATGTTTTCCTCTTTGATGTTCTCCATTTGGAACATGATCAGTATCATTCTAGCAGCAAACAAATTAAAGGGAAGCATTTTTATGGTCTATATCAATCTCATATTTGAATCACCATAGGAGGAGGCTAAGCAGTGGCTTGACTTGGAGATCAAAAATCTTATCCGTGGATGTCAGCTGAGGTTTTCAGGTGATAAGAAATCAGAGCTCACTGCCTACTTCAATTGAGTCCACTCCATTTTATGCATCTAAACATGGGAAACAGAATTTGTTTTGTACTGGATGCCTAGCGCTAAAATTTGGCAGATGTGATGATGTAGCTTAATTATAGTGAAAAAGGCGAAACCAACTAGATTAAAAGTCGATGCTAGCTTGTAGAACGTGCTTGTAAAATTTCAATCTATCCAGCTATCAGATTATAGGTAATATCTGTTTCCATCAGCAAGTTCGTTTGACCTGTCCGGACTTCTTAGATTTGGAAATCCCAATCTAGTTTATGTTACACGTCATGTACCCAAAATGTTATGAACACTTCCAAAATTTCTGTGAAGAAGCTGCTTCAATCACTTGGGAAAAAGAGGTTAACAATTATGCATGCATGTTAAGTTTTCCAAGAAGTCCTCATCTAACAACCACTAGCATTTTGTATATAGTATAAGGAAGTTACAAGGAAACTCCATTGACGTTTTATCAGCAATCACAAACAGATGCGGAGAGGATTCTCCTTATGTCATCAATTCTGATGATCCTTCAGTTTCAGTTAAGGAGAACCATACATTTTCTGAAGACGAGAATGAAAGTGATGCTGTTAGCACCTATGATGCCTCCTATAGTATGCAATGGAGCTGAATATTCACATCCCTTATGTTTTGGAAGAAGTACAACTGTCAGTTCAGCGTCTGAAAGTTCTGCCCTTAACTTTGTATATGGGAGAAGGAAGATAAACTCTGTTACCTTTTTATCAGGGCATGCCCCTGCAATGCCAAAGAGAAGTGGAGATGAATGTCTCAGCTCTGATGATCCTTCAGCTGCAAGTAAGAAGCAATTAACGCCTATTTTCTCAACATGAGCATGGAACTGCCTCTATGCTTCGTCCTCCAGTACACAACAGAGAGGATCCCCCATGCCCTTAAAGATTACAAAGGAGTTTTCAGCTACCAACTGTCAGTACTATGTCTAAAAGTTCTGCATGTAATCTCGTCTACAGAAGAAGGAAGCTGCCAGGAAACCCTGGAATCACAGAGAACTGGAGAAGATTGCTTTTCAGTCACCAGCCTTTTATACGCTACATGCTGTGTTATTTTGTCCATTGCTGTTTTTATCATGTTCTTAAACAAGTTTTCTTGAGTCTTGCTGGAAACATTGCAAGATTTAAAAGGCTAGGAAGAGGGAGCAATGACATTGGTCTAGAATTTCTGTGTTATGATTTATAAAAATATTATATTGTATTGTGCTTTAGCTATAGACTTTCGTCTTGAAATGAATCTTCATTTTCCAGATGTTATCACAATTAATGGCTTGATACATCCCTGGATATACAGATGGATCTTTAGTGCCCCTTTTCACTCAGTACTTAGTAGCATATGTAATGGTGACGTAAAATTTGTGGAACCAAACATGGTGGCAATTTTGAAGGTGGATTGGGAGGCTGAGCGCTTTAGTCTGTTTTCTTCGAACATGTCGCAGGTTTTGAAGCTGAGAGAGTCCACTCTTCTGGAATCTTCATGATTGATAACGGTACTAAATAGCCTTGAGCAAAAACATTTTGGAGGCAATCATTTAGCCTTCACAGTTTTTAGGCCCAAATGCAGAGGAAACTGAATTATTTGGCTTCATTATAGCAAAATGACATTTATTTAGAGAAAGACTCTGGATTCCCTTTTGCAGAGAATCCATGTTTAACGTGGTGGAAGAACAGAAAGTAGTAATTGATAGTTTGTGGAACAGAAATTGCAGGTTTAGTTGCATGTATAGCCAAGGACATAAATCATCGCATGAAAAAGGCTCTGTGTTTCGATGTCATTTGTTCTGTTATTTTGATTTTCATGTAGAGATGTCGACGCTGTTGGTGGACCTGTAGTGTTGGATCCATCATACCTTGTCAGTTTAACAGTAGATTTGTTGGTGTTTTGAGAGAACTGAAACATCCTCTTGTGCAGGAATTGAATTCAAACAAGCCTTCTAAACTTGGCTCTATAGGTAATTGGCTTCAGTGTATACTGGATGGGAATGCCCTAACTATGTGTCACTTCTGACGGGGAACTCCAATTGAAATCGCCTGGAAGAGGGGAAGCCCTTCTTTATTAGCCCGGTTACAGCATTCAAGATTCCACTCGTAAGAATCCGGCACTGTTCTGAGGCAGAATCAGTCGAAGTTCCAAAGGAGTGATCGGTAAGTCCTCACTGTCTGTATTCTGGAACGAAGTCCCAATGGTTTCCTTCATGCTGGTTTATTTTGATTTTCTTGTCTTAAATGCTATGATATTGACAAGCATGAAGATTGGCAAGTCCTTTCTTTCATTGATAGACCTTTGTGAACATATTGTATCAGCTACTCTTTCTTATGCCGGTGATTCAAAACACTTCGTGTGTGTTTGACAACATTGTTGTAGCTTTTATGGTTACGGTTTGCAAAAACAAAAAAGGTTCAAGAAAAGCTATAAATTGTAGCTTTTCTCAAACCACGATTCGGACTTCTGTGGTTTATCTAACCCCTATATTGTGTTTGCGCTGAAGCTTTACGGATTCTTGGCATGTTTGCTCTCCTTTAATGGCAACTCCTTAATGATTGCTAATTCACTTTCTTCTAATGTATAACGAGTATGATCATTTACTGCTGAATTCAGATATAAAAAAAGTATATAATGAACCTGAAAATGATAAATTTGGAGAGTGTGAATTAATTTTTTCATTGCATTCAAGCAACTCTCAGCCACTTCCATGTTCAATCTTTCATTAATCCAGGATAATTGAAAGATATTACTCTTTTGGAATTTCTTTCTAAGAAGTTCAGGTGATGGAATAAAATGCTTAGAATCTCTTTGATGTTTTATGGTTTAGATTTATGTATCAAACCTCTGTCTTTTTAGATTGTTATGACAAACAAATTAAAGGTTATACTTTGTTTATGGACTTGTCATGGTAGAAGTTTAGGTTATTGTCATGTATTATCTGCTTATCTAGTATGAATGCAAGGTTCTTCGACTAATCGGTTGATTTTTTTTAAAAAAACATCTTTTATTTATTATGGAACTGTGTGATAGAATTTATCTATAATATTTATAATCTATTTTGTTTAAATTTACTGGAAGAATGACAGCACTAGAAGAACCTTTCTTCTAACGATCGAATTAAAAGTTATCATCAATGAAAAACTCGTTTGGCTCATCTAGACTTAGGATACACGTTAGTTGCTACAGATCCTGTGTCAAATGACTTGCTCTTTGCATGCGCATGAACTTCTGAGCAATTATTATGTGATGATGCCATGGTGCTTATTTCAGTCATAATCTCTTCTATGTTTGGATGTTGATGATTCCCCGAAGATCTTCATGAAAGTATCAGACATGATATTACTTCCACCTCTTTTCTCTCCTTGTGAAAGATTTTACCTAGGGACGCACGCATGCACACACATGCCTCACTAGGATATTGAGGTCAGTTTTAGCTTCTTCTTTTTCTCCAGCTCCAACGCTTCACAGGCCACTGGTCCAGCAGACAACACACGATTGGACCATCGAAACAATATTCTATACTTCTTTGCGTACTGTTGTCCTGACTTAAGACTTGGGAGGTAATTAAGTACCTTCTGTCATCTGAACGATCCAGGCAGAGGAATGTGCCGGTTCATCATGCTTGGATGTTACTGGCTACTGTACAAACTCTTCATTCTAGCTTTTAAAACCCAGATAAAATCTGGACTTGAAGTGGGAATTCTTTTCGATAGAGCCTGTATATGGTGAACCAGCGATTGGAATTTGTGTCACATTTCCTTTGGTCATTGAGTGGAGCAAATGTAGCGTTCTTCTTTTCCTTTTCTTTCCACATTAACAGATAATTTATGGTTTCATGTTCATGTTTTTATGTCCTCAATCTAATTGAATGTAATCCATGTAAAGTCTGAAATCAAGTGGCACATTGCAGTGCTTTTATCCTTCCTTGAGAGATTCCAGACGCTCACAGTCCTGAGCCCCAGGCCTCAGGACCGAAATAAGAGGTTTCGGCATTTCGGGGCTTCTTTTCAGCATCTTGTGTGTTGGATTTTATAAGTTTAAGGCAGCTCTATCAACAACTTCGAAAGATTTGTTACAGTATCAACAATAATGCAAACAATGCTGGCATGCTTTGAATGGAAATTTGGTTATAGCCAAGTCAATTGAAGCATTTCAACCTTTTCAGGAGTAATAGCATAAAAATCTTGAAAGATTTGCTCCAAACAATGTTGAGGCTTTGCTGATAATTCAACGGCAAGATCAAATCTATAATCTAAAGATTATTAACTCATAATCTGTAATCTAAAAACTTGCTCCATTGGCTCTTAGATTTAGTTTTGGAAAGGGCTGCAAAGCAGAGCAAGTGCTTAGTCCAGCAATACTCATAAAACAAGAAGAGAGGACACACATCTAGAGTTAAAAGTTGAGATACGGCTACTCTATGAAGCAGCATCATTCTAGATTAGCAACAGACAACTTTTTTTTTTTTCATTGTTTATTTTTTTGCTTGAATATATTATCATGGGCACATTTTTATTATATACTCACCTTACAGTAAAGGTTAAAAACATTGGAGGTGTTGATTTTGATACTAGGTAGATTTACTCTGTTATTAATTCAAGAAAAATCATAAATTTTTTCATAAATATAATAATTTTATACGGAAGATCATTAATATCTAATTAATAAACAACTTAATTTTTTTTTAATGGTGTTTAGTTAGTATCACTAAATAGAGAAGACACAGAAGGAAAAAAAACATGTTTTGTAAAAAAAAAAAATAAGATATAAAAATAAATTTATTATTATGATATTTTTATTTATTTTAGACAGGGAGACATGCATTTATGTGCCGATTGTGTCTATTTCTTGAGTTTCAAGATAGGCTAAAGAAAAAAAAAAATCATAATAAGATTGGCAATAATAATAATAATAATAATAATAAGCAAATAAATCAAATGGCAAGTGAAAAAAGGAACATCTTTTTTACTGGTTGCACACACACAAGCAGCCTGCCCATAGAAAACATAAAAAGGGGTCAGAGACAGAGAGAGACTTTTTAGTTTTAGAGAGGGAAGGAGGGAGGGGTTTTGCGTAGTCTCATTGCTCAGCCGTTTCCTTATTCTTGTAAGGTTTTGACAATAGGTATAACTTTCTTTTCCTTTTTTGCTTTCTGGGTTTTGAATTTTGCTGTTAGTTTGTTTTTCCATTGATTTATGTTGCAGATATCTGAATGTTGATGTTTGTATGGAATTTACAGTAACTCTTGACTGATATTTACTTGTTGTTTTGGTGGTTCGTTCTTTAACTTTGTGTGAAAGAAATCAAGGAGAAGAAAGTAGGAAATTGTGAATTGAATTGTAGGTGTTTTAAAGAAGTTAGGGCATTTTCTTGAGTACCTTGGAAAAGGACCCAGCAAACCCTTTAATGATTTTATAGAAAATCCCCCTTAGCATTGTTAAAATAGGTTCTTGAAACTTAGTTAATAATGTCTCAATTGGTTATTGAAGCTCTAGTTGGTGTTGGGTTTAGGTTTTGTTTGGTTAGATTTGATTGTTGTGATTTTAAGGGTTTTTTTTTTTCTCTCGTGGGTAAGAGAGTACATGTTCGGGGTTGGGGTTTTCTTTTTATGGTCTATACTATAAGTTTTGTTTGTTGCTTGGATGATTCTTGTTGTCTTTGGGAAGACTGGGGTTTTGCTTTTGTGGTGAAGTTTGAATTTTGCTTTGTCCACCCATGAATGCCTACTTGAACACAAATGTTATAAGCCCTAAAATTTGGCAACTAAAGGTGCCGTTTGGTTTCTTGTTTGGAAAGTTGAGGTTAGAGAGCTCTTGGTTTCTTATAGTAATCTGATAAGCTGTCATTATGTTATATGGCTATATGCTTGCCCTTATATGCAAAACATTCGTTAAACCCTTCAGTCTTTTGGTAAAAGGAATACTTTATTGAGGAAGAAAATGAATAGAGAACACCAAAAAAGGATAGGTATCTTCTAAGATGAAGATAAAAATTACCAAGCTCTATTTGTAGGATACAATTCGGAAGCGAAGAAAATCACTCGAACTATGGTTATTGATTAGAATGTGATTGATTTGTTAAAATTCTTGCATCTCTTTCATCTAACACACCAAAAAGAAAAGAAAAAAAAGAACAATTGGAAAATCTCTCTCCTCTCACCCCTTGAAAAAAGCCCTCAATATTTGTCAAGTAGTTCTCAATAGGATGAGCATTATAGTTCTAGTGCAGTTGTGGGTTATAAGGCATCATATCTTGATGTTTTATGTGTTTAAAGTTCTAACAGTGCTAAGAATCAGAGGATAAGTCCTTTTTTTATTATTATGATGGTTGTCTTGTTATGAAAGTATGCTGACAAAATTTTTGGTGTTTGTAGCAAATAATGGATGCTATTATGAGTTAGAATGTTACTGAATTTTTTGTTCATGCCTATACGAGTAGCATTGTAAACTTCTTCAGCATTGTGCTATGCAGTGTTTGCCTCTTTGATGTTTTCCATTTGGAAAATGATCAGTATCGTTTCTGCAGTATACAAAGGGGAGCGTTTTATGGTTTATATCAATCGCATGTTTGTATCATTGGAGGGTGCTAAGCAGTGGCTTGATTGAGAGAGCAAAAATCACATCTGGCAGATGTTAGCTGAGTTTTTCAGGTTAAAATGTTGATACCGAGTTCCCTTCCTAATTCAATTGAATCTACTCCATTTCATGTATCTGATCATGGGAAACATAATTTATTTTGTGAAGTCACGCCTGGTACTGAGATTTGGCAGATGGGCCCAAAATGTCATGAACACTGCCATGATTGCTGTAAAGAAGCTGCTTCAATAACCGGGGAAAAGGAGGGTAACAATTATTCATGCCTGTTAAGTTTTCCGAGAAGTCCTCATCCACCAACCATCAGTAAAATGTCTGAAAGTTCTGCACCTAATTTTGTATATAGTAGAAGGAAATTACAAGGAAATACTATTGACTTTTTATCCGCAATCACGGAGGGATCTGGTGAGGATTGTCCTTATGTCATAAATTCTGATGGTTCCTCAGTTCCAGTTAAGGAGCACCATGTAGTTTCTGAAGATGAGCATGAGAATGAAGCTGTTAGAGAATCTCTCATGTCTCCTATAACATGCAGTGGAGCTGAATATTCACATCCCTTATCTTTTGGAAGATGTGCTCAGCTTACAACTGTCAGTCCATTGTCCGAAGGTGCTGCCCCTAATTTTGTTTATGGGAGAAGGAAGCTACAACAAAACTCTGTTGCCTTTTCATCAACTCAGGTCCCTGCAATGGAAAAGAGAAGTGGAGAGGATTGTCTTTCAGTGATCATTTCCAATGGTCCTTCATTTGCACACAAGGAGGAACGCCTAGTTTCTCAATATGAGCATGGAGCTGCCCTTATGCTTCCTCCCACAGTATACAACAGAGACTATTCTTCTTGCCAATTAAGTTTACAAAGAAGTCCTCAGCTACCTACTTTCAGTACAATGTCTGAAATTTCTGCAAGTAAGTTTGTATACAGTAGAAGGAAGATGCGAGGAAACTCTGTTACCTTTTTGTCAGCACAGGTCCCTGGAATCACAAAGAGAAGCAGACAAGATTGCCTTTCAGTTGTCAGTTCTGATGGTCCTTCCCTTGCAGTTGAGGAGGCACGTGTAGTTTCTCAAGATCAACATGAAAGTGGATGTTTGCTTCAAAATGGAGAGCCACATGTTTCAAAATCAGAATCTAGTAGTGGATGTTCGCTTGTTGAAGACCAGGTTTCTGATGAAGCTTCAAAAAAGAGCAGGCCAAAAATCATTGAGGTTGATGGTATAAATGATAGTTGCTCATCATCAAAGTCAGATGTGGAACTTGTTTCAGCTTCTACAAAGACTGAAGGACATGATAATGGTGAGTGCTCTTCATCCACTGTAATGGCAGCAGAGTTCGCAAGGGAAGATCAGTCTGAAAAAGACAGGTGTATATCTATACTCGGAAAGCAGAGGGCTTTTGATGGAATTTGGCCTGGAAAAACCCGTGCTTCTGCCAAAAGAATTGGTGATGGTAGTGGTAGCAGCAGTTCGCGGTCATGCAAAAAATGTTTCCTTAAAGAGTCCCCAGCAAAGATGCTAATTTGTGATAACTGCGAAGATTCATTTCATGTATCTTGCTGCAATCCTCATGTAAAAAGAATACCAATTGATGAATGGTTATGTCGTTCATGTATGAAGAAGAAACGAATAATTCCCAACGAGAGAATTTCCAGAAAACCTCTCAATATAATTGGTGACATGGGCAGATGTAGAGATGCTTCATCTATAGGTGAATCTGATCCTATAGCATTGATGTTGACAGATACTGAGCCATATACAGGTGGTGTTCGAGTTGGTAAAGGTTTTCAAGTAGAAGTTCCAGATTGGTCAGGTCCAATTATCAAGTATGTCGATTTGCCAATCCTCTTAATTTTGAATTTGTGAAACACATATCCATAAGAAATTGGTAGTCTGAGTATTGCATGCAATTTTATCTTATAGACCCTCCTATTAGCATTCATATCCAAGTCATATTTTTTTGTTGGAGTAATGCTCAAGTGTGAACTCGTTTAGCTGGTTGATTTGCATTACGGGGAGCTTTAGAGATTGACATGTGAGAGCTGGTTCCCTCCTTTTTTTAACGCATGTTCCATCTAAGTTGCTGGACTCCATAAAAAGTAAAGGATCTTCATATCAGGAGTTTGTTTTCCTTTCAAAGCTTTTTTTGTTAGGTTTGATAAGTAATTGGGGAATCCTAATGGATTCTGCATAATAGAGATGGTGCAAGTTGTTTGTAGAGTCTTTTTCTGAAAGAGAGAGTCGGTACTTTCATTCTGAATGTAAATATGCTTGATGATGATGATCTTGGGTTGTTCCAACATTTCAAGAATGAGGGCTCATGCCTGTGCTCTTTTGTGCTGTCCATTTTTTTTTCTTCTGCTCCTAGAGACTCAAGTGTTCACGAGTCTTGCTGGCAACCTTACAAGATTTAATAGGCTAGAAAGAGGTTGCAATGACATTGGCCAAGAATTGCCATGCTACAAATTTATTAAAGATGTTACTTTCTATGGTTCATTACTATAGACTTTGGTTTTGCAATAAATCTTCATTTTCGAGATTTTATCTGAATTTATAGCTTGATACATTCCATGGTGTAAATATGCCCACTTTTGACTCGGTAGAACAGACTCTAGTAGCTTGGTAGGATCAAACACTGTGGCCATTTTGTAGGCATGTTTGTAGATTGAACAGGTTTCCTTTCTTTTCTTCAACATGTTGAAGCACACAATGTGGCCCCATGATATCCAATTTGAGTTGATTACGGACTCTTTGAGGGATGCATGTTTAGAGGGGGAGAGAGTTTACTCTTCAGGAATTTTGTGGCGTTTATAGTTATTGGACCCAAATGCAGAGGAAACTGAGAATTATTTGGCTTTTAAAACAAAATGACATTTTTTTCAGGGTACTACTATAAATTCCCCATATTTGGAGCATCTATTTTTAATGCGATTGGAAGAACAAAAAGTAGTTGTTGATTGTTTGTGGAACAGAAATTGTAGGTTTGGTTCCTTGAAAGGTATATAGGCTAGAACAGGAATCATTCTGTGAAAAGGCTTTGTGCTTCGTTGACCCCCCTGTCTGTACTGAGGCGCAGTATGATGGCTTTTTCAGACATAGATGTTTTTAGTGTTCTATTCCTTGTCCTCTCTATTTTATCTGTTTTTTTTTCTTTTCCTTGCAGTAGGACTTTTCTTTCACAAATTTAGAATGATACAGGACTGATTCTAATTATCACCCGTATGTCCTAGCTCAGTTCTAACATCATCCGTTATTTTGGTTTTCATGTAGTGATGTCGACACTATTGGCAAACCTGTGGTATTGGATACATCATACTTTGTCAGTTTGCATGTAGGTCTTCAAATTGTTTATTAGTTTCAATTTCATCAGTTTAGCAGTAGATTTGTTGGAGTTTTGAGAGGACTGAAACATCCTCTTGTGCAGGAATTGAAGTACAACAAACCTTCTAAATTTGGCTCTATAGGTAATTGGCTTCAATGTAGACAGGTCATAGATGATGCAGCAGAAGGTGGCAATGTAACTATATGTGGAAAATGGCGCAGGTAAACCAAATAATGATCTTGCTTGTTGGGTGATTCTGCTTGTGTGTTATTGTTAATTAACCTGCTTTTAGTTGGACAGACTCGAACTCAAACGCTTTAGTTATTGTTTAGAGAGTCCTATGCACAGTAAAAATCTCTACTAGGGTTTTTATACAACTCTCAACACTTGGCCCATCCATGAACTATCTCGAGTAGAGGTAGGTCTTTAGCCTAGCAATGCTTTACTAGGAAATCTTTCCCTCGAAGTTTCTGTAATAATTGTGTTGGAAAACACAACAAATGTTATGGAGAATTTAACCATCAAGCTTGAATTCACATTGTAAGTTTTTAGCGGTTCATGTCTTGTGTAACAATATTCACCAAGTGGACGTATTATGAAATGTGAGCAAGCATTAATGTGCCACTCATTTTAAACCAGGTTGTTAAGTCAACCATGAATGTTTAATCTCCTTATTTCATATTGTCAACTAAATCCTTCAGTGCTGAACTTGCTTTATTTTGGCATTACCGTGCCTAACTTAGTCTTGCAATTTCAGGAATGAAATGCCAGTTTAATTTTAATTTTCTCATCTTAATCGCTGTTGACAAGCATGAAGCTTGGCAAGTCCTTTCTTATCATTGATGCATCTTGGTCAACAGATTGAATCATCTGCCCTTTCTTGTGCTGTTGGTTCAAAATTCTATTCCCCTTGGTGGGAGATTAAAGTGGAGTCAATTAATTAATTAATTAATTATATCATGGCATTGGCTGCAGTTTTGTAAGAGACCCAAAATAAATTAGTTTGCTAACTCTTTCCCATTGACAATCCCACCAAGTCATAATTGACGAAGGGAGATTCTTTCTAAGATCATGCTACAAGGCTAGCAGTTTTTTGTGATTTGATGCCTACTGGATTAGACTGCAGAAAGGTTGCTGCTTCTAGGGATCTCTTTTTTCGCAGCCAATGTGTCTATAAAGAGTTGAACCTTTTGTTTTGATTCCGAGTGAATGGGGATGTATACATTTTCATTGGGCCAGGAAACACTTACAATTCACTTTAAATTTTAGCCTGGAATAAATTTTCAAATATTTTGGTCCTGAAAATAAATATTCAAAGGCATTATTCTTGTTTTACTACTTTGTTTGCATGGATGGTGTTTTTACTTTCAATGTTATCAGTGATATTTTGTGCCATTATATTAGTACAGGTGTATGGGTGGGTCTGGCACCTTGAGAGTCCCTTACATCCATGGGTCTGACTTCTGAGGGTTTATCTATCCCCTACATTGCATTTGGCCTTCACAAGGAAAGTTACGTACTACGTGTCACATCATGCATGATCCAGAAGTGGAATTCCTGATGGTGTTTTTACTTATATCATGTCATGGAAGGCTGCTCATTTCTCTGAGCATTATGGTTGTTGTTTGCCTTGATTTAAGTATTAGCTGTGGTCCTTTCCTATTTTGCGATAACTTAAATTGTGAAATGTAATGTTTGGTGCTCTAAGCTGGCGGAGGCATCTTCTCTTTCCCCTGCTTGTCTTTGTTTCAATTTTTGTGCATGCCTATGCGGATGTGAATTCCTGTGTCCTTCCATGTTTGCACTTAAGAATTGATCTGATATACATCTCTTTCTTGTTAAGCTTGAGAAGATTAAGTACTAGAATGTTGTTGATGTATCAGGGCTCCTCTTTTTGAAGTCCAAACTGATGATTGGGAATGCTTCTGCTGTTTCTTTTGGGATCCAATTCATGCTGACTGTGCTACACCTCAGGTGAATTGGGCTTTTATATGTTGTCTTCGGAATTAATGGACTTTCTATGTAGCAATCAAATGCTTTCGGGTTTCTATTATCTTCTTCACTGTCATTATAAGTACAAGTCTGTGGAGATTATTGAATATTCTCAAGCTATGCTTAAAATATATTTCATATTTTATCCTAATCAAATCTTGTTCCATGCATCTGCCTCAGGAGCTGGAAACTGATGAAGTTATGAAGCAACTAAAGTATATTCAGATGGTATGTTTTGAACATATATTTCTTGGTTTAGAGTTTTAGCACCTACATCATGGTCTGTGTTAGTTAACCTTTCTTGCTCTAGTTACTTTTTCCAAGAATGCATGATTAGGCTGTGGTCAAGGGCTGTTTCTACAACAAATTACTCAGCTGTGAAATTATTCAGTTTCAGAGTAGAAGCATGGTTAGAGTTGGCAGAGAGAACTTTGAATCTTATGATTGAGCATGGTTTTGGTGGTTAGGTTAATAAATGTGGAATAAAACTGACTGTATTTTGTAAAGCTTATCAACATAATTCATATAACTGTACACTTTGCTTTTGGTCAATGACATGAAAATATTTATTTTCTTCTCTTTATTTGTTAACATGTCAATTGTTGTGCAGCTGAGACCCCAAATAGCTGCTAAACGGCGGAAATTAAAACATGCCAACAATGGTGATCCAACGGATGATTGCAAGGAGTGATGGATACAGAATTTCAAAAATGAGCAGAAACTGCTCAATGATTTCGATGAAGTATTGTCCATACAGCCTGCTTTATACATTCATTCTCACAGAAATCCATAGAGCTGAATTTTGGAGTTAGGTATTGCATCATAGTTAAAAAAAAAAGAGAGGTTACTGTAGACAGTAAATGATCAATGGTATATGTGAGCCTGTGGTTGAGCCTTCTTGAATGTGCTTTGTTTTTCTTGAGTACTGCTGCTGCCAATGAGGTGCACAGGGGCAATGTTTGATGAAGGTAAATATGAAAGCAAGCTAAAAGGTTAATCCAGGTCCATATATGCAGTTCCATATTTCACTAGGTTGGTTTTAATGATCAATTCAACAAATATTCCTTTCTCAGAAGACAGATGCAACAATGTGGCACGCAATTACTTGCCTCCAACTACCCGGATTAGGTGTTTTTTTTCCCTTTTCTTTCTAATGGTTGTCTTTACCAGTGCATACTGATTAAGGAATGGAAGTCTCAAGTTTCTGTGAGATAGCATATGAACAGCAGAGAGTAATTCCAATTCCTAATGCATGTGGTTAAGAAGACTGGTAGAGTGGCATTGCTGTTTACCATTTTGATAGCTGAGGAGAATGGGAAACATGGTGGACATCTTGCATTTATTTTTACTCAAGTAATTAAGAAAGTTGGAATAGTATCCCCGAACTTTGATAGCAACTTCAATCACACGTGTAACCCCACATTTTTTCTATTCAACTTTTCTTATTCAAGTATTTAAAAGCTGGAGGAAAAAACATGATGGGATTGCTCGTGGGATGAAGTGAATTCAGAGGGTAAAGAGAGAGAAATTACTGATGTTGGACGAAAGTCCAACAAGTGAATCTTCTTGACCATATATTCTCAAGTTTCTTGTCAGTAGGGATGATGGCAATGTCACAGGATAGGTCAATGTATTCAGGGGAATAGCTTTTGAGCAAGGTTAGGTCAATCTGTGAGATAGCTTTTGAGCCTGTAGCTTGAACTCTAAGGAACACATCCAAATTGCACCCAGAGGAATCATAGCTTTGGAGAAAAAAGGAGAAATTTTGTATTTTTTTCTTTCTAAGAAAACAAGTTGCTTGTGTAAGGAGTGTCCGATGATTGGCATTACACTGATTAGAAACAAGAGATGTACAGTGCCAGCTCTGCCTGCAAAAGTGTTCAACAAAATGCATTGCAAATAATAATATAGGTTTCTCAGTGTCATTTCTTTTCTCTTAGCTCAGCAGTAGGAACGTAGACAACAGATTCGTCTAGCGGACGGATTTTTGATGACTTCCAAGCTTTGCCAGTTTGTAGTTTCACCAGTTTCTGCTTCAGATTCTCTACTCTAGTCTTTGCTCTACAGAGTTTCTCCATATCAGATTCAGCAGCTGCTGAAATAGGATTGCCCTTTTTCTTTACTCCCTTTGGTTTTGCTTTTAACAACTTCTTCAAGCTCAGATCATCATTGTGCTCAAAACTCATCTGACAGTGATAAATGCTAACAAGCGTGAGGACACAATGAAATAATAATTCCATGTCTAAATATAGGGAATGGCAAGAGTAAGATGCATCAATCCTACAGAAAAACTCTAAAAGATCTTGATTCTAATGACGCCTTTTCCCATAATAATAGATTGCCCCCAACACCCAACTCACGCACACACAAACCATCAAGACAGCTGACTGAGACAATACACAATTTTCAGCTCCTGATCTGATTACTCAAGACTTCATTGTTTTTAATCAAAGTGCAATCAGAGATGCAAAGAGGAGAAGCAAGATGGATGGATAGAGGTCGCACACGATTTTGAGCCAGAATAAAAAAGAAAAGAAAACGATCAAATCCTAACAATAGAAAATACCTCATTGCTTTTAGGTGATTCGAAGGAACCTCTTTTCTGTTCATTTTTCTCTAAACTTTTACTTATTGACCTCGGCTTCTTCCTCTGCAAGATCCTTTTCAAATTCTTCGGGGTACACACCCCAGTATCTGCCTGGCTATCCTTTAACAGTGAAAGATCAGCAGTTTTGTCCTTCATGACATTTAAAGCGGGTTCAGCAGAGACTTTGGAACTAGAATGATGAACTTGTTCTCCCTTCTCTACCTGTTGTGCAAGTGAATTGTTAGACACAAAACTGAAACACATAACGACCTTAAGAGATAAGATTTGAAAGTTTTAACTCTCGAATAATCACATGAATCACATAACAGCAATGACATGGAATTTATACTTTTAACTTGGCACCTAATGAGCATGCAGGAGAAATGATTATTCTTTTGTCAGTTCTAAAGACATTGTTCATATTTGAGAAACATTAAGGTCAAAATATTGGCTGTAATATCACTGTTTAGTAACAATTTATAAGATCCACATAGAAAAAGGAGTCGAGAAAATCTACAACTGAAGAAGTGACTTTGAATACTGAGCTGAAACAGAATTGTAACTGTTGCATTTAATGTACATGAAATACCAGCTTACCTTTCTAGACTTCAGAGCTAAATAACGGGAATTCTTGAACCATTTGCTAACCTGAAATTGCAGATTGAATGTAAATAACCGGATCATGGAAGTGAAGAAGAGCTAACATGATGTTAAAGAGTAATCCTAGAGGACAATATAATGTACTGCCACAAAAAGTAAAGCGAAGAAAGAAAAGGCACATTTTCTACTTTTTGGTGTGTATGTATCCTATTGTAATTCTGTAAGTTCTATTTCAAAAAATCATTCTAGTGCATGCATTGATTGAGTAGCTTAAGTTGTTACCTTCCCAGGTTCAAGGCCCAATTCTTTTGATAGATTCTCCTTGACAGTTCTAGATGGAAGTTCATTCTCTGCAAATACTTGGCGAAGTTTCTGGGAAATCACATGAAAAGGGAAAGACAGCTTAAGCAATTTACCAAATTAAGTTAATAAATAAAAATAAGAAGAGAGAACATAAGAGATTATCTGACAATACACTTGGAGAAAACTACTACCTCAACAGCATCAGGGGGGAGCCTGAAAATTGGCCTTCGAAGTTGAGGGTCTCGTGGAAGCTTCATCATGCCTTCAATGGTTGCATCATTTTTACATCTTCTTTTACTTTCATATAGAGTCATTAGGGTGCTGGCTGCATCTGACTCCTTCTCTCGTCGCTTTCTTTTGCTAGGACCCCAATCTTCATCTTCGCTGGGTTGCTCATGTGCAGGAGCGTCCTTTCCAAACATCTCCTGATAGGAAAGAATATAACATTGCATTAGATAAAGGAGTCTGAGCTATCTCTTGTGAAATAGAAAGCTTCAAAAATAAAATGTAAAACTCTACATCATTTGTTTCAATGGAAGAAATTTGAGAGCTAAACAGAAAAGGTGTAGAGTCTTTGGTGTTGGATCTTTCCATCACTAGCTTATTTGGGAAAATCATTGGTCTAACACAAGCATTTATGAAATGCCCACTCACTCCCCTTCCAATGATGATGTCATGAGCGGTTTGCATGTGAGAGAGTAACATAAAACCATTATTCGAGCCTCATTTAGCTGTTGAAGCTTTTGGAATAAGATGTTTCTTTGTCGTAGTATCAGAGTCTTTCTTATAATTAAAATTAAATTGCAGCACACTTGAGAGGGCATACCTAAGTTTCGAACTTAAAAGATTTTCACTTGAAAGGGTGTGTTAGAAATAAATATAAAAATATTTTTGAAGCCTCACCTGAGAGTTTAAACTTTTAGATTGAGATGGTTCATTGACATGTTTGTAAGCTACTTCAAAGAAAAATACCATAGAAACCTATTAACCTTCAATAAGAGCACCACCAAAAAACTAATCTTGCATGGTGGAGGAACAAAAGCAAAGTCTAGTGAAACAAATCATTCATGATTCTTTTTGTTGGTCCTTGTCAATTCATCTTGTTTTTTTTTCCTTCTCCTAAATTTGACCCCTAAGTTTGAAAATACATTAGTACTTCAACATTTCATATTGAATATGGTATAAACTTGTTCATGAAGATATAGTTTAAAATTTAAAACACAACTTTTATCCCATTGTATGGCCACTCAAGATCACCAAAGATTTTTTTTCATTCTCCTAAATTTGACCCCTAAGTTTTAAAATACATTAGTACTTCAACATTTCTTATTGAATATGGTATAAACTTGATCACGAAGATATAGTTTAAAATTTAAAACACAACTTTTATCCCAGTGTATGGGCCACTCAAAATCACCAAAGATGCGCACCACTTCCCATAAATTAGAAACCAAACTATGAAGTTGATTCAAGACTGTCACACCAAGCATGACTTCTAGTTATATGCAAAATTAGTGATGCTATATTTATTTTATGGTAGAAGAATTTATAGTACTTACATTGTATAACTTCTTATAATCAACCGCTCTTCTCTGCCTACGGCCACAAATAATTTCCCCATCACTGGTTTCATCAGAATCTAAACTGCTATAAATAGAATTGTTTCTGAAGTCCAAGCCGTCCACCTCCCACCTCCTAGATCCTGAAAAAACCTCCCCATCTGAAGACCAACTCAAGCGGGTTGAATTGCTGGTGTCATCAGATGCATCATCATCAGTACCTGCTCCACTCATGATGTTCTCTCTCCTCTCTGGATCATAATCATCATCTTCAGAATCATCAGAAGGCCATTCTTCTTCTGGATTTAATAGCATATTTCCACCATCTGGTACTGCTGCTTCTTCTTTGAAAATATCCTACTTCAAGAAAGAGTGAACATCAGTTTGGTTAGCAGGGCAGCAAAACCAAGATTCTTTTATTTCCGTTTAGTTTTTTCTTTTTTTTGCAAGGAAAAAGGCTTTAGAATATTTCAACAATAACCTGCCAACCGCTGTCCTCTGAGAAGTGGGTCCCCAAATGGGCATTCATGGCTTCTATAATTTCCATCCTACAGTCACAGAACTTGCAAAACCATCCCTGATCTCCTGGAGGTACTGCAGAAGTGCATATTACCAAATGTATAGAAAATCTTAGAAACAATAAATTTGTTTCGTGACTCAGTAGAAAATTTTTACAAGAGAAGTGAGTAGAACTGACTATTTTCAGTATCCAAAGGAGGATCAAGGCATTTTTGGTGGAAGGCACAGTTGCATGTCCCATCACAGAGTACAATATCATTATCTTGGGAAACTTCATTCAATTTGCACTTCGCACAGAATATCTATATGAAAATATGGAAAAGAAAATATAAATATAAGCAATTGTGCTTGGGGCCCAAGTTCATGCAGTATCTAAGCCCAAATTTGACTAAAGAAAAGGACTCCAAAGTTGATGTTGGGAAAACAATATGCATGTTTCAACTTTTCTTAGACAGTATTTGACTCTTTTTGCCTCAATCAATTTCATGGCCCAATTACTGAATTAGCATGTTCTTTTTCAGCTTCTTGATAGTGAGAAGCAAGAAGTGAGTATGCTTATTGAGAACTGCATGCACAAATTTAGGAAATACTAGGTACCAGTCTCTATTAGCAAGAATTCATCAAAAAGGTTGATTCTTCTTTAATGTTTTACAATCCTGAACATTCTCACAAAGCTGATGCTGGTTCTGCATGCTTACATGTTCATGGGAAACAGATCCATCTGGAGCCATAACAGCGTCTTCAATACATCCTACTGTACTTAGAGAATCCACCTGCCGAATTATTTCACGTAATCCAAGTTTACATTTCAAAATCTGTTTCCTGGCTCTCAGTAGTTCCTTTTCTGGCCGAATCTTCTCTCGACTGTGACAGAAATTCAGTAAAAGATAAGAGCAAATGGAGTTCTTCCATCATTTGAAGGTTCTATCAATTTCAAACTTCCAGTCAGAAGAGTTCTTTTTGTTTCATTTTGTATTTATGCATGTTGTAAACTGGGAAAATTCCTTTGGTCTGAGAACAGATTCAGTAAAATATTCCAAATTTTGAAGAATAAATGATTGAAAAGAAAATTCATCTCGAAGCATATGCAAATGAAAAATTAAACACAGTTAACACATCCACCAGATTCTTTTGGCTGAACTTTACATTGAAATGTCTTTGAGCCTATCCTAATTCTCAACTTCAGTAGGGAAATATTGAATCCCATATAAAAATTTGATCAGAACTTCCTAGAAATATCAGATAGCTCCAAATCTGGTAAAATTTTCAAACATCGATACTCATCAAAATTCATGTAACAGGATTAGAAGAAAGGGGGCATATTCATTCAAGCATCCAACTTCTTCCTGGAATAAATTTGTTTGTACAAGGCATGCTTCAAGAAAATGAACCATCTTCCACCAACAATTTGAAAACAATTATATTTCACCTTTATATCTTTCACATAAAATTTTCTCACTGATTAAGAAGTGCTTAGACTTTAAAAGGATTCCTTAAACCATAGGTTTGTAATCAAAAGCTGAAAGTAACTAGCAGATGTTCTTTATTTTTCAAAGGAATCAAAAGCTGAAATTAACTAGCAGATGCTCTTTATTTTTCAAAGGAATGATGTGTAAGAAAATCTCTTTACCTTTTACCTTTCCAACCTTCTCCAGAGTAAGCATCTATAAGATTCTGCTCCAGCTTCATTTTAATCATCAAGTACCTTGCTCTCCTCTGCAAGCGTGATGGTTCATCTAGCTTTACCTTGTCCTTTTGCCTTTTCTTAGGCTTCCTCTTCTTGACTTTTTTAATTGCACCTTCATCAGCATTTTTTCCATTCCCCTCAGAATCAATAGTTGACAACTGCTTGCCTTGGCGCTCTGAGGAAGCTCCATTTCTTGAGGCCTTCTTATCAAGTGCTTTATGCAGAATTTTCCTGTGAATCAATCTTCTACTGGTAGAGCCATTCCTGATGCCCTTTTTAGGAGTAACCTTTTTCTTTGATACAGAGGAATTAATGATAGTTTTCAGATGAGGTTTAGTTTTGGCTTTTTCACTTTTTCTATGAGATAATTTGCCACCCTTCTTTATCTTCAATGATTTAATCAGCAACGACCCATTCACTGTGTCAGATGGTGAAGACTCGTGCAAGTCTTGCTGCTTTGATTTCTTTCCAGAATCACCCATATTGATCTCTCATGTGTGAGAACTGAAAATATCATTACAGATGTATAAGCAATCGTTTAGCTGTATAGTTATTGCTCATAAATAAAGAAGAAGCTCAAGATCTATCGCAAAGATAATTCTAAAGTTTCCACAACTTTTCAATTCTAGTTTCAAGCATGACCTAACATGAAATTTTACCACCATTGAATTCCATAAAAGTCAGCTTTTTCAGCATGTTTCATCTAATACAACTAACCATGCGTTGACTTTTTGTGCATCATTATAAATCTAAATTTGGAAATATTTCTTCATAGACAAAGAAAATGTAACGTCCAATGTTAAGAGTAAAATTAAAGAACACTCAATTTTCTTTAATCATCTTTAAGATTCAAACATCCACGGAAAACGAAATCAACATGGAACCCTAAACAACTTTGACAATTAAAGCCAAAAAATATTCCATGCATTTCACATCCAAGACTATCAAACCCATGGTCATTCATTAACAATAATATCCTTCAAGGTGATCACTGGATTACATTCTCAACTCTAATTCCAGCACGTTTAAGCTGCAAGAAACAAATTCTTAGATTCATAAACCACAATCATCCACGATCACCAACAAAATTATCACAAGGAAATCACCCCAAGGCAAACATCATTAGCATTGAAACCAATCTATAATCACCAAAAAAACAATTTAAGAAGAACCCAGATGACAAATCAAAACCAAGACCTCAAAAAATATTCACATTGAAACTAAACAGAAAAAGAATGACAGCTCAAGAAAGCAAGCTCAAAATCAATAACGAAGAAAAGGGTACCTCAGAAACTCAAGAATGAGACATCTCCACCTCCTGCACTATACTATGAAATACAAAGAGCATGTATTTAAAGGACACAGAGAGAGGTTTTCTTGAGTGATTTGTGGCCTAAAAAAGGCTCCAAAGTTTTGAAATTGGAAATTTGAAATCTGGGATTTGGTGTCTAAATAGAAGTGAAGTGGAAGATATTTAATCTGATGATTGAATGAATGATTTGGCAAAGGGATGGCTGTTTCTCGAAAAGCGCCACTCAACGGTTTTCGCCTTCCAAGTCCCTGCTTCTTTCTGTCTCGTAAAGGAAAGTGACTAATTGAAATTACTTGCCAAAAGGTACCAAAATCAATACTAATTATTTTTAAAAATATTAGAATATTTTGGAACCAATTTTGGAACATGAATATTTAGACTCTGTTTTTTTGGGTTAATTATTTTTTAAAATGTTTTTTACTTTAAAATATTATTTTTTTTATTTTTAAAAAAATTATTTTTGATATCATCACATTAAAATAATATAAAAATATTAATTTTATTTTTTTTCAAAAATATTTTCATAGCATAATATCAAATACACTCTTAAACATAATTATCAACTTGATTTAAAGTATGAGTAGTGGGTTTTTCAAGTGATATTTTGGAATAAAAAAATTTTATTTGAAATTAAAATTAAAAAAAAAAAAGCTACCACGAGATCATATATAAGGCTGCAAATATCCCGGAATTTGATTGAATTAATTTCTTAAATGATTTGAAGGAAACTTCCCGGAATTTGATTGAATTAATTTCTTAAATGATTTGAAGGAAACTTAGCTTGAATTATTATTTTTATTAGCAAATTATCGAGTCAATTCATCAACTAAGCTAGTTATGATAAGCAGTTTAAGTATCATAAATATTTTTTTAGTTTTGAATTTGTGATGATAATGCAAGGAACAAATTCAGTATCATCCAAAGCCAATATAACCCTTCGAATTATGTTTATTTGGCTGTTACTCGTTTTACTTTAATTTGGGTGTGTTGCAGTAATGTGTGCAGCATTGGACTATTTTGCTTTGTGTAAAAACAGGGAAATGAAACTTTCAAACCCTTTTTGTGATTAATTAGTGTTTGTAACAGATAATTCTGCGATGGGATGGATTATCCTTGTTTTTATGGTGTGAAACTACTTTTCTAGTCTTCTAAAGGCTTATTTTACATGAGCTAGTTTAATTGGTGAAGTTATAGAAGTATATTTGCGAGGATTAGCTAGCTAGGTGGATCCAAGAAAATGTGTGATCATTTCAAGCCCCCTTAGCCCATGCATCAATGATCCCATTTGACCAGGCTAGGGATTTGGGTCTTGTTTTTCAGTTATTGGCAAAGTTATTAATACTGAAATGATATTGAAATTGCATTTTAAGAGGTTGCTCTGGCAAGGTGTTTATCCTTCATTAGGGTTTTTGCTGAGGCCGAGTTGTTAGCTAGCCTTGCATGATGCATCCACAGCTCTACGAATTTAGATCAGGCAATCTTCTTAAAACACTGGCGGAGTTTAGCTAAAAAGAGAACATAGAAGAAAGAGATCAGGATCGGCAAGAATCCATTTTTCTTGTTCCAGAAAAAAAAATAGAGGCTCGTACAAGACAGGGCCAGTTCAATGGCTGAGCTATAAGGACGTGTTGCCTCAACACCATAAAATTGCTTGGGCCAGAATTAGCTCTAAGAAAAAAGGGGAAATCCACACATTAAGGCATATCACTCTGCCAGATTTCACTTAGAAAATCAACATTCTAAAATGGAAATTAAAATGAACCCATCATTGATCTTTGGTAAGAACGTAGTAATCAATAACAAAAACACAGTTGTTTCTCTTGTAACCATTCATTTTAACAGTGGATCACAAAAGAATAAGTTCAACCAGTCAAAAGTATTTTATTTCATCATTTCAGACTGCAAACCATTGGCAAAGACAGTATCTTCCAGTCTACAATGTCCAGAAATACCAAAAAAACACCAAGCAAATAAATGTTCACCAAAGCAACTTCCAAAAGGTTCACCGAGTCCTGCAAAGAGAAACAGTCGTGTCAAAACCATAAAATATGATTACCTTCACAAACAGAGACATGGACCCGCACATACATGTGCAGCAATAATCCATATTGAGTTATATCTAGTTAAGAGTTAAGGTTCAGGTTGTAAGCAACACACCATTGCTGATCTCAAGCCACCCAAAATTGTCAGGAAATGTAGCACAGATGAGCATGCCAAGACTCGGTTCCAAAATTATTTGAAAACTCAATAGATATACACACATGCATGAAGAATTTCATAAAACATGAGTTTTCTTCTAATAGAGAGGTATGGCAACACTCATTACAAAGCACACATACTAATTGGGCTGTCAAAAAGAAATGTAATAGATCTGAGTAAAGATTTATTTAGTAGACATGAGAGAGAGAGAGAGAGCAACTCAGATAAGGCAAATTGAGTGTGAAGTTGTTTGCGATATGTTTTTAGCATACACTTTTTTCTCTTTGAACTTATATCACCCATCAAAAAAACTACAGAGCATTGTGTTTCCATCAAACATAAACAAGGAAAGAACAGACACCAAAATAATCCTATTCCAAGAAAAAAAACATAGAAAGAAAACTCCTATCCCCACAGTTTAAGTTTCATTAACCCCATTCAGAAATTTTCAAGCAATTTAAAGGAGAGAAAGGATGCCAAGGCACTCAAGATTCGATTCCAAGAAAGAAACTGCTACCATAAGGTAGGCTTGCGTTTAGGCAAAGGGACAATGCCTATGGGAACCCCTACAACTTCATACACAATTCTTATTAGCAAAGAGCATCAAAATCAAAACCTGTAAATACACATGTGAATCCCTTTTTCCTATGCATTAAAAAAAACTATTTGGTATCTATATGAATAGACCATAAACAAATTCTTTATTTCATAAACTCCGGAAAAAAGAAAAGAGAATACTGTGGGCCATGCATGCATCAGATGACCACGTACCTTAAGCATGTAGCACAGCAAAGAACATAATATTAGTTAATGCTTCAGTGGTATGGTTGTCAAATGTACAAAGGTGTGTATGCACATAACAAATGTATACATCCAGGGATAAACACCAATTTGCAAAGTTGGGCACTTTATTAGGGGCGGGGTGGTAAAGAGAAAGGAAGGCCAATGTGATGTCCAAATGAACATTGGATCAACAGTGATGAAAGGGAAAATAGATTGGGTACACTAACATTGTCCTTTAAACTATTGGTTCATGAAGGTATACATCCATGAAATTAAGCCGTGAATAGGACAGATAGCATAAGATGATCCAGGAAGACTTAGGCATAACACAAACAGAATTTTAATTCCCCTCATACTGGATCCCTTTTCAGTTCTTCCAACCTTCTGATTCTAACAAGTAATATAAGCAGAGCATAAAGTGGGTTTAGAAGAAAATTAAGGAAAAAACGCAAAGGTTCTCTTAGGAAACTACATAGCCAATACTCTAACAATAGGATACTGCATCTAACAGAGCAAGAGGAAAACAGTAAAGAGGAATCCACAACACATTCATAAAAAAATTTAATTATCAATACTCCGGGCATTATGAACTTCAAAACTGTCAAGTTATAGCAAAGAAAATGTAGATAAAACCAATAAACAATACAGTCAACCACATAACTTGTAACCAAATTGTATATTCAAGTATTTCCCACCACGCTCCTTTCCACCAAACCCCCACCCCACCTCCCCGACCCCATCCTTCTTGAACACATCGCTTCAATCATCCAAATAAACAAACATTTGTTAACTGGTATTCTGCATCCACTCAAACAACTCTTCCCAGTCAAATCACTTCTTTTTATTTTACCATACTACACCTGAAATGAATAAAATGAAATCCAAGACCAAGGCACTAAATCACATTAACCAACAACCAATTACCCTATAAATCCACCTGGGAACTAAAAGCGAAAACATGAATGTAACTGTAATCACTAAGGATAACCACTCGACATGCTCATGTGCCAACCAATAGAAATTAACAAAATTAACAAAATGAAAAATAAAGCTCCAGTAAAATCCCTGAAACCCAGATTCATTAATCAGGGGGAAATGGGGGGAAAAAACCAGCAACACAATCCAATCACACATTACAGTTCTCCCACCAAATGAAAATCCCAAAACACAAATTCCAAACATACGCTTCAACGTTCTCTCACATCAAACCCAACAAAGAAATCCCCTAGACAAACCACAATCAAACCCAAAAACCACTGATGTATAATTACATACAATCAAAACCAAACAAAAACCACCAATAAAATCACTAATCACACCACAAAAAAACCCAACCGCCTACATTTCAGAGACATGTCAAAATCAACTACCTAAACGTGCCTTAACACATGAAAGTAATAAAAAAACAAACAAAACCTACCAATAAAACCATCCAAAAATCTACTCAACCCTTTTGAGCTTCCAAATCCATCAACAAAGCCCAACAATAAAAAAATAACAAAAAGGCTAGAAGGAAACTGTCCAAAAAAACCGATCGATCAATCAAATCCCATCAAAATACACAAAACCCACAAGCAAAATCATCAATAAATACCGAAAGCGCTACCTTTAATAAAAAGACCGATAAAAACCGTCACTCCCTAGTGCCCACCATGCTCCTTAGCATGTTGCTGGTGCTCAAGATGACGGCGTTCCTCAGGAAGAGCAATAAGGTAAGACAAAATCATGCCACCATAGCAAACATGAAGAAGTGGATCGATTGAGCTTGTTTCTATATACTTCGCATGGTAATTATCCATTCCTCTTTGCACTGCTTTCTTCACATAACCAATTGACAGCATCGGCTTCACGTGGTCAGGCAATTCCTTAACTTTCAAGCCCTTAATTTCGCTGTAGAGCTTCCTTAATGCCATTTGATCGAGTGGGATCGATGAAACCCTAAACCTATTTTTTTTTTTTTAACTTGGGGATCAGGTTCTCGTTGATGAGCGGAGAAATTTATAGAATATAAAGAGAGGCGAGAGGGTGGGGAGTGGGGAGCGAAGGAAATATTCTGGTACGGTTAATTAGATGTGTTTGTAAAATCATGGACCGTCAATATTGGTGATATCCATCTCAAGGAAATTTTGATTTTTTTTTAATTTAACACTTTTTTTAATAGGTAAAATAACACGATTTAAAAATAAATTGTGAAATAATATAGTTTATACGAGATTTAAAGTTATCAATGTTTGGAAATGCAAAGAATTTCAGATGAATTAGCATAAATTATAATAAAAATATAGAAGAGAGAAAAAGAAAAAAAAAAGGTTTTGAAGGCACATAAAAAATGTGTTTGGTATTGCGGTAGTTGTTGTTGCTGTGATTTGAAAAAATTGTTTTATAAAAAATACTTTTAGTTGAGGTTAGTTTGAAAAAATAGGTATTTTGTTAAAGCTGTAGTTGAAATTAAGGTTGAAGAAAAAGTAGTTTAATGTGTTTAGTTAAGAATGCTTTTAAAATTAAGGTTATAAAATAATTTTAAAAAAATATATATTAATATTGATGATTTTTAATTTAAATATTGTAGATTTAACTATTGCTATTATATCATAAAATAAATCATACTTTATATAAAATATTTTTTATTATTCCCATTATGTACGAAATACATCCGACAAGAGCTACAGTTTTTATAAATTTTTTATCATGTAATAAAATTAGATAAAATATTATCATGTATAAAATTCACTTTAAACTAGTTTTTTAAAAAAAAATGTTAAAAAAACTAACACACTAAAATAAAAAAATATAAAAAAAAAGGAGGAGGAGGAGGTCCACGCAGTGCAAGTGAACAATGTAAGAGAATTGTACTATTCACTATTTTTTAAATGAACCGTGTAATTCTCTTGCACTGCTCACATGAACAGTGCACATTAACGTGGACAGTGCAAAAAAAGCAAGGAATTCTTACTTTCCAAATACTGTGTTTCTAACGCAGAAAAAAATGGGACCCAGTGAACATTATATCTCTTTTTTCTTTAACCAAACAACTGCAAACTGCGTTTTAATTAAAACGCCGCTGCAGCCATGTAGCCAAACGAGCTCAAAAGCTCCAATTACAATATTACTAATACTATAAAAAGAATTTCAACAAAACAAATCCAATGATACAAAAAAAAAATCACCAATAATTTTGGAGTAGGCCGTATTGTTCATCACCCAAAGAAGGCAGGTGGCTCATTTACTTTTGGCAATAAGAGTATCTCCAATGGAGAAGCTAAATGGATAGCCAAAAATAAAAAAATAATATTTTTGCTTTTCTTTGCTTATTTTTTACACTCCAAGGGGAAAGCCAAACAAAATGTTAAAATATCTTTTCTTTCCCACAAATGTTTTTCCTACATATCTCTTAAAAGAGCCAAAACTAACAAAGTGGGGCTAACAAAAGAATAAGCCAATTAAATCTAGCCATGTAGAAAAAAAAAATAACATCAAAATCATTATAAAAAAAAAACACTTATTTATTCCACTTTAATAGAATTGGCTTTTCAAATGGCTTTTTTCCATTGGAATATGCATAGTAAAAAAAGCTATATTTATACTATTCAAAATGCTATTTTATCAATTTGCCTCTTTAAAATAGCATCTCCCATTGCAGATGCTCAAAGCGTAGCCCACACTAGTCATAGTTAGTGATTTTCTTGATGTCGTTAGATTTATTTCGTCGATATCTTTTTAATTGTACTAGTAAAGTTATAATCAGAGCTTTGATGAGCCTTTATAGCCTTTTTTTTCTTTCTTTTTATTTTCTCTTTTCTCTGTCTTTATTATCATTTGTGCTAACTCATTTGATATTTTTTAAAAATTTCAAGTTTTTAAACAGTGACAACTTTAAATCTCGTGTTTTTCAATCATAATATATACAAATCGTGTTATTTCATCCATTCTCTTTTCAAATTGTGTTAGTTTGGCAATTAAAGGGGAAAAAAACATGCTATTAAGCAAAAATACTTGAAAATTGATGTTTTTTCTATGAATAACAATGGATACCCATGGATTGAGTTTTGTATTATTAATACCCAAACCCGACCTAATAAGGTTTCACATACCCATAATTTGAACATGAACTCAAATGGTATGATACACAACTATTTAGCACATAATAAACTCGACAAACATTTAATTTTTTCAAATTTTAAGGATATATATTTATTTTAGGTCATGTAGATTAGTATTCATAACTAGCCCAAAACATGACTTTATGTCTTCGGATTTTAACCAAACCTGAGTAAAAAGCTTGGGATAAATCCCTATTAAAACCCAAGTAAAAAACTTGTACGTTATTTTGACCATCTTTTTATAAAAAAAATTAGGGTTAACTTTATTGATTCGTGACTAGAGCTTTACCCTGAGTCAATCGATTATGATAATAATAATTTTTATTAAATTATGAAAAAATGAAATGGAATATTATCTTAAATGACAATTTTGCCACTAAAATTAAGAAATTAAAATCCTCAAAACTAAAGAAAAAAATAAATCATTAAAACTTATCTAAAAACATGAAATTATAGAGTACCATGTAAGGGTAAGTCCTTTTTTATTATCTTATTTAATTTTAGTTTACCATAATTATAGATAATGTAAGATAAAAAAAAAAAACTTTGAAAATTCTGAAACTTAAGGTAAATCATCATACCAACTACTTCAAGAAAAATGATTTATAATTAATATTTTGTTTGAGGTACTATGGCTTCTATTAAAAAAAATATCAAATTGATTTTTTTTAAGTATTTTTTTATGGTTTTGATATGCTAATATAAAAAATATGAAAAAAAATCATCTTAATATATCAAATGAAAAGTATTTTTGAAAAAACACACCACAACACAATAACAAACTCATAAAATTCAACTTGAGGAGAAAAATTCAAAATTGGATGTTTCAAGATTAAATTAGAATTTTTTAAGGTTTATTTGAATTTATTGAAAGCTTAATTGCTAGAAATATTGATTTTTAAAAGTCAATTTAGGCTTTAATTGAAAGAAATTAAAGTCTGAATTCAAATTGTAATTTTTAAGAGTTAATTTAGTCAAATCAGGAACCTAATTACATATATATTAAAGTTTGATGGGCAATTAGAAACTTGATTGAAGAAATCTAAAACTAAGGATCAAACAGGAAAATGCATGTGAATATAAAGGCTGAAATTGATCAAATTAGAGGCCAAATTAAAAAAAAAAAGTTTGTTGTCAATTAACGGTCAAAATGCATAAATTCAGAACCATGATCAAAATGAAAAAAAGGTAAAACTTAAAGGTTGAAATTTGAGTTTGGAACTATAGCGAGAGTTAAATTGTATGCAATTAAAAAGTTTTTTTTTGTTGTTAATTAAGGGTGTATATACCATAATTGGAAGAACAAGGACTAAATTAAGACTTTTTAAATCTCAAATTTAAAACCCTAATTTCTATGGTTTTAACCTAGACGATATGTCATTTAGCTTCTATTCAGTTTCTTTCTGGGCAATTCATGATGATTAGGTTTGCATATTTCAAGTGCTCATTTTAAAGTTTTAGAATTCCAAATGGCATGAGATTTTTTGCAAATGAAAGAGGATTATCCCCTTTATAACTTTATTTCTATAAAATTAGACGTTTACATCTCAATTATGAAAGTCTCTAACATCTTGTTCCTAATTAGTTGTCTGATGCGAACCTCGTGATCACGTGGTCACGCAACCCACAATCAAGATTGAGATCTGATCCCGGAAAGCCGAAATAGATCTGATAGGAGTGTGACACAATGAAAACTTGCTCCAAGGCACAAACATTATTGGAATGAGTAGAATGACGCCGCGAAGCCAGTTAATCTTCGATAAGTCAGATTCAGTTCGTTCAAGAACTGAAGAATGCAAGAATCACTCTCATATGTTAAAACTGAAAAATTCAGAATAATAATCATCAAAGCTGCAGAAATTTTAGCTTACATGAGTTTAAATAGTTCTTGAAAACTTAACCCTAAGGGACCCCTTATGTGGACTTATATGAGGTCCACTTAAAATTGGCCCAAAACCCTAGACTGAAAAGCCCATAACCTAATCCAAACAAGCCTTGGACCCTAGCTCAAAACAAAGTTTTAATGAAGCCCAAACATTAAAGAAAATAATAAAAATAACTAATCTGACATTAAAAACTACTAGCCCTTCTTTCCTTGTGTAGCTAGGATGAATAAGGAATCCTTATAAGAAAAGGATTCTGAAACATTA
Source organism: Populus tomentosa (assembly GCA_018804465.1). Classification (NCBI taxonomy): domain Eukaryota; kingdom Viridiplantae; phylum Streptophyta; class Magnoliopsida; order Malpighiales; family Salicaceae; genus Populus; species Populus tomentosa. The sequence continues at coordinate 13,160,585 of CM032003.1, forward strand.
ATGAATCACTGTCACACTTGTAAATTATATTACAGCTCATTAAAGATCCTTGTGGAACTAGAAAATTCCCAAAACCAGCTACCACATCATTGTAGGAAAAGAATCTTAACCAAATAGGAAGTCCACAAGTCAAATGGAAGTAAATAACAAAATTCATACAGCCTTCGTTGACAGTATTGTGGTTCCTTCCTGAACTCCAATTGACCTGAATTTTTAACCCAAGATAGTAAAATATGTTTGGAGAGTCCATATAAAATATTAGCCTGATCCAACGGTCGGATTGAGAATTATGATTGTTGCCGTAAACCTGTACTGTTGCGCTTTTTACACCAAAATCTGAATTTGACCTTACTTGAGTCGTATCATAGGGCTAAACCGTATCATTCCCTCCCTTTTTAAGAAGATTCACCCTCGAATCTTGAAGAGGATTAATAGCAACTTTAGTAGCCTCTTGTTTAAGCCTTCGAAATCCCCTTATTGCTAACACCTTTCTCCAACAACATTGTATAGAAGTAGTGACTAACAAGAATTTCAAATAAGCACGTCGTACTAACCACTTACGTACATACTTTTGAATGATAACCACAATGACTCTCCTTCATCTTTCATTCTTTTGGCGATGTACCTCCTTTTCCCATAAAGCTTGAAGATCATAGAATAATCTTCTACACTTATCAACTTCCTGTTCTAAAACCCCCAAACCATGGCTTAGTTTTTCACATCGTTGATCCTCTTTCCCTCTCCCTTGGTGAATACATGACACATATAAGGGGGGGAAACAAGAATAAGACGACAAAAAGAATAGAGTTTATAACAGGAAGAACACTGATTTAGATTCGAGATTACGAATTTGACTTTTGTTTGGACCAGAACTTATCGAAAAAAACAAACAAATATGAAAGTGATGAAAATGACTCAAACAATAGCCAAATATCAAAATATGATAATAGTATAATGGCAGGAATGAAATCAACAGAAACAAAACGAGTTTTGAAAGATAGCACCAAACAAACTCGTTACGACAAAACAAGACCCAATTCAGGAACCTAAAGAAACTGATATCCAAATGACCTTGAATTTAATATGTAGTATTACAATACTATGAAAACACCAAAACTCAATTTATAGGTCGTTCTCTTATTTCTAGGTACCCAAACTCCTTGTATGGTTAGTTTGCGGTTGAATTGAACCTCCAATTAAAACCTCCAGAAGTCGATATCAAAATAAGCCCAAATTTAATATATGGTGTGATCTCATCTCCAATACACATAATATGAAGTTTCAATTGATTCTAAGGTGGTTTGCTTATGGTTCACTAATAGTAGTGTTTCTGCGGTAGAATTGAACCTCGAATTGAACCTTCAAGAAAACAATATCTGAATAAGCCCAAATTTTACATATGATGCGATCCCACCCCCAATAGACTGAATATAAAGTTTAAATTGATTATGAGGTGGTTTGGTTATGGTTCACCAAGAGTTGTGTTTTTGCGGCAAAAATTGAATGATCCTTCAAATTTCAATTAATCCCTCTTTAACTCTTTTTTTGTTTTTTTTTTTTATATATACTGATATGATTAGATGCAGTAACAAGATGAATTATAATATTTTTTTTGCTTAGATGACGCAGACACGAAAAACAAAAAGATGGACACAAACACTAAAAAACTTAAGGGTATATTAAAAAAAAATAAAAATAGCAAAATGATATGACCTTGTTTCGGAGCCTAGCCCTGATACCAACTGATATGAACCTTATGATCACGTGATCATGCAACCCATAATCAAGATTGAGATCTGATCCCGGAAAGCTGAAAGAGGTCTGATAGGAGTGTGTGACACAATGAAAACCTGCCCAAGGCATCAACACTATTGGAACGAGTAGAATGACGCCGTGAAGTCAGTTAATCTTCGATAAGTCAAATTCAATTTGTTCAAGAACTGAAGAATGCAAGAATCACTCTCACACATTAAAACTGAAAAATTCAGAATAATAATCATCAAAACTGCAGAAATTTTAGCTTACATGAGTTTAAATAGTTCTTGAAAATTTAACCCTAAGGGACCCCTTATGTGGACTTATATGAGGTCCACTCAAAATTGGCCCAAAACCCTAGACTGAAAAGCCCATAACCTAATCCAAACAAGCCTTGAACCCTAGCTCAAAACAAAGTTTTAATTAAGCCCAAACATTAAAGAAAATAATAAAAATAACTAATCTGACATTAAAAACTATCAGCCCTTCTTTCCTTGTGTAGCTAAGATGAATAAGGAATCCTTATAAGAAAAGGATTCTGAAACATTAATGAATCACTGCCACACTAGTAGATTATATTGCAGCTCATTAAAGATCCTTGTGGAACTAGGAAATTTCTAAAATCAGCTGCCACATCCTTATAGGAAAAGAATCCTAACCAAATAGGAAGTCCACAAGTCAAATGGAAGTAAATAACAAAATTCATACAGCCTCCATTGACCAGTATTGCGGTTCCTTCCCGAACTTTGATTGACCTGAATTTTTAACCCAAGGTAGTAAAACATGTTTGGAGAGTCCACATAAAATATTAGCCTGATCCAACGGTCGGATTGAGAATTATGGTTATTGCCGTAAACCTATACTGTTGCGCTTTTTACGTCAAAATCTGAATCTGACCTTACTTGGGTCGTATTATAAGGCTGAATCGTATCATCATCACTCAATTTTTAGATTTGAAGCTAATCATGTTAGCACATTGAATGAATGAATGAATGTAGAGTTACAAACCTTTAAATTGAGTAAGAATAGATCCAAATGAAAGGTGTGCATCCTCTCTACTAGATCTAGGTGGTCTCAAGTGACGATGACATCGGAATTACTCCGACGAAGCTTTGAAAGAGAAAAACTCAATTAGCCCTAACAATGCAACTATTTTGCAAAAAATGACTCAGGTTTTATGTTTTTTATTAGTTTGAAATTAATTTTTCAGTAATCAAAATTGATTTTTAACTATTGAAACAAGCCTTTTCTAATATTAATGTGAGCTTTTAGTTTTACTTGTATATATATTTATTATTATATATAATAAAAGAAAATAATAAAGTAGAAGTAAGTTTTTGAATAGAGAAGTTAATGTTGGTGAAAATTTTCTTCAAGATGCTGCATATCTCTTGTTGTTGTGTTTCCTGGACATAAATGTTCGTCTCTCCTTACCATTGTAATTTTGAAAAAAAAAGTTAATACGAATATGTTAATAACTCAAGTTTTTCTTCTTGCTGGTAAGATATTGATTTTAAAAAAAAACAATTAAAAAAATACCAAAAATATCCTAATCATTATTTATACATTATATCTAATAATATTAGTTTTGAACTCTTGATTGAATCTAATCTAATATGGCTTACAATACTAAATTAAAACTCAAATCCATCTCAGCCTTTAAAAAATCTCTCAATTGATCATATCCTGTCACGTTATCTAGGGTACTAAGTATACAGTGCATCTTATTACACTGAAAAAAATATTTGTCAATCAGAATCATCAAATTAAGTGAACCGTAGCCGAATAATTAATTTTGAAGTGACCCAATGATCCACAAGCTTCAGAAGCATTAGATTACCATGCTCACGTCCTTACCTTAGCAAACCCCATAGACTTTCTCTTCTCTTGTCGGCAATTCTCGCTCTCCTCAAATCTCTCAACTCTAGCCACCTTAATCCGTCAGACAACCACATAAAGCCTCATCTCCTCCTCGTGAGAAAACCCAAGTTGCTATCATTGACTTAGGCGCCTCATCTTACCAAAAAAAGGTCACGACGTCTTCAGCTACCCAAAGTTTCAAACTGTTGATTCTCTCTTATCAGCAATCAAAAACCACCACCACCACCACCATTAGAATCCCTCCACCGAGATATAACAGAATCTACCCTTTTTGGCCTGAAATCTCGTTGAAAAATCTCTCCTTCTCCAACAATGGCCGCATGTGAGCAACACGCGCCACCAAGGGTACTTTTGTAATTTCAAAGGGTATTTATATCTTTTTCTCCTATACAGTGACACTCAGGTAATTTTGAGGTCTTCTAAGGGTATTTTATTTTTCTTGTATTTTGTAAAATACTTGAAATATATATAAAGAAGAATGACAACGCGGGTCCAAAGTTCAATTCTTAAATATGGGTTATGGTCATTTTTTAGCGATTCCAACATAATCTTTCTTTTTAGAAATAAATGTTATTTGTCAATATATCTCTTTGTTTTTTTTTATATGATTGATTTCAAAAGTTTAAAAACAAATATGGATTATACCAAATTTTTTTTTTTTTTGCAACTTAGACGTAACTCTTCTTTTAAGATTTAAACATCAATTTTTCAACGAGCCTCTTATTTTTAGAAACTAGTGTTATTTTTTGACGTGACTCCTATTTTTAAGGACCGACATTAACCCTTAAAAAAATAAATTATAAGTACGCTTAAAATATTATAGTATTTGAATAAATAACAATACAAGTAAGGGTAACATTTCACTTGAAATGATGATTTAAGAGTGATGACCCTTCTTTAATCATAACTAATCCAATATCTGAATTTTTATAACGGATATCTAATTTAAGATTTTTAATTCTCTTAAATTACTAGATAACAACATCAATAAAATCTTTATTGTGGTAGAATTTTCTTATTGATTTGGTGTTAGAATTTTCATTTTTAGCAAAAGTGCATGGTAGCTTGTATGGAAGCTTTTGAAAAGCATGTGTAAATCACATACAAGTTAATCAAAATATTTTAACTATTACTATTAACGAAAGGATGAAAGATTGATATTATAACCAAACATCAATTACGTTTACAGTAAAGTTTAAAAAAAAAAAAAAAAGATTTAGACTCAATTGATAATAAATTTAAACGTCACCTAATTCAGGGTGGACCCAGCCAAAGCTTTGTATCCCAAATCAAGCAAGTTACCATAAATTAAACAAAACTTTGACTTAAAAAAAAGCTTGAATCAATGCTATTTTGAAAGAATGTCTTCTCTTCATAAGATATTTTACCCTATCTTTTAAAGAATGTGTGGTGTGCGTCAGTGCGTGTGGGGTATAGTTTAGGTGAGGTCATCAAGATTCTAGCTAGATTTTTTATTAACGCCGAGCCTGCACAAGCAGGGTCAATAACTCCTCAACAATGTCAAAGAGCAGCAGCTCACAGGTTATCACATGCAAAGGTATGTTCAGAATCTGCTAAATGCGTATGCTTGCAAATTTGCGTCGGCAATTTCTTTCACTGTAATCCTTCTTTTATTTTGCTCGGGATGTGCTGTGGCAGCTGCAGTATGCTGGGGAGTAGGGGAGCCATTGAAGGTGGAAGAGATACAGGTGGAGCCGCCAAAGTTTTCTGAGATTCGTGTGAAGGTGTTATGTGCTAGTTTATGCCATACCGATGCCTTATATGCCAAAGGATTCCTGATTGTTAGTATTACAACTTGCCTCACAAGTTATCAAATATTAACTTTGTTAACTTCTTTGTTAATTTCACCGATCTTGCTTTTCAGCCTCTTTTCCCTCGAGTCCTAGGCCATGAAGGAGTTGGGTACGTTAGCCTTGATTATGTATGTTTATGTATATCCCTATTCGTCTAAATCTAACATATGTGTACTGTAGAGTGGTGGAAAGCATAGGTGAAGGGGTAAGAGATCTTAAAGAAGGAGACCTTGTGATTCCAGCCTACCTTGGGGAGTGCCAAGAATGTGAGAATTGCACGTCCGGGAAGACCAATTTATGCTTGAAGTACCCGTTAATCCTCAATGGGCTAATGCCTGATGGCACTTCAAGAATGTCCATTAATGGACAGAAATTGTATCAACTTTTTACATGCTCAACATGGTCTGAATACATGGTGATTGATACCAATTACGTTGTCAAGATTGATCCAACCATAGATCTTCCTCATGCAAGCTTCCTTTCATGTGGGTTCTCAACTGGATTTGGGTCAGCTTGGAGGGAAGCTAATGTTGAGAAGGGATCAAGTGTTGCTGTCATTGGTCTAGGCGCTGTTGGATTAGGGGTATTTCAAATTAATGTTTTGCTTCTTTCTTCTTCTTTTTTCCCCTTTTGGTACTTAATTTTCCTTAATTATCTCTAAGCACTAGTCAATGAATCAGATTTGATAATTAATTAATGCAGATTCTTTGTACAAATTGCAGGCCATAGAGGGAGCTAGAATGCAAGGGGCAACAAAAATAATCGGAGTAGACAAGAATGAAAAGAAAAGAGAGAAAGGGCAAGCCTTTGGAATGACTGATTTTATAAACGCAGATGAATACTTCAACAGACCTATTTCAGAACTGATAAAAGACATGACAGGTGGATTGGGTGTGGATTACTGCTTCGAGTGCACCGGTGTCGGACCCTTGATTAACGAAGCCCTCCTGGCAACAAAACCAGTAAGTTTCTGCTTCTCTTAACCAAAGTGTGCTATATTAGGTTAACTTGTCATATCAACCAGGTTAGATTGGATTTATTGTGAGCTATTTTTTTTTATATCTGGTCTGAATTATGACTTGGGTCTCAAATAGACTTTTCAAGCTAGTCCGAGTTTAAAAACTTGATTTAAAGATGCATGGATATATACTATATTAAGAGTTTACCTTTTTTTTTTTTTTTAATATGATGTTAGGGGAAAGGAGAAACATTTATAGTTGGTGCTGGAACTCATCAAACTGTGTCCATCGACTTCCTACCTCTAATTTGTGGTGGAACTTTGAAGGGTTCTATTTTCGGGGGGCTCCAAATTAAATCCCATCTCCCCATTTTGCTTGACAAATGCAAAAATAAGGTGAGTTAAATATATTAGCTTCATATAGAATGAATATCAGGTCTATGTATAATATGTTTCTTCAACGGGGTATGTATGTTTTTGTTTCCTGTGTATCTATTCTTTCTATGTTGAAAAAACTAACCAGATTAATGCAACTTATATGCATGATTTTATTTAGGAATTCAATATGGATGAACTTTTGACCCATCAAGTTATGTTGGAAGATATAAACAAAGCTTTTCAACTACTGCAGCAAGAAGACTGTCTCAAGGTCCTTATCAACATGTAACGAATTTAATACGATAGACTCTTGAATAAATAAGGCGTTTAAAAAAATGGATGCAGCTAGATATTTATTTCTTTTCGAAGTCAGGTACCATAGCTTATAATAAAAACTTAAAATGCTGTATCACACTATTGCATCCGTGTTCGATTATGGGAGAAAAGATGTGATTTTGATATGAAGAGTTTTACTTTGGGTTTAGTACAGTGTTTTGTTATTGCCCTGTAGAACCCGCTTCTACTTGCTTTTTGTTAGAAAATAAAAAAGAGCTGGGAATTCTCAATTTATTGCAATATTCTCAAGAATATTAGTAGCCACGAGCTACGACGGACAACATGTTTCTTGTTTTTTTTTTTTAGATTTTTTCAATAACTTTTAACGATCAATATCAAGTTCTATGCAAAATTAATGTAATACTCCAATTTTAGATTCTCCGAAAAAATTTCTCTTATGTTACTTTACTTTTGTTCAGAAAAATCTAAGAAAAATTAAGAAAAAATTTAATATTCAAATATATATATTTTTTTAGGTCAATTGCTTTTTTTTTCCATCAAAATCGAGTTCACCATGTTAATACAGTTCAAACCGTATTGATCAGGATAAAAAAATAAGTTTCAGGCCATCTCGAGTCAAAATTATCATTTTCGATTAAAATTAATCTCATCAGGTTAGTACAGGCCAAATCATGTTGATCGGGGGTAAAAAATGTGTTTTCTACTATTTTGGGTTAAAACCATTAATTTTTTTAAAATTGAGTTTATTAGGTCAACTAAAGATAAAAAATGAGTTTTAGGTTATTTGGAGTCAAAATTAAATCCACTTGGTTAACATTAGTTAAAAAATAATTTTTGATGTTTGAAATTAATTTTTAACTATTGAAACAAGCTTTTTCTAATATTAATGTGAGCTTTTAGTTTTACTTATATATATATATATATATATATATATATATAAAATAAAAGAAAATAATAAAGTAGAAGTAAATTTTTGAATGGAGAAGTTAATGTCGGTGAAAATTTTCTTCAAGATGCTGCATATCTCTTGTTGTTGTGTTTCCTGGACATAAATGTTCGTCTCTCCTTACCATTGTAACTTTGAAAAAAAAAAAGTTAATATATGAATATGTTAATAACTCAAGTTTTTCTTCGTTCTGGTAAAATATTGATTTAAAAAAATATAATTTAAAAAATACCAAAATATCCTAATTATTATTTATACATTATATCTAATAATATTAGTTTTGAACTTTTAATTGAATCTAATCTAATATGATTTACCATACTAAATTAAAACTCAAATCTATTTTAATTCTTAAAAAATCTCTCAACTGATTATATCATGTCACGTCATCTAGTGTACTAAGCATACGATGCATCTTATTACACCAAAAAAATATCTGTCAATCAGAATTATCAAATCAAGTGAACCGTAGCCAAAAGATTAATTTAGAAGTGATTCAATGATCCACAAGTTTCAGATGCATTAGATTACCATGTTCACGTCCTCACCTTAGCAAACCCCATAGACTTTCTCTTCTATTCCTGGCAATTCTCGCTCTCCTCAAACCTCTCAACTCTAGCCACCTCAATCCGTCGGACAGCCATATAAAGCCTCATCTCCTCCTCGTGAGAAAACCCCAGGTTGTTATCATTGGCTGAGGCACGCGACGTCTTCAACTACCTAAAATTTTAAATTGTCGATTCTCTCTTATCAGCAATCAACAACAATCACCACCACCACTACTATTAGAATCCTTCCACCGAGAATAACAGAATCTGTCTTTTTTGGCCTGAAATTTCATTGAAAAATCTCTCCTTCACCGACAGTGGCTGCATGTGAGGGACACGCGCCACCAAGGATATTTTTATAATTTCAAAGGTATTTTTATCTTTTTCTCCTGTAGAGTGACACTTAGATAATTTTAAGGTCTTCTAAGGATATTTTATTTTTCTTGTATTTTGTAAAATACTTGAAATATATATAAAGAAGAATGACAACCCGGGTACAAAGCTCAATTCTCTAATATGGGTTATGGTTATTTTTTAGCAATTCTAACATAATCTTTTTTTAAAAAAAAAATAAATGTTATTTGTCAATATATCTCTTTGTTTTTTTTTAAATGATCGATGTCAAAAATTTAAAAACAAATATAAATTATACCAATTATTTTTTTTTTGCAACTTAGACGTAACTCTTTTTTTAAGGTTTAAACATCAATTTTTCAACAAGTCTCTTGTTTTAAAAAATTAGTTTCATTTTTTGACATGACTCCTATTTTTAAGGATTGACATTAACCCTTTAAAAAATAAATTGTAAGTAAACTCAAAATATTATAGTATTTAAATAAATAAAAACACAAATAAGGGTAATATTTCACTTAAAATGATGATTTAAAAGTGATGTTTACCTTTCTTCAATTATAAATAATCTAGTATTTGAATTTTTATGACCAATATCTAATTTAAAATTTCTAATTCTCTCACATTATTAGATAACATCAATAAAATCTTTATTGTGGTAGAATTTTCTTATTGACTTGGTGTTAGAATTTTCTTTTTTAGCAAAAGTGCATGGTAGCTTGTATGGAAGCTTTTGAAAAGCATGTGTAAATCACATACAAGTTAATCAAAATATTTTAACTATTCCTATTAACGAATGGATGAAAGATTGATATTATAACCGAACATCAATTACGTTTACAGTAAAATTAAAAAAAAATTAAAAAGATTTAGACTCAATTGATAATAAATTTAAACGTCACCTAATTCAGGGTGGACCCAGCCAAAGCTTTGTATCACAAATCAAGCAAGTTATCATAAATTAAACAAAACTTTGACTTTAAAAAAAGCTTGAATCATTGCTATTTTGAAAGAATGTCTTCTCTTCATAAGATATTTGACCCCATCTTTTAATAGTCAGAACTTGAGGCCGGTATTCACGGACACGTCATTACGAATTGTTTGACCACGATATCGATTTGGTTGCGGAAATTATATAAAATTAATGGGAAAATTAGCAATCTGTCTAAACGTTTAGTTACAAAACGTGTATTAGAGGTCATGTCCCGTGGAACTATGCTAGATCAACGAGGTTTAATGATTGTGTAATGGAGAGGACTTAATTTTTAACAGAAAATGCATGCATGGAACAGGCATAAATGTGCCAGCTTTAACATGGATGCGTAAATGAATGTGTGGTGTGCGTGTGGGGTATAGTTTAGGTGAGATCTTCAAGATTCTAGCTAGCTTCTATACAAACGCCGAGCCTGCACAAGCAGGGTCAATAACTCCTCAACAATGTCAAAGAGCAGCAGCTCACAGGTGATAACATGCAAAGGTATGTTCAGAATCTGCTAAATGCGTATGCTTGCAAATTTGCGTCGGCAATTTCTTTCACTGTAATCCTTCTTTTATTTTGCTCGGGATGTGCTGTGGCAGCGGCAGTATGCTGGGGAGTAGGGGAGCCATTGAAGGTGGAAGAGATACAGGTGGAGCCACCAAAGTTTTCTGAGATTCGTGTGAAGGTGTTGTGTGCTAGTTTATGCCATACCGATACCTTATATGCCAAAGGATCCCTGATTGTTAGTATTACAACTTGCCTCACAAGTTATCAAATATTAACTTTGTTAACTTCTTTGTTGATTTCACCTATCTTGCTTTTCAGCCTCTTTTCCCTCGAGTCCTAGGCCATGAAGGAGTTGGGTACGTTAGCCTTGATTATGTATGCAGTATGTTTATATATATATATATTCGTCTAAATCTAACATGTGTGTACTGTAGAGTGGTGGAAAGCATAGGTGAAGGGGTAAGAGATCTTAAAGAAGGAGACCTTGTGATTCCAGCCTACCTTGGGGAGTGCCAAGAATGTGAGAATTGCACGTCCGGGAAGACTAATTTATGCTTGAAGTACCCGTTAATCCTCAATGGGCTAATGCCTGATGGCACTTCAAGAATTTCCATTAATGGAAAAAAATTGTATCACCTAATTACATGTTCAACATGGTCTGAATACATGGTGATCGATGCCAATTACGTTGTCAAGATTGATCCAAGCATAGATCTTCCTCATGCAAGCTTCCTTTCATGTGGGTTCTCAACTGGATTTGGGTCAGCTTGGAGGGAAGCTAATGTTGAGAAGGGATCTAGTGTTGCTGTCATTGGTCTAGGCGCTGTTGGATTAGGGGTATTGCAAATTAACAATTTCTTACTTCTTCTTTTTTCCCCTTTTTGGTCTTTCATTTTCTTTAATTATTTCAAAGCACTAGTCAATGAATCAGATTTGATAATTAATGCAGATTCTTTGTACAAATTGCAGGCCATAGAGGGAGCTAGAATGCAAGGGGCAACAAAAATAATCGGAGTAGACAAGAATGAAAAGAAAAGAGAGAAAGGGCAAGCCTTTGGAATGACTGATTTTATAAACGCAGATGAATACTTCAACAGACCTATTTCAGAACTGATAAAAGACATGACAGGTGGATTGGGTGTGGATTACTGCTTCGAGTGCACCGGTGTCGGACCCTTGATTAACGAAGCCCTCCTGGCAACAAAACCAGTAAGTTTCTGCTTCTCTAAGCCTAAGTACACTGTGCTGTATTAGGTTAACTTGTCATATCAACCACGTTAAATTGAATTAATTCTGAGGTTTTTTTTTTATATAATCTAGTCTGAATTATGAGCTGGGTTACTTAGATCTTGGATAGAGTCGGTTCGTGTTTAAAAACTTGGTTTAAGGATGTATGGATATTATATTAAGAGTTAACTATTTTTATATGATGTTAGGGCAAAGGAGAAACATTTGTAGTTGGTGCTGGAACTGATCTAACTGTGTCCATCAACTCCCTATCTCTTTTATGTGGTGGAACTTTGAAGGGTTCTCTCTTTGGAGGTCTCAAAATTAAATCCCATCTCCCCATTTTGCTTGACAAATGCAAAAATAAGGTGAGTTAAATATATTAGCTTCATATAGAGTGAATATATATATATGTATAACATGTAATTCGTTAGTAAATACTTAGATTTACACTAATATATATAGTAGTGTATGGTTACAGTTAAGACTGGAAAAACAAAAAAATGGAGGCAGAGAGAACATATATCCCTGTATTTTTATTTTAAAAATATACAATTTCAATAAGAAATAAATTTATTTATTTTTATTTAATCTTAGAACGCTAATAAATACATTTTATGTGTATGATTTTGTTCAGGAATTCAATCTGGATGAACTTTTGACTCATCAAGTTATGTTGGAAGATATAAATAAAGCTTTCCAACTTCTGGAGCAGCTAGACTGTGTCAAAGTCCTTATCAAGATGTGACTAATTTAATATGATAGACCCTAAATAAATTAAATGTTTTAGAAAGATGGTTGCAACTTGGACATTTTTTTATGCCAAGTACCATAAGTCATAATAAATAATTTAAATGTTGTATCGCACTATTATTTCTATGCTCAATTATTGGAGGAAAAATGCAATTTTGATATCAAGTTTTACTTGGGTTTAGTACCGTGTATTATGATTACCCACTTCTAAGTTGTTTTTTTGTTAGAAAACAAAAGAAGCTTAGAATGATTGTATTCTCGGTTGTGAAAAAACCTCACATGGAAATAAAGCATTTCATGAGTTTAATTTGATCCTGGGACAAAACGTGCGTGCTTGATTGTGAGCTTGATGTCTTGGTCTGATTATTGGCTCGAGAGATTTTTTTATGCTTAAATTGTATATGTATTAGAAAAATAATGTGTGCAAGAATTGAGAAAAAATGTGTTGGGTTTGAGAAAATATGACTTATTAGAACATATTTTATTTTTCTGGTAATTTAATGTATTTCTAAACCTTGATCAATTCAACTCATCTCGATTAACTCATCTCAGGAGTCATATGAAAATTGATTGATTAATTAAAATGTTAGTGTTTGCTATTAAAAATAGTGTTTGGTACAATAAGAAGTGTTTGATGAAAGTTAGTGATATATTAGCTAGAAAAATCCATCCATCGAGAAAAGGAGGTGTCTAATTGCATAAAAAATATTTCTTATTTGTATTGTCAATCATTTGCAAGAAAATATGGGCGAGCTTGTAGAAAAAAATCTATCAATAAAAATATAAAAAATTCATGTGCATGAATGATGGGTGGTGACATATTCTGACTTCATGCAACACGAAAAAAATACATTGACCAGAGCTGGGAATTGTTTTCAGTATTAAGTATGGGTGTTTGGCCAATAGTGTTGAACTGTTGATGATGACCATGTCGGGTGATGGCAATGGCTAGCATTTACAAATTACAACACCAAATTAGCAATGTATCAAATTAAATAGTATAATGTTGAAATTTGTCGTCATGAAGATATGTCTAATGTATGTAACACTGCCTACTCAACATCGAGAAAGAGAAAGTGATTTAGGTTTTTGTGTTATTAATTCAATATATCATGAATTCTCCATTATAAAGCAAACACGTTTTAAATAAGCTACCAAAAAGTATCCTAGTAATAAAATAGGTAAAATGTAATAATACATTGTGCGTGTCTGTGATATATATAGAAAGTTAACTAAGTTAAAAATCTATATAAATCATGACACGATTGTTCTCGTCAAATCTAATAATTTTTTATAAAAAATATATTTTTTTAAAATAATATTATTTTAATTATTTAAAAAAAAATTAAGTTAATATATCTAATTTATCATCCGAGTTTTATATTAAATCATGTTTAGCAAAAATTAGCATAGATTAACATAATAAATGGCAGTTTAAAACTTGCAAATATTGAACGTAAATTTCATGAGAAAAGATTTTCTTCAAAAAAAAAAATAGAAAAGAATTAGTAAAGTTCTCATTAAACACAGCTCATTACACATAAAAAAAAAATCAGGAAATTATAAACAAAATGTCAAACCCAACATCTAGCTATTTGGATTATTCAATTAATAATAATAAAAAAAAAGACTAAATCAAAATTGGAATTATACACCTAGCTTGCTGGTATCTTGGGCAGGCATTGCCAGCCTATTCATGTATAGTTCCCCACGTTGGGCCACCTCAATGACCATACAGACCATACCTTAAACTACCCGAAATTCAAACAAAAATGGACATTTATGTAATTTCATAAGAAAACAGAACATCACCCGCCCTTTTCTAGGCTCAAAACAAAATTAAATACATGATTATAATACTCAACCCATTGAAAAAAAGGTTGAAATGACAACAATTTTGATAAAATAATAATAATAATAATTTGATTCCTTGACCCACAAGTTAACTAGTGACTCGAATGTCATACCTATGATTAAATCATCCAACCTTAAAAATTAAAATATCAAAATCCTAAATTATGATTAATTAACCATCTAATCATCGACTGTTTGTCCAAATTACTAAACAAGCCCTCCAGTTTGGTTGCGAACATTTTGGAGGTTAACAGAAAAAACAGAAAGAGAGAGAGAGAGAGAAACAGGAGGTCTTCCTCTTCTTTCTTTCTTTTTTTTTGGGGGGTTTTTTCTTGTCATCTTTCACTTTGAAATCTTTTTAAAAAACGAAAATCAAAGAAGCTAAAATTTGAGATAAATGGGAACGTTTACAAGTCTTAGAAAAGCTTATGGGGCTCTTAAGGATACAACAAAAGTTGGCCTTGCAAAGGTCAATAGTGAATACAAGGTGAGATTTTTGTTTTTTTTTTTGGATTCTTTATCCCTTTCTTTTTAATGGGTTCTTTTCTTTTTATGTTTAAATTTGTCTTATGGATTTATTTTTATTTGGTTTTTGAATGGAAGGAATTGGATATAGCCATTGTAAAGGCTACCAATCATGTTGAATGCCCTCCTAAGGAACGCCATGTTAGAAGTAAGTTTAAGTTTTGAAATGGGGTGTTAAAGATTTTGATCTTTGATTGTGATTGTGTTTTTTGAATGTGTAATTGAATTGTGGAGATGGGTTTATCTTGTGATTTATTGTTTTGGATTTTTATTAGGGAATATTCGATTATGTTTGTTTTTGTTTCCTTTTGTTTCTGTAGAAATATTTTCGGCAACATCAGCAATGAGACCTCGAGCAGATGTGGCATACTGCATCCATGCACTTGCTAGGAGATTAGCCAAGACGAGAAATTGGATTGTAATGTGGCTCTTTCTTTTAATCTTGATTAATTATTGTTGTTTTGTTTAACATGTAGTGATTGTTTCTTAGATTATAAAGGAACATTTGAACTTGTATATATAAATGAGTTTTGATCTAAGCATAGTCGTGTCATAATTGTAATGCGAGTTTTCATCAATGCGAATATTTCCTGGATAAAATAGATGGAACTTGATTTTGGAAATTCGGATGTCTTTACACAGGTTGCGATAAAGACATTGATAGTCATTCATAGGACATTGAGAGAAGGCGATCCTACATTCCGAGAGGAGCTCTTGAACTACTTATACAGAGGAAATATTCTCCAAATATCCAATTTTAAAGATGACTCTAGTCCGCTGGGTATGTAGCCTTTGTTCTATATTGTTTTTGTCAGTTGATGTGAAGTAGCTTTGAATTTTGAATATCAATAGCTTTTTAGATTGCTATATCTGAAATGCAGCCTGGGATTGCTCCGCGTGGGTTCGTACTTATGCTCTTTTTCTAGAGGAAAGATTGGAATGTTTTAAGACTTTGAAATTCGACATTGAGGCTGAGCGTCTGACAAAAACATCACCAGGGGCAACCAAGGTTTCTTCTGTACTGTGCATTAATTTGGAATCATATTCTAACCTGGCATCAGAATATGCTACTATCATGGTCCAGAATTAAGTGTCTACTTGTTATAACAGGTGCATAGTAAAACACGGCTTTTGAATCGAGAGGATCTGTTGGAGCAGCTACCTGCACTGCAGCAGCTTCTTTATCGTCTAATTGGTTGCCAGGTAAGGGTGTATTTTAGTAACAAATTTGTATAATTATGATCTTGGAATAAAGAGATTTCTTTTTGTGGCTTTGATATCTCCTAACCATCGAATTATCTTCCATTTTATAGCCCTTTCCTTTTCACTTCCTCTAATTTTTGCAGCCTGAAGGTGGAGCTTACACCAATTATCTCGTACAGTATGCCTTGGCCCTGGTATGCATGATACAAACGTGTATTTCTTGCAGCAGTGTTTTCAGAAGTGTTTTTTGCGCAAGTACTTGGGTGAAATTGTGCATGACTGGGGAATCTTTCAGTGAAAACCAGTTCATATATAACTGAAATTTAAATTATTTCATCTACCAGTTGAGCTGTGAATTTCATAACTGTATGGATCGGTGACAGTGCACTTTCTTCATCCTTATTATAGGGATAAGATTGTGTAGTGAGCTGCAGTCCCTTATGTTTAAATCATTCTCTTGAAGCATTACGGTGCTGTCTTTTTAGTTCTTGTAACCTGCTAGGGATAGTGCAAAAGGTGACTTCAAGTGTTAGCTTTTCCCTTTTCTTGTTAACCTGAGACCGAAAAAGAAAATCTGGAAGCCTGGTCGCAATGCATGATTCTTGGAATGCATATGCAAACAATTGGTGCCTTTGTTATTTCATGACGGTTTCTTCATATTTATCCAAGTTCTTCCATAGGGCTGTTGATAACCATATAAAACATCTAATGTTCTATGCAGTGGTCATTATACAAACACTTTTTTTTTTTTTTGCTTTTTTGTTTTTAATTCTAAATCCCAAAAAAAAAATGCAGGTCTTGAAGGAGAGCTTTAAAATCTATTGTGCAATCAATGATGGAATTATCAATCTTGTGGACATGGTAAAACTTTTATTCAAGTTTGTAATTTCATCTTGGATTAATTAATTGTATTTGTCCTCCTAGTTTTTTTTTCCTCCATTAACATAAATTCCAAATGTTTATGCAGTTTTTTGAAATGTCAAAACACAATGCAGTCAAAGCTCTTAATACGTACAAAAGAGCTGGCCAACAGGTTTTACAACCATGTTACTCTTCATAGATTTTGTTATTGTATGCTGACACTGGTTGCAGTCGACTGCTTTTAGTGCCAAATGGGGATGCCTTATTATGTGTTCTAGTTGTGCTTATTTGTCTAGTTTCTAATTCAATTTTGGTTGTTCAGGCTGAATGTCTTGCTGAATTTTATGACTATTGCAAAGGTTTGGAGCTTGCAAGGAACTTTCAGTTTCCAACACTGAGACAGGTTCTCTTTTCTACCAAACTGAAAATATTTAGTGAATGACCACAGCTGGTTCTTACCGACTTTTCTGTATTGAGCAGCCCCCTCCAACTTTTCTTGCAACAATGGAAGAATACGTTAAGGAAGCACCTCAGTCGGGTTCTGTCCCCAGGAAACTGGTGAGAAATTTTGTCCGTAGCAGTTTGCTTTTAATTGAGATGGTTGAAGATTTTTTTCCTCTGATAATTGTATCCTCAATTGGCCCAGTCTTTATTCAAATGTGTTGAAATGACCTTTGAAGTATGGGAAAATGGAATGTGACACCTCTATATTTTGGGTTTGTGATAAACATACTGTTTCACTAATAGGAGTATACACAGAGAGAGCCCGAGAAACCTGAGGAGCCTTCAGAACCTGCAGAGCAAGTTGAAAAGGCTGATGTTGAAGAAACATTGATAGATATGGAGGAAGAAGCCAAGCCTGAGGAAGAGGAGGTAGAACCTCCATTAGTATCCACTGATGCTACTGGAGATTTGCTGGTAAGATCAAAATTTTTCCGCATTTCCTTTGAAGTTGATATCTTGAGTTCTCATTCACGTTGTTTTCATATTTTGTCGCAGGGTCTGAATGAAATAAATCCAAAAGCTGCAGAGCTAGAGGAAAGCAATGCATTGGCTCTTGCAATTGTTCCACCTGGTAGTGCACATAGCGATTGATTTATTCTTATCAAGAAACTTAAGTTCATGTCTGTGCGGTAGAGTATGAAGTTCATTTGGAGTAGCGTTTCCATCTTCTATTGATTAAATGGTCCACCAATTCATGATATAGAAAATCAATTCACCTTCTTTAAATGGTTATATTGCTATTTCTCTTCTGAAGTGCTGATGAGACAGAAAAAAGTTTTAAGAGTATGGGCAGATTAGTACCACTCAAGAACCCGAGCTATTCTCTTTCACCTCACATCTGGTGACACAATCTTTGTGGTCTAACGGTTGAAATTGATTATTTTGTTCTTTGAAACAAAAAGAATGGTGAACATAAAAGTTCTTTTCCAATCTCTGCACGATGCGTCTTGACCATCCTATGTATCATACATTGCACGTCTCGTATGAAATAAAGTACTTAATGTTAACATTGATGCAGGTGCCGATCCTCTGTCTTCATCAAATGCTTTGAGTGAACTTGGTAAGCCAAATGCAACAGGTTGGGAATTAGCACTTGTTACCACTCCAAGCAACCCTACTAGCCAACCAGCACAAAACAAAATGGTCAGTTTTATGCTCTTCCTTTTCCGTGATAAATATAACAAATATATTCAAATGACTACTGGTTGCATTTGAGATTTGAGTGAAGAACTGAGCAAACAACCTTCACTTGGTAATATCTTATTCTTTTCTAGAGCCTAGAACAGTTTGCTTGTTATCATTGAAGTTGGTTCATATAAGTGTGCACTGATATGTCTTTCTTGAAAATCCCAACCTGAAGTCATTAGTTTCACCTTTTCTGTAATGTAATGGAGTTACTAGAAATGTAGATGGAGGTTGTTCTAGGATCAGGTAGTAAATCACTCGAGTTGGCATTTTGATTGATTGAATTGATTTGAAACACTGAGCCTGGCTGATTTCTTGCTTTCGTATGCTTGATCCTAGAGCAAGCTCAACCTAAGTTTCTGTTAACTCGAATAGGATTCACTCGCTGCTGTTTTGTAACTTGAGCGTTGCATATTGCCTCATTGAAGGTCATTGAATCCTACTTTCAACTAAATCAAGTAGGATTCACTTGACTACAGTTTAGTAGCTTTAAAGTAGCATATTGCCTCAATGAATGTCGGTGAATCCCATTTGCAGCTGAATCATTCTTCCAGTGCGGTCCATGAAAATGTGGTAACTGTTTTCATTTACTCATGATCGTGTTCTGGTTTTTTGGGTCAGGGTGGTGGTTTTGACCGGCTATTACTTGATAGTTTGTATGAAGACGATGCTGCAAGGAGGCAAATACAATTGCAAAATGCAGGGTATGGATATGGTGCCACAGCTATGAACAATCCATTTGAACAACCGGACCCATTTGCAATGTCCAACAGCATAGCACCCCCAACAAATGTGCAGATGGAGATGATGGCTCAGCAACAGCAGCAGTACCATCAGCAACAAATGATGATGCAACAGCACTACCAACAAAATCAATCAACGACAATGGTACCTTATCAATATCAACCACAATATCCTCAACAGCAAATGCCTCAGATGGGACAGATGGGTCCTGCCAACCCATTTGCGGATGAATTTTTGAGTTTCCCACGAGGTTCTGCACCGCATCAAGGAAACCACATGTTAATTTAGAGGCCCTTCTTTCCCGATTTGAGTTCATTCTTTGATTCTTTGGAGTAGCAGAGAATTCTTTTTTGTTTCCTACGAAGTTTGATTAGTCTATCCCTTCTCTGTTTTTTTGTTTTTTTTTTTCTGGTGAAAGCTGATCATTTGTTCACCCAGTAAATAACTTCATTTATTTTTGTACTGAGGAACAATAGATCCTTCATTTTGGATCAGTGGATGTAATTTCTCTGACACATGTTTGGACATTGTTTTCAATCATAGCTGTAACTGACCGCGACAGAAGATGTTCATGAGAGAATCGAATGAAAATGTTATTCATCTTATTTGAATTTATAACCATTTGATCATTATTAAAAAAAGTTTCAAAAATATTTTTGTATTACTCTCTAATGTTAACTTTACTTAACTGGATTATGTGCTCAGGTAGGAGTAGTAACAATGTTAAGGAACTAGGTTCTCACAATCAAGAACCTGAATTGTGGTTGGCTCAAGAGCTTCACAAGGATATTGATACAGGCATACATTGTTCAGAACCTAATGCACAAACATTGGAGTTTTGGGGACCATGCCTGTCTACGACTGGTGAATGGGGGAGGTGCAACACTGAGTTGGAAATCCTGACAACGCCGGTGCTGGTGGTGTTATTCGCTCATCACGGTGATTCAGGTTCAGGGGTCTCTCTTGCTATATCTCTAAAACTGATGAAGCTTGTACTCTCTTCAGTACACATGTCTCGCGGACTCGAGTTTGATGTCTAACTTTCTAGCAAGTTTTAAAGCAAATATGGCCATTACCAGGCAGCTAACTTGCAGGCCGAGCTGTACCAAGTTTGATAATGTTACAAGATGACAGTGTTACAAAATCCGACCAAGCTTAGCAGCTAAACCCAATGATTAAACCACTTACCTAGGGTCTGAACCGGTAGAAAAAACTGTTTCTGTTTTTATTAAAATAATGTTATTTTATTTTAAAAAAAAGTAAACTTGATTTAACCTAAATTAACTCAACCGACGTATGATCAGGCTTTTAACTGAATCGACCCAAACTCAACTCTTGTAACTATGATGGATAAAACCCAATCCAAAACGATCAATAATAGGTCTAACCGACGCGGTATCAAGTGCAGTCCTCATTGGCTATAAATATCTACGAAACTATCCTTGCCAAAAAAATCAGGCAGTAATGGCAGCTAAAATCCTCTCTAAATCCCTATTCCACCACTGCACTCCCAACCATACTCCCCTCAAATCACCACCGCTAATCCCTCTCTACCTCCACCACCGCCACCGTTCATCAAAACCCCAACTGAT
Organism: Populus tomentosa; assembly: GCA_018804465.1. Classification (NCBI taxonomy): domain Eukaryota; kingdom Viridiplantae; phylum Streptophyta; class Magnoliopsida; order Malpighiales; family Salicaceae; genus Populus; species Populus tomentosa. Next base: position 13,181,447 of record CM032003.1, read on the forward strand.
CGAAATCAATCTCTCCTCACCATCACTTCAATCAGACGGTGGTAATGGGAGTGAAGATGAAGAAGGGTTTTTTATTAAGAAACTTGAGGAGATTCTTCACCGTGTAATGCTTCAAAAATCAACACCTGATTGGTTGCCTTTTAGACCAGGGTCCTCTTTTTGGGTTCCACCCGTATTGAGTGTTAACGATTTGATTCATAAGTTTGCTGGTTATAATCTTAGTGATGAAGAAACGCTTTCGCTTACAACTTGTCGTGGATGGCCTTCCGCTTCTTATTTTATTAAAGGTTGGGTTTTTTGGAGGTGTTGTGAAATGGGGTTTTGTTTAATCCTGGGAATATTGAAAATTTTATTTTTTATTCAATTTACTTTGTTTTTTTTGTTTTTTGTATGCTAGTTTGGAGCTTTGGAGAAATGAGGTTTTGTTTAATTTTGTTGGTTAAAATGAATTCTTTGTTGTGTGTGCTTTTAAGATTCCGTTATGGCTAATTTTGGAGCTACTAAGAAATGGGTGCATGTTGTTTCTGTTGAGTTTTGGAGAGTGATGTTTGCATGCAAGATTTGTTTTTTTATGATTGATTGGGGTTTAATTTATGAATGCTGCTGTTTGATAATGTAATTTATGAAAAGCCATTGCTTCTTTTGCCATCTTGACTTGATTCTTTTGTGCCGGTTTGTGTTCTTGATCCTTGTAGCTGTTGAAAAAGTAAGACTGGCCTAAACTAATGGTACTCCCTCAATGTAGTTGTGAAAGATAGGTAAAGGATTAAATTGAAAAGTTTACCAATTCTGGATCATTGTTGAGTTATTATGCATAATGTCAGAATGTGATGTATGAATTAGGACGTCAAAATGGAGGAATTCTACGTTGCTGTTAATATCATGGAGTTTTGCTACTGTTTATGAGGAAGAGGTGATGCATTTGAAATAGGAAGCTGGAATCGCTTGAATTGGTGTGCGTAGTAACATTTCCCCAATCGGTTATTATCATAATTTTTTTGGAAAATGTTTTTATTATTGTTACTTCCATGTGACTGTTTTGGTTGAGTCTTTTATCGGAAAACATTGGACAACCTATGGTAATAAAAGAATGAGTCTTTTATTATTGCAGTTTAATAGTTTTATATTGATACCTATTTTTCTTGGCTGCTGATACAGCTGGAATCAATGTGAAGGTGAATGAGGAGGAGGAGGAGGAGGAGGAGGAGCGGGTGGATTTGAAGGTGGTGCCTCCTGAGGAGATGGAAGGGAAAGTGGTAGTGGAGGTGTTAACAGGCCCAACTGATATTGATGTGGCAGTGAAGGAGGAGAAGGGACATGTAAATATTAAGGTGGACCGAAAGGAGGGGGGTGAGGTGGGAAGGGAAGTGGTAGTGCAGGGGAATGAGGTAGAAGGGAAATTGGAGGTGCTGATTTTGGCAGGTTCATCTTTGGAGGATGAGGAAGGATAAGATTCATATCACATGACAGGCTGGTTTCTCAGGTTAACATTTTGTCTTTGCCCTCACACTTCCTAGTTCTGAATGACGCATCCCATATTTGACATTGAAATTAGCATTAGATTTAGTGGAATGGACTCAATTTATCATTTCTTGAGATTATATTGCCTCCAGCTGTTGGCTTGGCCTAGCTATTTTGGTCTCCAACACATCAACAGTCATTTGTAGCAGTGATTTTATGATAGTGAGAGCGGCCCTTCTGGTTTAAACTGTGATGATGTAACATTTTGCATCATAATACATTTCAATGTTCATAACAGAATAATTTGAGAAAATTTTTACTGATACGAGGGCTCCTTGCTCTCAAGCTAATGACCTGCAGTGTACATGGCATTGTTAATTCAGGTAAAATTTGCATCTGAATTGTGCATATTTTGATGTCTCTCTATTTTGAATTTCCAGGTTCAATTTCCTCAAAAAAAATCTCCGTGTCAAAGAAAGAAGATGAAGTAGAAATGACACACCGATGTTGTACAGAAGCAGAAGCAATCCTGGTTGTTTATTGTCCGTAGAATTCTTGTAGTTATTCTTAACTCTCCTGTTCTACTACATTGTAGTCTAACCCTAATGTTATGCTGGTTGTCCGTTGTTGTCCGTTGTTTGAGGACTGGAACAGTTCAGATATCAGTAAATGTAGTGAACAGAATATCAAGCTGCATGATCATTTTGTGAACAGTTTCTTGTAGCTTTCAAGTAAATGCATACAAAATTAAATACACAAACAAGAAGTCTTGAACGATCTTTAGATTTATTATGCTTTCTGAAAGAGGGGCATGTCTGAATCCACAGAACTCTGGTTGGACTAGGAAGCATGAGCGAACACAGCTTGTTTGTGTGTGTTTTAGGTTTTTTCTCATCTGATTTGGAAATTTAGTGATTTTTTTTGTGGAGTATTCAATTTATTCTAGTAAAACTAAAATAGAATAGAATTGAATTTTATCCAATAATTTTTTTCAATTTTGGTTTTAAATTTCTTATTACATTTTTAAGTGAAACTTAAACTGAATTTTTTTTGTTGTGTTTAGTTTTTGTTTTAAAAATATTTTTGACAAAAATTAATAATTATTTTTTATTAATTTGTTTTTAGTGTTTTTAAATTATTTTAATGTGTTATTGTTAAAAATAAAAAAAATATTATTTTAATATATTTTTTAGTAAATAGTATTTTAAACACGGTTGATGTTTTAATTAAATTAAATAATAATAAAGAAGAGTAGATTAAACCCATCATAAAAATAAATAAAATGTCTTGATTAAATTAAATAATAATAATTAAAGCTCTTTTTTAAAAGTAGATTAAACTCATCATAAAAATAAATAAAATAAAATAAAAGTTAACTTTAAGAATGTATTTTAACTTTGTTATAATTAATATCTAAGAGCTTTTAACTTTTTTATTTTGATCACTCTTAAGACATGGAAATAGTTAAAACAGATAAGATATATTGTTATTTATTTTTTAAAAAAAATATTTTAAAAATATTTTTATATATTATTTTTAATAATCAAATATGTTTTTATCATTCCTGTGTTTGTTGTTCAAAATGAAACTTCATCTAACTAATGAATCCAAATATAAAAAAATTAAAATATCAAAAATTGAATTGTGTTTAACCAAAAAAAAAAAATCAAGAATCTGTTTACCTATAAAAAAAAAAAAATTGTAGTTAAAACCTAAAAGTAACAAATATGTTATCCCCATGGTTTAAATCTTACCCATCATCATGTAAACGTGGCAGAGACTGATTCGTCAACTATGAAAAAAGCCCCTATATATATTTATTTATGTTATCAAACTAAAAAGAAAGAAACACAGAGATCAAACTCTTAACAATGGCAGAACAACCAGAGACGGTGTCGTCGAGCGTGAATCAATCTTCTAACACACAAAATTCTCCCGAAGATAAGCTCAAGCAACCATGGGTATTTCTCAATTTCCAATTCCATTCTCTAAATTTCTTCAATTTTCGTTTTCAAGTCTTATTTTTCATTAATGGGTAGTAGTCCTTAACACAAAAGGAGATTGATGGGTTCTTATGTTGTTGGCTTTTGACCAGTTTTTATAAATTGGTTTTTGTTTTAGCTGACAAAAAAAATGAAATGAATTGAAGTTTATTTATTTATGTTTTAGCTGTTGTTAGTCAAAGATTTTTTCTCCTTGTGCTATTGATTTGTGCATTTGGAATGAATTCGGTGTGGTTATGTTGCGATTGATCATTCTCTGGTGGTTTTGTTACCTCAGGTGCCGTCGGCATTCTCTGGTTTTCCAGCTTATCCAGATGGTGGTTTTCAGATGTTTCCTGTTATGTATCCTGCACTAGTTCCAGGGGTAAATGCTATGCAAAATCAAGAACAAGCGAATCATGGACCTGGCATTTATGCAGTGCCTGTTCCTCAATTTATGGGACCAATTGCTGGACTTCCTTCAAACACCCTAATTCCTCTCACGCTCAACATACCTACGTAAGTATGTCTGTGTTGTGTAAACTGTCAATATCCAAGGCTCATAGCATTGTTCACAGGAGAGTACTTGCACACATACATAGATACTGTAACAATTCTACCTATCACCCCTGCTACCGAGTAATGATGCTTGATGGTGGTTAACAAGGTGATATATCTTTGTTGTTAAATGGATTACATGAACTGCTAATTAAAGATTGCTGTTTCTTCATATTCTTTGCTCAACAGTAGACCGACTCCTGAGGCTGGGGCAACCAGTGATCAAGCACAAGGGGGACAACAGCAACAGCAACTGCAGCAGCCTGCAGCTCAAAGGCAAATTGTTGTTAGGAGATTTCAAATTGCATTTCAGTTGGATTTGTTTCTCATACTTAAGCTGGCAGCCGTAATCTTTTTGTTTAACCAAGATGGATCAAGACAAAGGCTTCTTGTCCTTGTGTTTTTGGCTTCCCTTGTCTATTTGTAAGTACTAAACTTTCAAATGATTTGTTGTTTGAGATAAATTGTTCACGTAGCTTTTTTTTCTTATTACTGTATACTAGTTTTAATTTCATAGAGAAGAAAAGTTCAAGCTAACTGGTCAAGCTCATACACACCCTGTCCCTTGTTTTAAATGTTCTATTTCCAATCACAAACATCACATTAAATAATTTGTTGTGCCCCTCCAAGTTGTAGCCTTTTATTGTTCATGTGAAGCTATTTTTGGTAAGTCATGCACCTGGAAGCTGAACCTTTTCAATGAGTGTTGTAGGTACCAAACTGGAGCTCTGACACCATTAGTACAATGGCTCTCACAAAGTATGCAAAGGGCAGCTGCTCCTCCCCGTCCACCTAGGCCTGTTGTCAGGGCGGAAAATGCTGCAACAAGGCAGAATGAAGATGTTGCTTTGGCAGGTATTGTTCTTCCAAATGCATACTAAGGATTTTGGATGTTTTCTGGGTTTCAATTTAATTATTTTTTAGGGAATGGCGATTCACGTTGATATTTCATTTCCAATTGTATGGTATGCAAGCGTATTTGTGCTCTTTTCCACAAGTAATGGATACATGAAACTTGGACCCATATCAGCTAAAATTGACTAACTGAACTTTGTCTTTGCATTGTATCAACTGTAATTATGAAGTTTGATTGATTTTCTCATTCAAGTTATGTTTACCTTTTCTTGACCTGGTGGTGAAGAATCTTGCTTATCTATGAGATATAAGTAGAGTGCTTTCAGTGCTCTTGGTCAAACATGGGGTACAATTGGGTGCCTGTGTGCCCATAAAAACAACTTTTTTTTTTTCTTGTGGAAGGATTGTTCTGCTGGACTGGTTTTGAGTGGAGGTTTCTTAAGAGTGATTTCATATCAGGAGAGAGCAACAGATTGTTTTACATACAAATTGTTAATTGTTTGTGTGAAATATGTGCTTTTGAACTGCCTTGTAAGCATTTTTCTCATCTGTAGAAATTTAATATTCATGGGGGGGCGTTAAAGCAAGTTACAGAAGCAATGCTTTCATAAGCTCAGATTATTGTTGCTATATCATCCTGATATTCCAATTTGATCATACTTCCAATCTTGTCTTATTGATTATTGCACCAATGTTGTGTAGTCTATTTGTTTGTTTTGTTAGGAAGACAGGTACAGGTAATAGTCACGCTATGGTCTTTATAAACAATGTCACAACAATGTGAATATGTAACACAGAACCCCTTGGTACCTATCGTAGTGAATGGCAGCATTACATCCTTCTCACTGTCTTTCATTTTGTTGTTACCTGAATCCCCGTGGCCTGAAAACCATGATTTGGATAGAGAAAGCTGATTGAAGTTGAGAGGAAATTATATTTCTGATTGTTGTTTTAGTAACTTTTTGACAATCATTCGACAACTTTTTGCAGAGGGACAACCTGCAGTTGAGAATGAGAATAGACCTGCAGAGGATGGTAACCAAGCAGCTGAGAATGAAAATGTTGCTGAACCTGGCGGAGACAATGGGGGCCACAACTGGTGGGGAATTGTGAAGGAGATTCAGATGATTGTCTTCGGTTTTATCACCTCTCTTCTCCCAGGCTTTCACCACGTAGATTAGACCATACTTTAGCTGGTAACAAAACCTCCCAAACCAGCATAGAGGCGGGGAAGAGTTGTTTCTGTCGTTTTCTCCCGTTCTTTCCCCTTTTGAAATAATCTGAAGAGTTCGTCCCCCTCTCTTTATTGACAACTTTAATACAGATTGTATGTATATGCAATTATGGCTCCACTAGAATAGTTCGATGATTATGGATTTAGGATTTCACATCTAATGTAAATTCCTGCTACGCCAAGTTACTATGCTAAATTTGATTCTTGGTTTGTGATCAAGTAGAATAAAAATTTTCAGGTTGCTGTTACTTCTTAGTTACTGCGCACCTTTTCCAACTCAGTCAGTTTCACTTTTTCCTTGTTATAGCAAGGTGCTGATGCATTTGCCCGTTATTTTAGCTCTCTCGACCTGACTAGGTGATATGAACCAATCCCTCGAGAGCAAATGGACTTGGTTCTCTGCTTCTCGAGTTGTCACTTGTCAAACTAAAGATGATCTGTCCAGTGGTCTAAATGGTCAAGGTATTGGACTCTTTTATCATGGTGCACGTTCAGAGTCTTGCATGAATCCTAGTTGAACTCTCTTTCCCCAAATTGGAGGGCATTGTTTTTACTAAATATAGTGATTCGAGATATTACTGTCAATAAATTCAGGGAACATCGCTAGCTTTAGCTGTAATCCAAGACGTATTCACTCGTATTAACCCAAAATTATACGCGAACCAAGCATGGCACTTTCTCTCATAGAACACGTACCAAAGGTGAGCCAATTTAGACCAGCTTGGTTATAACTGCAAGTGCCAGTTCTAGTGAGTTGGCTTGGCTGCCGGTGCATCAATCCATAAATGAAGAAGTCCTCTTTGTGGCATTTAAAATTCTGCTTTGAATTATGCTCTCTCTCACAAACACTCTTGGCTTGGTCAAGCATAAAGTGTATGGGATGTGAATACTCAAAATTAAAATAATAATAATAATAATAATAATAATAATAATAAATAATTCAGACCATTCTTTAAAGATCCGTTCAGTTCACCTTGGCTTTAGGATAAAGTAATGATGTCTCTCAAGTAACAGAAATAATGGTTTCCAGCAAAGTTAAATCAGTCTTCCTCCTGTTTGCAATTTTACTAGTGAGCATTCCTGAACCTGACTGTCAGGTTATTGTAAAGGTTTCTGAGAAGCAAGGGTTTGATAATAAGCAGTCATGACAGAACTCATATCAAAATGTGTGTAGAGAAATGCAAACTTGCTGAAGCTCAATTTTTTATTTTTGGGTGGGGAGGGGTAACAGCAAGGAGCCAAAACTCACTTTTATTACCACTAAAAGAATATTAATTACAAAATGTATATACAGGTATATATAATTAAAACTCAACTCACATCTCAGATAAGAGATTGCTGATTTTCCGAAGCTCTTTAAGAGCTGTCATGGCTGTGACTTGTCCTTTGCCAACAAGAGCAGTTTTGGAGAAATTCTCCAATGAACCCACCTGACCCCTATCTTGCTGGAAAACAGACTCGATTATCTGCAGCACAAAAGATTTAAGAAAAGTTCAGCTTGAATGCCTAACAAAAAAACATATACCATATCACTGTAGTTTTGCTTCGCTGACAAGTCAAAGGCCAAACTACTTCCTAGAATTCCCCAGAAATTTGAAAGCTACATAAATTACATGTGAAGCAGAAAGAAAATCATAGCAGGTAGAGAAACTATGACCCGTCTCTCCCTGGCAGACTAAACATGTATTGATGTAAATCAATCCATATATCAAGCCAATTTTCCACAACATATCATACTTTTGTTTCATATTTTAACAACTTTCAGACTGTCTGTCTTGGAAGCATTATCTTGGAAAGAATTACCTGAATATGTTCAAGCATGGACTGTCCAAAGTTCCTCAAAGTACCTATCACATTCTGATCCGCGCTCTCTCCTTTGCTACTGGCATAAGAGCTGCAAGATCCATTGACAGACGAAGATCCTATTGAATTAATCTGATTACTGGCTTCGGTGCCAGGTTTTGTAGCCTCACATGTGCTGTTTCCCTTTTCCGAAGTCTCCTCACCAGCAGTATTCCGCCCAAACTTCCAAAACCATTGAAATTTACCTGAAAGTTTCCTCTCCTTGGGACCTGCAACCTGTTTTCCAGCAGGCTCGTAGTTGGTCCCAGAATTTAGACACACACCTTCAGGGGGATGGGAAACAGGAAGGGTTGGATCTTCCTGGAGAGCCTCAGGTTGATCATCATTTTCATCAACAGACATATTTGAGGCAACACTACTTTTCTCAGTGTCATTTTCATGCTCATTACCACCACTAAGAGAACTAGATGGGTCCGAAAATACGGATGAATTTTCCTCACTGCCAGCATTTCCACTAAGACATCTCTCTGCAGTTGAGCAAGTGAAGTCATTGTTAACGCTGTCTGGTCCCCCTTCCTCAACTTCTGCAGTTTGATGGTCCTTCTTGCCTGAAACTTCATGGCAATCTGATTTTCCAATATCTTCATCCATCCCAAGTTCATGTGATAAATCTTCTAACAAACTACGCCTAATAGATGACTTCTGATCCTTCTTCCCACTCCTTGCTTTTACTGGAGCTGGTGCAGATTCTGTCCTAGATAGGGGCAATCTTACTTTTTCTGTCCACCGTTTTTTCTGGCTTGGTTTCAATTTCCCTAAATGATCATGCTTGAGTTCTTCTGTCTTGTGCAAATCTCTCCATTTCTCCTCCCAATAACTATCAGGCACTGCATTTAGAGGAGTTTTGGGGGAAACAGAACCAGATGAAAGTGCATGAGTATGACCTCTCACCACCATTGATTTACTGTGGTTATAAATCCCATCAAACGGAGGAGACACAGAGGACATATTAGTATCCAATGCGAGGGACTGTAAAGACTTTGCCTTATTTATCAGTTTTCTCAGATCTATATTCTCAGGAAAATTCAACAGTCTCTGGAGACAAGTAGTTGCGTGCTCAGTGGCAAGCAGGGAAGACCTCAAATGAAGAATCATAGAAACAGACATAGCTGGGATTAATGCTCCCCGAGGTGATCTAAAGATACGAAAACCAGAGTCTGCATCATCTTCAGCACCTTTTTCTAATATGACATTATTATCTGCTGCAAATATTTCATCCCATATTAACAAGAGGTTTTCAAGTGAAAATTCTCGTCCAAATAAAACCCGTAACCAGCGAAGTGCAAAATACTGAGGTTCAACACCCAGCTCAACAAGGTGGCTGTGTAAAGATGAATCAACAACAGACAGCAAATGGTACAAAGCAGCAGAAGCTTCAATGACAGGGGGTAAGCCAGAATGAGAACCTTGTGCAGGGGAGTGAGAGTAGAAGTCCACAACAGCAACTGAACCATGAGACCCACTCATCAATGCATCAAACATGCAGTAAGCATCGTGTTCCATAAATTTCTCTGATATGACAATACCCAATTCACCTTCAGCCCCGTAAGCATCTGTTAGTAATACAGTTGTCTGTATCTCAGGATCAAGCTCATTGAGAGACTTGACTTTGACAGCATTACCATGGGAGCCAATTTCATCCTCCATGGAATCCAAAAAATTTTTAAAATCAAAGTTGTATGTAAGATCATTTTCCTGAAATGCTAAACCATCAAATTTGTCTGTGAAATGGTCTTCATACTGCTTGCGCACTTCAGACAGATGCTCCACATCAATGTGAAGAACATATAGAAAAGGAGCCAAGAGTTCATGCATTCCTGTCAAGGAAAGCCAAAACAACCAGAAGGGCAACATTAATTTCCCTGTAAACGGTTACTGTAGCGCATTGACGTGAATGAATATAGGAAAAAAGAAGAGATTAATGATTAAAATGATTGTCTGGGTCAAATTAACAATATATGATGAACAGCTTGAGATTACAGGGTCGAACTAATGATTGAATATTGGTACAACACAAGAGGAATGCCAAAAGGGTTGATGGCAACATGACTTTCTTTTAATTTAATTTACCTTGTCGATAACCATACTCTGGATGTCTAAGGCACCACAATAACAAGATTCGTCTTAACATTCCTTGGCAGCCAGGTGTCTGGAAATAGCTACCATGTTCTGGATATAAACGTGACAAATCCTGGTCAAGTGTTTTTTCCAGTTCAGCATTCCGAAAGAAGCGACCCCAGGTGCTATCTGCAGGCAGCATTGGTATATCATCATTGATACCAAGTAATTACAACATTTTCACACGACATACCACATATCAGAGTCGCAACAAAATTATTTGAACGACATGTCATTGACAATGCAGATAAAATCAGCAATTGGCATAAATATACCCTAGCTCAAGCAACAAGCTACTTCCATCCATAAACTTACATGGCGCAAACAAAATAGTTACCTGGGTTTTGTGACAGTGGATTGTCAATTACAGGATCAGGTGAACTCCTTCCATCCTTTGACAAATGTGGATCAACTAAGAGCCGCCTTCTTAAACCAGCATACCTGACAAAGACAACCATTTTGATTTGTGTTAACAACAAGCCAGCATACAAAGTAGACTTAAACCTTGAAATCCAACTGGAGACTCCCTCCTAATTCGATTGACTTTTAACAACCAAAAAAACAACTGATCACAACCAAAACCCCTACTATTTGATTCCATGGATCAAACCCTGAAAAAAAAATATAATGATTTTCAAAGATAATCAACTAGCCATCATCAAAATGGAAACATAATAAATAAATAAATAAAAGGAACCATCTTTAAATTCTATGTCAACTAAAACATAATTAAAAAAAAAAAAACTAAAAACCAATAAAATTTGCTTTCACTAACCAAGAATTTAAAAATCTAAGAATCCCAAAAACGAAAAAAAAAATACAATTATTCTCTTTTTCAGGAAAAAAAAAAAGGCCAAAAAGAAGGCAAAATTCCAAGATCTATCCTCCATTGAACCCCTCTTAAATTCTCAAAACGACTCTGAATCCCCTCTCCTGCTGGCATTTCCTGCTCAATTGAAGCTAACCCCATGATTTTTTTACCAAATTTTAAAAAGACCCAGTTCCTCAAATCAACTCAAAACACAAAATCACGCAAAACCCAAGAATTATTTTCCTTGAAAACCAATAAAGTCATAAATTTTGTGTGGTTTATGCAATTCTAAAAGAGACCCAGAAAAGAGGATGATTTATATTTACAGAAAGATGAAAACTTTAAGCATAAATAGAAAGAGAGAGGAATTGAGAATTGAAAGGGAGAGAGTTTTGTGGGGTGGCAGTGGACGGAATTTCATTCCAAAAATGAAGAGGATGATGGGAGAGACTTGATGCAGATAAAGAGAGAAATGTTAATAGTTAAATAAAACAAGTTTATTACTAGTAGTTATTTATTTATTTATTTATTATTATTATTACTATTATTATTATTATTATTATTATTTTAAGTTTTAAGGGAAAAGGTGGATGTGGAAATTATAATAGTTACTTTATATTGTTCGGAATAATTGTATTATTAGTACACCCATTTTATATTTATTTTTAATAAAATACATAAATTTTATTTTTTTCATTTGAGTATATTAAGTTTTGCAAAAATCCCAAACAAGTATTTTTATTCATCTTCTGTCAATTTGTTTCATTATATGATGGGGTATATTTTTTTAAAATATTGTTTTTGGTACTTTAAATTTTATTTTACGTCAATCAAATATATGAGCTTTAAACCTTTTTTTATTTTGATATACCATTATTTTTTATTGTTTCAGTGGAACATGTTTTCGAATGGACTTGGTTGTTTTGCATTTTTTAACGTGGTCTTTTTGTCGTGATATTGTAAACACATGATATTCACTTATTTAAATAAGATAATAGATATTTTAATTATATTAAAACTCATATAGTTGATTAAGAACTCATATAGTTGAGATACTTTATTGGAATAAAATATATATATAGCCATATTAAAATATAAAAAAAATAAAACTCATATAGTTGATTAAGAAAGAAATTTGATATATTAATAATGTTATTATCCCAGTTCTTCAAAAACTTAAGTCATGTTGGTTTTTTTTAATAATATATAAATGGGAATGCTTAAAAATGCGCCTAATTTGTATTTTAAATCAAGGGTACACGTGAGTCATTAGATTGTTGAAAGTTACGAATCCACCAGTGAATTTCATATTAAAAAATTGATGAATAGAGTATTTGTTGTTATCATTATTCTTGATTGAGTAATATTATGTTGGTGTCCATGATTAATATAAATATATAACCCCTTCAAATTATTTTATGTTAAACTAAAGTAGATTAAATGTCAAGAATAATTTCAGACTTTACTCTCTCAAATTGTAGTTTGTTTGTTGAGAGGCAATTGACCTGTTGGTGGGGGATTTGTGGGAATGAATTAGAATTTAGAAGAGGAGTTGAGCAGTCCTTTCCAATAATGATATTTATTGTTTGTTTTAAGGGGTGGATAAATTAATTAATAATGATTAACCTAAATAATTTTTACACTCAAAAGTCAAAACTCGATGATGACCGGAGGTCCGGATGTATTATTATTATTATTATTATTATTATTATTATTAACTTACATTCACAGTATTCAAATAAAAAAATAATAATATTCTAAGAACAAAACCTCACGTTTGTGTTTGTGTATAATAAGTTTTTTTTCATAAAAAAAAAATAATAATTAAAAAGGTTTATCTTTATTACACATTTCACCTATTTCTAAATTCACATTTAAGATCTCAATAAAATAAAATAACAACCACTTGAGCTAAAAAGTATTTAAAAGTGTTGTTATTATTAATTTTTAAAATGTTTTTTATTTAAAAAAATATATTAATAATATTTTTTATTTTTAAAATTATTATATCAAAATAATTTGAAAATATTTAAAATATATTAATTTAAAAAAAATTAAAATTTTTTTTAAATATTTTTCAAAACAGTGTTAAACCCCCTCGAAATGAGCATCAAGACGAAGGGAGTTCATGTTCTTAACAGTGCAATTAATGGCGGCTCTGAGGAGAATAATATGACCAAAATAGTCGGTGCTCGAAGCAATTTCTTCAGTGGTGGGCTCCCTGTGGCCATTGCAGCTTTGCTATGTTGCTTGATGGAAACTTCTTGGAGATTTAGCACGACGACTTTTTCATCTTTTCAAGCCATCAAAACACGAGGACTTTTTAACACCACGTCCCAATAGAATGTTCGTCATTAACGATTAAGTTGAAATCGGTTATTCTTAATCAAATAAAAAACGGTAATATTAATAATAAGGCCAAATGTTTGAAGCAATTTAAGATCAAGTTTTGGCTAACAAGTGAGGTCTTGCAATTTAAGAAACTAGAAGTTAATTTTAGTGATTGCTTAACATATGGTGAAATATTCACTTCTTAGTCTTATCATTAATTAAAATAATATTATTTTGGAGTTTCTTGAAATACATGACTTAACCTGCTAAATCTATGATTGCTTCAAATCGAATACATGTGAAATTGAAAAAAAAATTGAATGCATGTTGAATTGAAAAGAAACTTACTTGTGAAAATTTATTTTATTATTTTTAAATCAATTGCTTTAGCACTACTTTAATTATTAGAATTAAAGTGATATTTCACAATACAAATACCTTTATAGATCTATCAAAATAATATAGTAAATCAACGAAGAAAATGTAAACTTCATTCTTTTACTTACATGAAAAAAATATAAATACTTACTTTTTATATGAATTATATCTTTTCATATATAAATAAAGAAAGTTGTTATTTTTTTAAATTAATTTTTTTAAATATTTAGACCAAGCTCATATCGAATGTATAAGCAAAACTTAACCCAATAACCAAAACATGTAGTAATAAAAGTTAAAGTTTTTTTTCATGGTAAATTGATAAAATGTGGACGAAAAAAAACGATTTGTATTTCTTTTGATTTTGATTTTAGGGCATAATATAATAAAAACAATATGATGCTGTATGTAAATAAGAGAGAGTTAAGGGTCCGGAGAGGGAAATTAGCAAAAGATATTCTAAAGGCATATCCTTACCTGACGTGGCAACAAAAAGCGTGTTTGTTTTGCCAAGAACAAGTTAATGGGGGCTGAAAGTGAAGTAAATGCTGACTCATATGTATATCTCCACACGACACGTCACGCACAGCTGGATTTGTTTTTGCTTAATATTCTTGGATCCATTTTCGTGCACCAAACATGACTTCTTCTTCCTTTTCTTTTTTTAATCAAGTTTAATATCCAAAGAGCAAGCCTCAAAATAGTCCCTGATTTGTAGGTACGATCTCAAATAGGTCCTCTATCAATTTTCATCCTGATTAGGTCCTTAATATATCAATAGGTTCTCAATCAAATCCTTCTATCAATTCAAGTTAACATAGTGGATAAGTAGTCACGTGGAAATCATATAATTTTATTTTTATCTCATTAAAAACACATGAATTTAATAAAATCTTCCACGTCATGTGATTAAAAATACCATAGGAAAAAAAAAATTAAGAGTTTTGTGTTTTTTTTATATAGTTTGGTATATCTAGTGAGCTTCATGTTATTCACAGTGAATATATTAGAATATTCAGTGATTTTTCATGAAAATAAATCATCTAAGCTTCACATAATTAAAAGTGAAAATAGCTTAGAAACTTTTATGAAGTTTATCCTAATATAATTGAAAATTAAAACTTGAGCTACACGCAGCAATTTTTTTTTTTGGGAAAAAAAGTCTACACATTTAATAATATAAAATAAGATTTTTAATATAACAAGTTAATACGATGAAAATTATTTCTTTCTTCAATTAAGAAAAGGACTTGACTTGAAGACTTTTGATCAAATGAATTGTACAAATTTTCAAAGCAATTTACATGTTGTTGTTCCAATTATTTCATCCTTGTGTGTGCATGTGAAGAATTCTTGTGGAACAATTCAGCACCAAGATTACTGCTCTACTTGTGTTAGATTTTAATTGGTTTTCTAGCTTCTTTTGGTCCATAACTCCTTTCTCTTTCCCACTCTCAATTGTTATAATATCTTACATCACTCTCTATAACAAGAATAAAATTTTAATGATAAAAGCTTAAAATTAAAAAAAATATTTTTTTGTGATTTTAAATTTAAACTTTGTGATTGCTAATATGATGATTACTGAGGCTTATATAATTCTTAACTTTATAATTCATTAGACTAGTTAATATGCAAACAAGTTGACCCAAATATCTACGTTAATAAAAAAATAAAAAATATTTACCCAATATTACTTCAAAAAATATTAAATACAAAATGAGAATGTCTCCACTGAAAGATTGCAATTGTTTGAATAATATATCCCATAAATTATTCAATTTTTTTTTTTTTTTTAAAAGGGTTAACTTACACTGTTACAGTCAGGCTTCAACTCTTCAAACTTTTCTAGTTAAAACCTTTGGTAGTGTAATGAATCTAAAACCAACAATTTTTGGAGTATTTTTCAATAATATTTGTAGAATTAAAGATTAATTTATCAAAATCATCAGAAAAACATAAAAAAAAATACATCATTAATTTAAAAATTTTCTTGAGATATAAATCTATGATATTTATAGAATTAAAGATAACATTAAAAATAATTTAAGAAGCGATGATATTTATAGAATTAAAGATCAAATTAAAAATTAATTTATCAAAAAAACTTTTAAAAAGACATCATTAATTCAGGATTCTCTTAGGATATAAATAATTAACAATCACCTTTATCAAACACCCACTTGAAGAATCAAAGATAGAACATGAATTTAGACTCCTAATTTGGCAGCAATCGGCAAGGTTGTGAGAGAAGAACAAGAATTAATTTCAAAGCCTCTCCTTTAGAAAAAAGGTCGAATTAACTTATATAATTAATTAATCAGCATTTGTATGCTGTGGATGCATGCTGATGATCATAGCTGCTTTAGAAAGGCCTTGCGTGTACAAGCTGGAGACAAGCCTCTTCCTCCTCTTCTCAATCTTTTTGTATGTTAGCTTGCTATTATTTATTATATATACTTTGCTCCTTCTAGCCATTATTCCTCAATATCCTGTGTTTTTTTTGTTCCCCTTTTTTATTATTATAATTTTTTGTTTCTACCTTCGATGCACCATGTAACTTTGTTCCCTTCTCTTTGATTCTGTTTTGTTTCTTCCTAATTAAAATAAATAAATAAACTAATTGTTGTGTGGTTCTTATCTCCTCATGCTGTCTAAATCTTTGTGTCTTTGTTCATTTCTACTATTATTAAGTAAATTCGGTGGCCGATTAATCTAGGATTTCATTTTTTAAGTAAGTAAATTGACTGTAAAACCTAGTTTAATTTTTTTTTAAATCCAAAACAAGGGTGTTTTAAATTAACTTGATTTGCCTTGTTTGTTTTTAGACTGGGTTTAATAAATTCTAAAAAAAGAATTATATATTGTGTTTTCAAGATTCTCCATGAATTTATTATAATTAAATTATATCAGTTAATAGCTATCACTATCGTATCGGGTTTGTATCTCCAACAACTCCAAATACATTTATGAACCCTAATAAATAAATCAGTGCAGTGAATATGCTTTTAAATTAGCTAGGGAGATGGCCAAATTAAGGGGGAGCTAAGAAGATAATTACATTATTAACAACATTTTAACAAGTAATTAATCACAAGAATAGGAGGTCAATCGTGTTTTAAACCGTGATATGCAGCTAGTTGTGTAGATAAACAGGTTAGAAAGACGCTTAAAATTTTTACAGACGAGTAAAGAACAATAAATTAGAAATTTCTTAAACTCTTTTTGTTCATTTTAACTATACTAAAATAAAATTTGTTCAGACATTTTCTAGGAAATAATTAAAAGAAGTATAATAAAAGGTATATTACCCTACCTAATGCAAACAAAGCAAGACAAAATTTCTCACCCATAAATAATCCATGCATTCATATATATATATATATATATCCACCGACTGATATATCTACCAAATGCATTTGGCTCTCATGGAGTTGCTACCAGCCAAAGATGGAGAGACCGGTGGAGCCCTAAGGTAGTTTAGGTTTCTATTCTCATGTTCTTGTTGCCTTTTAGTTGGGTTTTCTGAGTTGATGCTTCTTTTTATTCTTTTATTATTATTATTATTGTTTAAAAAAGGCCCGTATACTTATTTAATTTACTCTTCCATGATCTTCTTCTTCTTCTCTTTTTTTTTTTTTTTTTTTTTGTGGGGGGGGATTCTCTTTAGTGGTAAAAAATTTGGGTTGACCCATAACCCATTGAGCCAAGAAAAAATTGTTTCTTATTTTTAATATGTTTTTCAAGACAATGTTATTTTTACCTTTTTATAAAATAAATAAAAACAAATTACCCTAAATCAACTCGAGTTTATTCATCTAACCTATAACCTAAAACTTACTCCATATAAATTATTTGTCGGTTTTAAAAACTATAGGATCAACCAAAAAAATCATAAAACAAAGATATGTTCTGCTATGGACACATCAACCCATTTCCACCTAATGCATCCGATGGTCAACTAATGAGAAGTCCAAGGAGGTGTTCGTTGAATGCAATATTTCTACTCTCTAATTAATTATTGTCGCTTTAAATTTGATGGTGATTTGGGTGAAAAGATTTCTATATAAGAGTTTTTGTTGTCACATTTATATCATATTCTCTGGAAGGTTGATATGATTTGGTAGTACCCTAGTCATCTTCTCTTGCAAAATTTCATTGGAGGATAGTGCTAGATTGTACGGTATATATATTTAGATTTGGGGAATAATTTTCCACATGCATGACCAAGAGCCTGTCTCATGTAGATGTTGATGCGAGCTACCAAACGAGTCACAATGGACCCCAGCCAGAGAAAAGAAGAAGAAACAAATATGAAGCGTGCTCCATTATGTGTGTTCTGTCATCACCAAATGTTTGTAGCAACTCATGTGGTGCACGTAATTATAAGTTTAAGAGAATAACATAAAATTATTTATAAAACAGTTGAGATATAGTTTTTATTGTATCGGGATTTTAATAATTGAATAATTATGAATTTCAATTTTATAATTTTATTTTTAAAAATTAAATATAAAATATTTGTGAATATATTTAAAAATCTATTATTTAATTAAAAGAGCTAGCTAGTATGTATTATAAAATCGTTAGTAATATCTCATCAAATAACGGCCCTTAAAAATATTAGATTGGATAGCAAATGAGTTTATTTTTCATGTTATTATTTTATGTTAGAATGTAATAAAAGATCAGGGAATAAATAATTTCATGTATTAGATTGGATATTATCGCAATCTTATAATGAATAAAAATAAGTGTTCTTAAATTTTAGGATTATAACTCTAAACACTATAGAGGAATAGAGACCAATATTTTATAGAAAATATAATAATTTGAATAATTAAAAAAAAACAACAACACTCCAGCTATTTATATAGAAGCCCTAAAAACTAATATAATTAAAGAATTCAAAGCTAAGTAGAAAAAATAATTAAAACTCAAAACTAACTAGAAAATTAACTAAAATAGAAAAAAATAAAAACAATAACTTCTAAGCCTAATCTTAAAAGATCTAGCAATTCGATGACCGACAAAGTGAGTTCCTAGAGAAAATCAACATGTAAAATCATTTACTTAAATTTGAGTTTGATATCTTTTGTTATTATTGTTTTCGTCATGCTTCATATCTTATGCATCTAAGCTTCTTTGTTGATTTTTTTCAAGCTTGATCTTATTTATGTGGTCTATAAATATGTTTGTGATGCCTTCTATGTCAGCAATGAATGACCTGTTATACTAAACCAATTAAAAATGATCTTTATAACAATAAATAAATTAAAATTTCTAATTAGAAACTAGTTAAAAATAATCAATACTTTGAAAATTAATAGTTATGATCAACTAATCATCCTATCCATCAACCTCACCAAACATTCAATGGACTAAGCAACCTAAGCTTTAATTTTAATTAATTTGTAATAAGACCAAAAATTAGAAGCTAGCTAGGCTGGTCAAACAAGGATTCTTTCATGTTTCTTTTCTTCAAATCTCATTACATAGAACCGACTTCATTTTGTAACCACAAGTTAGAAAAGACAACGACAAATTGCAAAGGAAAAGACTTTTTCCTTGCATGTTCTACGAGGATTATATCTTATTATTATGATGATGATAATTATTTAATCATTTGGCAAGTCGCGAATTATTTAATTAATATTCTCTTAAGTTTTGTTAACTCAATTTCTCTGCCAACTACTTTATCATACTAATATATGTTTTGTGTTTCTTACATTATTTTTTTTATGGCTCATTAGTGGGTTTGATCTTGCTAGCGCATGCCTTAATCACAGTGTCTATTTTATATCTTCAATCATTAATATAAGCAGATAAAGCACAAAATATATATTCATAAAAAAAGTGGTCCAACATTCTCCTTGTCAAAAGTATATTATAATATAAAAAATCAAACAAGCAAAGGATTTGCATGATAAACATGAAATCCTATCAACTTTTCCAAAAAAGTAGAGGCCATTTTCTCATTCCTCTCGCACATGTCTTCAACCATTTTGAAACACGTTATATGTTTAACAATGATATATGGCAGCACAAGCAATGAATGGTGTGTTATTAAACCTTCACCGGTTTGAGTTGAATTTTAAATTAAATTAAATTAAATATAATTTGATTTAACTCAGTAAATTTAGTAAATTAATTCTCAATAAAATCAAAACCTAATTTGATTTTAAGAAATAAAAATAGCACTGTTTTATTTTTTTAAAATTCTAAAAATATATTATTTTAAATTAATATGTTCAATATGTAACTTGGGTATTAAACCGGATTATAAAGAGTGATCATGCTTGGTTTAATAAATCATAAATATGTTGGATAATCATAACTAGGCCATTGCCTGCAACGAACATGTATGATTCACCTTGTCTTGCTTTGCGAAATGCACAAATTAATGACTCGATTTCCCTTATAATTGGATGCATGAATTAGCACTGTTTAGGCTAGTCCATCAAGAAACAAGCATGGTCTCCCTGCATCAATTATGCACCTATATATGGTGCTTCCCACGACAACAAAAAATGATGTCATTATACTTGAAAGGAACTTATGCTCATTCATGTGATTTCAATTATTTTAGCTGCTAAGCCAAGTTATTTTCAGCTTTCTTGGACATTTGCAATGGCAACGCAATTAATTTGTCAATATTAATTGCTGTGAACTATTCTCCTTTTTTTTTTTAATTGAGAACCATAAAAAAGAGGGTTTTTTTATCAACACATGCTATCTTGAAGGGGGGGAAACTCCATAAAAAATTCTCTTTTTGTTAAAAAAAACCGAGGTTTTTATTGTCATAAATTGAAGCACAAAGATTCATTGTCCTGTAAGTTTGCAATATTGCAATCCTCAAGCTGCTAAGATTTGATTATTACCCCTATTTTTAATTTATATTTTGAGGGGATGAATTGACTGGCTTCGGGGCTTTGCTCATCGGCTGCTGTGCGTTGGTCTCAAATTTTCAATTTAACATGTCACTATTAGGGTTTCATTTTCGATGTGCACTTGCAATAGCTAGAAGGCAGTGCTGTATGCACACTACCGGCCATTGATTTCAGACCAAGAATTTTGAGGCCGACGAGGGCCCACCACAAACCATTAGTGCTCAACTATCCTGTAACTCTTGACTTCTCAGTTATAGCTGCCATTCAACAATCATTCAAGCATGCGAATCGTGAAATAATATTTTGGAAAAATCATCGAAGATATGGATCTTGGTTGAATCCCATCGCCATGCCATTAGGAGATGACCACCTAGCTTCGCTGATCTTTGAGAACGGTAGGTATTTAGGCAGGGACGGTTCAAGATCTAATCTCAGCAGGCCGACAGTTCAAAGGCTGAATTCCTACAGCTTATTTATAAAAATATTATTGTTTGGTTGTAGATATTTTTACATGGAATTTCCAAACTTAGATTACAATAAAATTTTAATTCAATATAGAGTAATGTTTCAAGAGATTCCTCATAAAATTTCAATCCAAACCAACAATCAGATTAAAAATTATGTTTAATAACGTAAAACTTATCAATAGATAATTTTACATCAAAATCTAAATTTTCTTATTCAACTTTGCTAAAACCATATTAGTTATTTTATTAATTACTCATAACTATTTTTTTTATTCCAAACTATATTTATTTTTTTATTTCATCATTTATTTTATTTA
The DNA here is from genome assembly GCA_018804465.1 of Populus tomentosa. NCBI lineage: Eukaryota > Viridiplantae > Streptophyta > Magnoliopsida > Malpighiales > Salicaceae > Populus > Populus tomentosa. Next base: position 13,202,712 of record CM032003.1, read on the forward strand.
AAAACTCAGTACAGTTTCACGATAATATTATGGAGATTTAAACCAACAATTTTTTTAGGCAATTCTTTCTTAACTTTTATTATTTATTTCTATTATTAATTCTTTAAAATTATTTTTTCATTCTCAAAACAAATCTATTTTAATTTTTTTTATAATTCTTTTATCTGTCAAAACTTGTTACTACATTTGATTATTATTATTTTGGCTAGTTTGGGCAATTGCTCACATGCTGGATCCGTCCATGTATTTAGGAGCTGGAAACTTCCTGATGTTTCTTTTGTCATGTTTTCTAATTTGACAGTGAACTCAAATGAAATAGTAGCTCTTGATTCAAGACCATAGCTAGATTTTTCAAGGTTAAGGGATCACCATGAATTATATGGACCACCATTCATCAGCTCCGGTCTTTATTCACTTGAAATGATCCAGTAACCTGATGAGGAGAGACAGACAAGAAAGAGAGCCGTAATGCATTGGCCCATTTTCAAAACCCTAGTATATGATTGCCTCCTTGGTGTTATTGTGGTCCTAGGCACTATTTGGCAATTTGGTGCATCGATCGCAGGTTATACCGCAGCAAAAAAACATTGCTTTTGGTGTTTTTGTTGGCGAAACGCAATTTGTACCGCGTTGCCAACGGGCATTGAGCTCATGTAAGATGCACCTGACCTTCTTCCCCGGAGTAAACACTGATTCAAGAAGCCAGCTGCCGTAATTGCAGCCTGTTTAGCTTTCGCCATTGCTTGAGCTTCAAAGCATTCACCTTGTCCACAGCATAAGCCACATTGAGACTGGATCCAACAATCGCTCTATTCAAATCTATAAGAAGGTCCCAAATCATACATCTGCAGAAAACTATTTAGCATACTTGAGCTTCCTTGAAACACTTTATTCAAGGCAGAGATTAGAGAAACCATCGATCGTAGAGAAATTCAAATCTTTATAACCAACTAGTTGAGTTGAAATATGAACAACTCAACGTATTTAGTTAAAGAGACAGAGTATATCGCTGAGAAATTTTTGAAATGAATTCATGTACTCCTAAAATACAAAGTATAAGGAGACCTTTTTTTTTTATCTTCATTGTCTCTATCTGTTTTATTCCAAGACAGTGAAAAAACGCTAAAAATCAACAAACAAATCATATGCACAAGTTTATCATGGAAGAAGATTTAAATTTGCTCAGTATCCTCTCTAATGCTACCATTTTTACAATCCACATTGAGTCATTAGCAGCTCAGTCAATGCACTTATAATTTGAGCTTGAATCAAAATGCTGCAGAACTTAGAATAGATACCTACTTTTAACTATACCTTTTCAAAGGACTGAGTTAAATGATTGAGACTGAACTTCAACTGCTGTCCAACTTAAAGTTTGGAGCATGTCCATAATCTCTTCAATCCTTGAGTATATATGAAAAATCCACCATAGCAAACTTTTCAATTGTTCCCTTCACTTCAATCAGACCAAGGCCGGGCTCCTTCTTCAATCCGCTGCCCTTCAACAGCTTCCATCCCTCGTTTCATCTGAAGCATACAAGTTTGATAACAGAACACAGGGTGATGGTATCACTGGCTGAAGTTTCAGAAGTTGTCTAGCTCAACATTTCCCAGCATCAATGTCTCCATGCAACAGACATGAAGACAGAAAGTTACCTGAAACAAAAGGATCGTGGCCAAAAGGAAATTTCTTCATGTACTCTTCTGCCTCTTTTAATCTTCCAGCTCGTCCCAGCAGATCAATGAGACTGGAAAAAAAACCTCTATTTGAGGAGAAACCCCATAAGTTTCTTCCATGGAATTGAAAATAGACTCGCCCCTCATCCACTAGCTCCGCATGATTGCAAGCTGTTAAAAGGCCAACAAACGTTACGAAATCTGGCTTTACTCCCGCTGTCGTCATCTTCACCAAAACCTCCATTGCCTTCCTCCGAAACCCATAATTTCCGAATAAAATCTCGGCATTCCACGAAACAAGATTTCGATGCTCCATCTTGTTGAATATACCATGAGCCTTTGCAATGCAACCACATTTAGCATACATGTTTACACACCAACATCTTGATACAACCTTGTCCTAATCAAATGACCAAACCTGCTTTCTATTGCGTATCGACACGAGCCTAGAACAGGCAGCAAGAGCACTAGCATAAGTAAAGTCATTGTCCTCACGCTACATCCATTCAAGAGAAACAGTAATAATCCAATTTTCTTTAGAAAAATTAGAGGTGGAAAAAAAAATCCCTTCTCAGGTTTATTGCTTGGCAATGCAAAACTTCCCTCTTCTCAGATCATCACTACCATTACAAGTCCCCAACAGACCCAGAGAAGTAAATCTATCAGGCAAAAAACCCTCTTGATGCATCATTATGAACATTTCAAATCCCTTCTCAGGTTACTGATTCTCAACAAACCCTGTAATCAAAGCTTAATTTACAATCAACAACATTAAGCTCTAATGCTTCGTTAGATACCAACGAAGCATCACTACCCTGACCACACTATGCGCGCGCGCGCGCGCACTCATTAGGCACAGGTTTCAGTTTTGAAAACAACTCGACTGCGAAAACGGGTCCTCCACTCCGTTCATAACCAGAAATAATAGCTGACCATGAAACCAGATTCATACTTTTCTGCTGTGGCCTGCAGTGTGAGACTGATGGAAACTCAAGAGAAAAATAGGTTTATAAAAGTTTTGAAAGCTGGTGTTTGATACTTTATTTATTTCTTATTGCTTGATGAAACTTCAGTACATCTTGACTATTTATAACCTTTCAATAAAGCTTAATAAGAGTTTTAATTATTGCAAAACAACTAATAAGAGTAAATCTAAACTATGGTAACAAATCAGAACTCAAAACTCAAGTCAGAAACAAGTTTTGCCCGGGTTGAGTTGCTGCCTTCAAGGCTTTTGCCGTATACAAGTCCTCTTATTTAGACTTTACTTCTCCTTTTACGTGTAGGATACTTCCTCTTTCTTTCTCTCCAGTTTCCACAAGGATTCAGCCCCCTATAGCCAACTTAAAGGTGCCAGAAATCCCCTTCCTACTAGGACTGTTCTGCTGACTTTGCTGCTGCAACTCTTTCTTTCGCCGAGATCTCTTCTTCTGCCTTTGCTGCTGATTTCAGGTCTACCTTGATCCTCATCAGAGACCTTGTCTTACTGCCTTGGTTTTAGAACATCGGTGTAATAAGGATCCAAGAAGTTCCGGGCTATTGTTTCATCACCAGGGAGCAGCTTGAGCTGATGAGACTGGGAGAACAAGAAACTATTGAATTTCACGGGCTGGTTTGGTTTTAGTTTTGGGTCTTCAATAAGTTTATAGCTTTTATTTCATTAACCTTGTTATATTTTTTTTGTTGGCCCGGTAGGGTTTGTGGTTTCAAACAGAGAGACCCACTGAAATTGCTCTTAATCGTAGAGAGGTTGAGACTGAAGCTGTAGGTTTTATAAAATATTTATAAAAGTGTGTACATTTTACAAAATATTTATGTACTTTTTTAATATATCATTAGAGCTCCTAAGTCCTGCAAACAAATATGTTTAGAAAACTTAACCTAGAGAGGATACTTACAATATATAATGTTATTTTTTTTGTGTATTATAAAGTCTAGCTACAGCTACAAACTATTTTTTTATGATAACTTGTATAAACCTTTATAAATATCTTCTAACTTAAATATTTATAAAGGTGTGTACAGGCTATTATATTAGAGTTTTATACTTGCATTGAGGTTTTGTTATCTATGCAAGGAGCTTTTTAAAAATATAAATAAACTAACTTTTTACATTTTTTACACAATTTTCCATGGACGATGTCAATCCTTCCTCTAAAGATGTTTTTCCAGCCTCGTCAAGAGGCGCCGTCAATCTTCATATATGTAAAGGTAGATGTGGAAAAGGGCAAGAAAAAATCTCCATGGATTCAAGCATGGAGGAGGGTATCCTCGATTCGTGTGTATATAAGTTATCATGTCTAAAATATTCTTGTAGTTTTTTTTTCTAATATTATTTAAAGTTACGTTTTTTATAACATATGAAACATTTTATTTTTTGAATAGGTCATGTACCTTGTTTAATTAAAATGAGTTATAAGAAAATGCTGGTAGACCTCCAATGGAGGTTCGATTTCATCGGAGACAAATATAGAAGATTGAAAGTTTCTTTTGAAGTATATGAAGATGGATATGTAGGTAGAAAGAATTCATGAAGGAGAGGCGATGGTGCCTTTTCTGAACTAGATTTATATAAATTCGGTTTGGCATCAAAAGTTTGCAGTGTTTATCATTATTGATACAGGTTTATCGTTTTAACGAGTTAACTTATTAAATTATATTAATAAAAAAATTTAAATCTCTTTTGCATTTTCTTAAAAAATATTGTTTAAAAGTATTTTTTAAAAAAGAAAAGATAGGATTAATCAAATTAATCTATTTATTATTCAATTCAAATTTCATGTTGAGTCAATTTTGTATATATATAATTGTGGGTGTTTGGAACAATTTATACACATCTCAATTAATATCCTGAGGCTTTGAATTCAATATTAAATAAGTAAGTTTCCAGTAGTGCTGAGATTTTTAATATTTAAACCGGTAATCTCTGAAAATAAAATTCAAATTTAACCAGTTGAACTCTATTTTTTAAGTTGTGTTGGATTAATTTTTAACTTTAGTATCTATGGTGTTTATCATAGGTTTGAGGTTTTTTTAACAATGTTAAATATATTGTTTGTAACAAAGTAGTAATAATTTAACGATTTAAATATTTAATAAAAAGGGAAAGTAATAATAGAATAAGCTTGTCCGGCATGCTTGAAGGAGATGGACTCGATTTTCAGCCTCCCATGAGTTGTTGCTTATTTGTGCTTTTAACCATTTCAGTAAAATCACAACACAATTTAAAGAAGGAGAAAACTACAGTCATATTTATAATGATTGTTCTACACTGATGACCCTCACTCGCAAGTAGCAACGATTAAATCATCGAGTCTGCTTTCTACTGTGGACTTTGAGATTTAGTTTCAATTCTGCACCAAATCATAGGCTGCCAAGTTAAAAAAAAACACAGAAAAAAATTGAGTTTAATTTCAATTTTGTTTTTTTATTAACATGGGTATTCGAGTTAACCCACACGTATCTCAACTAATTTCACGAGCTCTGAAGTTAATGACCATGTAATCCTTTAATGACTCTAAAATTTGTAAGACTCGAACTATTAATTTCTAGAAAATAAATTCAGGGTCTGATTAGTTGAGCTACACCCCTCAAGATTAGTTTTGTTATTAATCCTAATTAAATAGGTCAAACTTGAAATTTTTTATCTCGACTCTTTATTTAGCATGAACTCAAATTAAATTATATAAAAATTATTTTAATATGATATAATTAATTTAACAAATTTAAAAATAATTGAAACTATGGGTAGAAATATGTTTATGCTTTACTCACAAAACTAAAGTTAGATTGAATAGATGGAGCAGACAATCATGCAGCAAATTCAATGTTGTGGTTATGCTCATGATTCATCGAATCCAAAAAGAGAAAAAAGCAAATAAAATATGGGATTATTGAGGATGATGATTTGGTTGGTAATCAATTAGCCGAAAAAAATGAAAAGAAAAGTCTAAAAACTTTTGTCCCCTTGACAACAACTCTTGTTCCCCTTTTTAACAGAAAACCGTGTGATAGGCCATTCTCATCGATGCATCCAAGTCTTACCCATTTGCTTGTCCTATTCACACACACACATGCTGGCTATAGGCCATCAAATGTTCTTATCCATGCCATGGCCCTATAAAAAGTTTTGAAATTGTTGATCAATATTTTGGTTCAAGTTGTATCCATGATTATTAAACCAGACTCGGGTTGATTAAAAGCAAAATCCAAGCTAAATATCAATCAAGTTTAACTCTAACTCTAACTCGGGTTAATTAAGACATTTTTTTTTAATGAAACCTGGATTAATTCATACTCTAAATTGACTTGATGGGCTATTTGAGCTTAATAACCCGATGAGAAGGAATGCTAGAGGCAATCTTATGTTATTTGACAATAAGTATTCTAAGTTTTGATCTTGATAAAAAAATGTAATAAAAATTCGTCATATAAAAGAATACATTGGATCCAATTGACCCATAATGTGCTGCCTCTTGTCGGTCTCTTCTTCCCCACCTCATGATTATCATCCATGGTAATCAATGTTTATTTTTCCTTCTTTTTTATTGGTAAATGTTTATTCCCCCATGACCACACATGCACCTATCTTTTCCACAGCAAGGAAAAAGGTGATTTCTTTGGGAAACGAATGAAAACTCGTCTTGCTATTGTTTTACCTCGATGAGCAGGAATATGACATTAAAAAAAGAAAAAGGAAAATGTGTGGCTACAGGAAATTATTTACTATATTCATTTTAGTGTTTATTCACTTTAATTTATTTGGAATCAAGAAATAACTATCATGAGTGGATAAAGGAAGGTGTGTCCTATTATTACCATCATAAATATAATTACCATAATTATGATCAATAATGTTACCATCATAATTAATATCACTGTTGTCGTTACTAGTAGATATTGCTACTCTTTTTTTCTTATTACTATTATTCAAAAATTATAAATGAAAAATAATTTATTTAGAGTATAAGAAAAAAAAACAAGAAATTTTCTCTCATTAAAATTTATTTTTTAAAATCCCCCTCTCTCTTTTAGCTTCTCATTATATTTATCTCTTTTTTATACTATAAATATTAACAATTGAGCACCATGAAATTTTTATTTTTTTCACACGTATCATCCTCGTATCATGGTCCTCATGAATAATAAAAGTTTTCTTCAATTTAAATAAGAAGAAATCATTGCCATAATTTAGTCATAACTTGAAACAATAGTTTATATTTACAATTATAAATCATCTGGAAAAAAAAATTATGAACCGCGTATACTTAAATGTGACAAAATACTTGTCATGTCATGAAATTTCTTGGATGTGATGTAGCCAGTGGAATGCATAAATTTCATAATATATATTCTTTTAATATCTGGAATTATTTTCAGCCACTAAATGGACTTTACTCAAATCACATGTGATGTGTAAGCATCACGACAACTTTGGTAGGGACAACCCTCACATGTGCTCAACGGTTGGAAAGCTCCAAAACTCTTCCATGGCGGGAACTACAATAACAAACAAAAAAAATATAGATACACACAAATCAAGTTATCGTGGATAGGATATCAATTTATTGCTGATGATTTATCTAAGACTTAAAAAGAAAAAATTAATTTCAGCATGTGACACTTGTTCGACGGAAATTTAATTAAAACACGATGAATATCAATTTAAATAAATAAGTATATATATATATATATAGAACAATTGTGTTTTTTTAATCTAATAATATAATACACACGTATACTTCATTATGTGTTATATTAGATGCCTTGGTGCAGAGACGGAACAAGACAAAAAAAATTAGAGGGGAGTTATAAATTAAGGGGGTAAGAAAACATTTTATTTATTTTTATTAAGATTATAAATATTTATAAGGAAGAGGCATTTCTTTGTAGGGGTCCCGCCCTCCTCCCTTTGTCATTGTCTTTGTGTGAACTCTATTTGATTTTTTCCACCGCCATTTCTCACCATTTTGACCATATTCAATGAGTCATGCAGAGGCAAAGAATGTTGTAGAGTCAGAATTTTTGACAAATTTGATCCCAATTTACCATGGAATTCTTAATTATTTTATGGTCATAAGAACATATGGTAAATTTTAGAATTAAAATAGACGTGCCTGATTTGAGAAGATTTGAATATCATTTGTAGTTTTTTTTCTTCTAATTTTTAAGAATAAAAATGTTTCAATAAGAGCTTGTTTGTTGAAAAAAATACACATTTTAATTTTTTTAAAACTAGATAATAACTTATTATTAGAAAATGTAATCCAAGATGATAATTACATTTTTCTTCTGCATTAATACTCTGTTTTTTTTACACAATTCACCTCAAAAACAAACAAGTTTCAAGTCTCGACCTAAAATCTCAAATGATCCTAAAACAATTTTTCTATGGAACTTCATATGCAATTCTAAATTTTCCTCAAATCTGATAGCTCGATTTCATTGATGTTCGTTCATTTTTTTTATTTTAAAAAAATTCCAAAGTAAAATTTTTTTTTTTTTTTATATTCAGGATTTAGGGTTTAAAATGGTGCGTCAAATAAGGTAAAAATTATTTATATTCTATCACATTAAAAACATATTAAGAAGTTGAGGAAGTATTGTAACTTGTGATTTTGGGTTTGTTTTAAAATTATATTTAATTTTGAAAAATTGATATATTTTTAGTATTTTTTAGTATTTTTTAATAATTTTGATGTGTTTCTTAAAAAAAATTATAATACATTACATTACAATATAAAAATATATTTAATCATGAATTAGAAAGTTTAAGCGACTTTACTTATTGTCCACAACTTCAGACATGATGATTGTGTTCCAGTCAACACATTACGTCTCAAAAACTAACAAATTTTTTTTTGTTGAGAGTTTCGTTGGACTTTAGATTATACAATTATAATAGCTCTTTCCAATATATAATAATAGTCAAATAAATTAAAATTACTGAGTTTCAAACCTACTTTACGAAAAAAATTATCAAATACAAGATCATTGGTCATACTAGCTTGTGTATGCACAATTCACTTGCAAAAAAGGTTAAATTGCAAAAAATAAGTTATTGTTTGTTAATTGTTTTATGGGTTTTTAACTATGACAAATCCCCATTTTACTTAAATATATGGAAAAAAAAATATAAATACACTTAAAAACACATCAATTTAATATTTCTTTCAAGAAAAAAACTATTTAAAAAACACTTTGAAAAACACAATATTAAATAGAAAATTAGCTCATAAAAATGATCATGAGCATGATACTCGAAACATTAGGGAGCACTTTTCCTCTCTCTACTGATGCAATGAAGATTTGCATGCTTGGATAACAATCTAGGTGGTAGCCTAGTGGTAAAAGCTTGGGATCAAGAGGTTTGCTACCTCTGTAGTCTCAGGTTCAAACCCCAGGTTGCTCATATGATAACCACTGGAAGTTTACATGGTCGTTAACTTCAGGGCCCGTGGGATTAGTTGAGGTACGCGCAAGCTAGTCCGGACACCCGTGTTAAAAAAAAAAAAGATTTGCATGCTTGGAAGCTTGAAAAAGACTGCATTAATTAGTCAAGTCCCACCTTAAAGGTAAAGGTCGGTCCATGCCCGGACACCCAAGAAAGGATACTCGAATTAATTCAATACAAAATCATTACTCTTCTTCGAATCTAAAAGTTTTTAGCTTTCGGTTGCTTGCGCCAATCAAGGAAACCCACCAAGTATTTGTTTATTATTATTATTATTATTATTTTATTCTTGTAGTCAAGTAGTAGTATTTTTCCATCAACTCTAGTAAATTTAACATATTTTGATTAATATCAAATATTTAAAAAAACATAATATCTTTTTAAACAGACATATTCGTAATTTAAAAAAAAACTTGTTAGTAAATTTCATTATCTGACGATCCGCGTGTATTTTTAATTTTTTTTTAATCATATTTTATTAAGGTTTAGCATTATTTGCTTGTTCTTCATTTAATTAAAAACAAGCTACATCCCACATAAGATTAGAGAGATTATAGTAATTGTATTCGTAGCTACCAATGATCTTATTCAAATTAAAGTTTAATAAATAAAAATTAAAAGGGATTAGAGTTTTACTATACACACAGATTGATGGCATTGTAAATTACTACAGAATAGACTGGCTATTAAGAATAATACAGTTTTTTCACAAGTCCTTCTAGTCATTATCAGATTTATCGTGGACAAATAGATCTTTTAACATTTTTAAAATACAGTAAAATTAATAAACTACATTTTGAAAAGAAATTAAACTGGCATCAATTTAGTATTTTAATGAATATAAAATATAATTACAAAATCAAAAGTGGCCGGTGCATGCAACACATATTCCAACGTGTAGAGAGCCTTCACTTTCTGCATACGGCACATGAGGCATCTACTATGGCGAATTGCCACTATTCATGACCATATTAGAAGCACCCTGTCGTACTCTTCTCGATGGTCAGACCTGTGTACTTAGCAATGCAACAATTGGGCTTTAATAAACCTTTTATTCTTCTCCCTCTTTTCTCCTTAAGTTTCATGCTAGTCATTCAATAAAGGTGTCAATGTTGTTTGTTTTTTTATTCAATCTGGTCTTAATTTTTTTTTATTGATATTTTTATTTAATTTCATCCATCATCATTTGATTTCATTTAATTTTTCTATCATTTTCTATCATCATGTTTTTAATTGCTATTTGTAATTGAATTTTTTTTAAAATTTTATCCTTCAACATTTTGTTTCAATTTATTTTCATATCAAATTTGATCCCTATATTTTTTTTATTTGTTTTGTCTGGTAACCTTTTTAATTGTATTTTTTTTTAATTTTATCCTTCAATATTTGATTAATTGAGAGTTTTGCCTCATGATTTTTCTTTTATTGGGTTAGTCTCGGGCTCCTGATCAAGGTCATGGATTTTGAAAGTTAGCACGAGTTGACTGTAGTCTATTTTTAGATCATTTTTAAAAATTAATCTTTTTTCAATTTCATGCTTTTATCGTTTGATTGATTAAGAATTGGTCTTCACTAACCAAATATTTTTTCTTCAAGTCCTTTTTTTAGCTCAATTAATCCTTTTTCTTCTTACTTTTATTTACAGGGGATTATCCCAATTCTATATCCATGATCGCGAAGATGGTAGATTAACTTAAATTGACTCAAGTCCTTTTCATTGTTTTTCTTATAATCTTTTTTTTTTTCAATTCAACATTGAGTTATTTGATAATTAAACTTTGTAATTTTATTTAATTTACCTTCAACAAGGTTATCCTATGTATCATGATAAGGTCACATGTTTGGCATGCTAACCCAAGTAAGCTTTAATCAAGCTTTTTTTTAAAAAAAAAAATTTGAATTATTTTTTATTTCATAATTCAATATTTTATTTGCTAGAAATTGAGTTTAAAACTTTTTTTTATTTTGCTTTTTAATAGATTATTATGTTTGCATTTAGTTTTTTCTTCACTATCAAATAAAATTATGAAAGCTTTTTAATAATAGTTGGAGGATGTCTTCCTGATATTGAAAAATATTTATTTTTTAAGTTAATTATTAGTTTTTTTATCAGTATTTTTTTTTATATTATGGAATTAATAACCCAATTCTCTTTTTTTTTTTAAGAAACGCTCACCTCATCCAAGTAAAATTTTTTACATTGAAAAACAACTGAGCTGGCATGCAGCGTAACATGTGCCGCTCATTTGGTTAAATTCTAAAAGAAAAGTAATTTTGTAGAGGACAAACTCTTTAAATAGAATCACTAATGGACACGCGAATCATTTATGTAATCATATTTGTTGTTAGGAGGCGGTCTTACCTGGTTCGGAGACGCCAGTTGTCTTCTTCAAGGCGTGGTCTTTCTCGAGTCCTGTCTTTCAACTAAACCAAAAAATAAAGAAGAAAATGACGTCGTTCAAACAAAATTATCACACTTTTAGGAGAAGACTATCAAGCTCATCTCATAAAAAATAAAAATTAAAATCGAACTGTAAACTCAAAATCCCATGAATTCCTAGAGATTCATAAACTCTCATTTGTTCATTAAGGAATAATTATCCTTAATCAGTTTCATATTACATTAGATCATGTAGTCTTCTGGCACCTAAAGCTACACCTCGTTGATACTCTCTGAGATGTCACAAGTCCAGCTGATTAATTTATTTGCTGTCCATATTATTGCTCCGAGGCTTAATGTAAGTGAACTCGTATTTTTTAAAAAATTAATTTTCTTTTTATATTTTAAGTTGTTTTGATTTTATGATTTTAAAATTATTTTTTTAAAAAAAATATTATTTTAATACATTTTGACATGAAAAATACTATAAAAAACAATCGCAATCACACTCCCAAACAAACATAAATTCAAATATAAACTTGCTAATAAATTATATTTTATGTTTAGTTATTATCTCGTGATAAATTTTTTTTGAAGATGTGATAACAAATATTTTATATTTTTTTATATTTTTAAAGTACAAAATTTCATTTAAAAAAATTCAAAAACATATTTATTTTTGGTTCCGGTTTCTGTTTTATTATCCAAGCATGTTTTTAATTACTTCATTTATTTTATTATTCTATTTCTAGAATATTGCCCAAACACAATAGTTTATTTAAAATTTAACAGGAGAGATATTTTTAATCTTATATGTAAAAGCTGATTCGAAATTTTATTTACCATTAAACGTAAAAGTTGATTTGAAAATTTACTGACCGTTAAAACTTAGACAATAATTTTCTTATGATGAAGTGGATTGGGGTTTCGATGACTAATTTATTTGATTATTACATGATATAAGAAAGTTTTATATTATATGGTGTAAAATTAAAAAAAAAAAAACTTTTTCTCACTTCATACAATAAATAGTTTCATGTTTTGTGGCAGGTGAGAATTAAATTGTTGCACGTAAATTCTGGCACGAGGTGCTTGGAGATTGTTGAATAATATATATCATAAAGACTGAAGGATATTCTTGTCATTGCACATGAATCTCCCGTGACAGGGTGCGCGCCAATCTTCTCTCTCCTCCTCCGCTCCTCCTTCCCCGTCTCAAAAAAATAGATAAAGAAAAATACTATTAAAAAAAATAGCATTTATTGATTCATAATGAAATATAATATTATAATATTGGACTCAAAATCCAATAAAAATATCTATAAACATAAACTGTAAGAAAATAGTAATATGGATAATTACATTTATTATTTGTGCAAGAAACATACTATGATCTCATTTGTTTCCTCGAAACTATTGTCCTAACTTCAATTCTTGTACAAGTTGATATGTCGTGTGATAAATGATGAATTATTGTTTTCAAATATATTAAACAATCATTCATTCTAGTGTATGGTTTTTTAAATGAAAAAGATATTTTCTTTAATTTTTTATTTTATTTTTTACATCAATAAATCAAAACATTAAAAAATACTGAAAAACATAAATCTAATATTTTTAAATAAACAATATTTAAAAAATACTTTAAAAAACAAGTTAAACTATAAAACTAAACAAATCTTAAAATTTAAGATAATGAATTTATTTCCCAAATTTTCAGGTAGATATTGCTTCTTCTTTTTTTTTTTTCTTCTATTAATTTTAGAATATGCTGTAAAACTAAAGCCACTTTTTGGAAATGCAAGAATTTCTTTTTTCACCACATAGCTTGATATTTAAGTTGAGAATAAGATACTTTTACCATGAATTGATTCCCAATATTTTTTTAAAATCAAGAAATTAATCTATACTATTACTATCTTTAATGACCGGGTTTTAAACTCTAAAAATCGAGTTATATAATTTCTTAAGCTTTAAACATCAAGAGAGAAAATAAAATCCCCTGAAGTTAATTTTTTTTCCATCTATATTTAAAGAACCATTTATATGTATAAAAATCTTAACTTAAAGTTCTTATACCTTGTGACATATAAAATAATCATAATTTTTTTATTTTAGAAATATACAGTTTTTTTTAATTAAAGGTATAAAAATTGATCCGAGAATAACTTAACTATTAAAAAAATAAATTCTTGCATCATTTTATCATTAGGATTTGGGATAAGCAATTTTTTTTTTACTAGAAGAAATTCTTTTGATATAGTATTACTTAATTTAATAATAAGTGTATACGCCAGCCCATCATCTTCGGTCCTTTGTCTGTAAATCACTGATCTCTCTTTATGATTATTAATTAATTAATAAATAATATATAAAATACCTGACAACCTCACTCTTAGTTTTTACTCTCACACTCTCTCTCTCTTCCTCTTTGCTTAAGCCTTACACAGACTCTCTATTTCTTTTTTCATTTGCTAAAGAATGCAAATGCAAATGGCAATGACCAGCAGCGACTAAAGCTGTACTTGCTTTTGCTATCTGAATGTGAAGTTATTTGCTTTTCTTCTTCTTTGTGAGTAAAGATATCGACTTTTTGGGTTATTTTATTTGATGGGATCTTTCTTTAGTGCCCCAGGAAATGTAGATTCTTTGCTTGTTTAAGTTCTTGATATATTTGATTTTCTTTCTGCAGATTTAGTTGCTGAAGCTTGCTTTATCTGGTTTGGTTTGGTTTGTTGTGTTGTGTTGTGGTTAATGTAAGTAGAGAGAGAGAGAGACAGCTGGCTGTTACTGTACTTTGAGCAGATCAGCTTCTTCCCCTGTATTTGGTAAGTGATATTAGTTAATGTTTAGTTTGATGGTTGATTCGTTAGTGTTCAAGCTTGTAACTTACTACCTGGGGCAATCAAGAACTGATGATTTCATTCTTTGAAACTCTAGTCTGTCTTATTTTAGAGGTGGTTTGTGCAGATAATCTGATCTCATATAGAAGGTGTTTTACTTTTCTTTGTTTTTTTTTAATGGGGGGTTTTTTCTGTGATTTTTTAGCTCTATTTTTTTGAGTTTAAAGTTCTTGAAGTGGTTGAGATTTGGGTTGTTTTTAACTAACTAACTAACTAACTAATTAAGTGTTTTGATGAGGAAAATTTATTATACCTGTAATTATTATTTTATTTTCTTTGGTCAAAAAAAGAAAAAGAGAAACTGGTCTGTCATGATTTTTTTTTATAAAGATTTTAAGTTTAATGTGTTACAATATGGAGCTGACTGTTTTGACTGTGATGAATGGTGCAGGTATTGTGGGAGATAACAGAAGTTGGCACTTGGTTAGTGAAAATGAGGGTGGTGGAGTTTTGGTGTACAATTCTTGTCTTATTTGCTTTGTTGATAAATGGGAAAGCAGAGGTTTATATTGTGACTATGGTGGGAGAGCCTGTCATAAGTTATACAGGAGGCATACCTGGTTTTGAAGCCACTGCCGTGGAATCTGACGAGACGCTTGACTCCACCAGGTAGGTACTTGCAACTTGCAAGTTTCTCTGCTTTTGATTGCTTGTAGCTTTGTTGCACTAATCCTTGATCCTGGAAAATGTGTTTTCTGGTTGAAACATCCTATTCAAATGACTATTTGGAACTTTAATTTAATGGTTGTTTTTCAAAAGATCATAATATGTTAGTGAGCTGTGATCATGTACTTCTTCATGCTCGCAATTTGATATGGACCATAAGGGTTGACAAGTCATCCCTCTTTACCGGTAGTAGGCTATTAGTGATGAGCACCTTGGAGGAAGGTGAGAATATAAATAAAAGGGCACTGTAAAGGTTCATTCACTTCATGCTCAAAGTTTGATATGGATCATAAAGGTTGATAAATCAATCCACTCACCGGCAGTAAGCTATTATTTACTAGAACCTAGGAGGAAAGACAGAGTAGAAATAAAGGGCATTGTAAGAGAAAATTATTAGATGAACTAGGTTCACCTAATAATCTCTTGCATTGTATAGGTTGTGTGCTGTGTGCCTTCAGTTCCATGTTTATGTTCTCTTTGCAATAACTGCTTTGGGATTTTAGTGTAAATCTTACAGGGCTGTATGACCCATTTGAATTACTGCTCGGTAGCATTAATCAACCACTGGTTGTGATTGTTAGGCATGCATGCATATCTAGTTATCCAGTCAAGCATTTGACCCTGGACTCTTTTGAACAGATTATTTGAGGTTATTCTAACAGCAACCTTGCACTCTGTCATGAAATCTTATTCAAGTGTTTCTCATTCTTCAATTGGTGTTTCATGCACCTTATTCCCTCAAATCTGATTTAGGTTCTTTGTTGTTTTGCCCTCCTTCGTTGTATAACCTTGCTTCATGATTTTTTTAGATTAAAGACTGATACCATGATTGATGATGGAATAGATAGAATTGGTTCAAACTGTTTCGCTCCACTCATTCACTCTCTTTGTACCATTTTTCAGTCAATTGGTCACGTCCTATGCCCAGCACCTTGAACAGAAACATGATATGCTTCTTGATTCACTGTTTGACCGTGGGACCTACAAGAAACTCTACAGCTATAAACATCTTATAAATGGCTTTGCAGTTCATATTTCCCCTGAGCAGGTGAAACCATGAATTACTACTCTTTCTGTACCTCTGTCTCTAATGATATTCTGAAATAATGATTTATTATTTTTCTTTCTATTTTTATATCCTCACGTTGTTCCAATATATTAGTAGGCAGAAACCCTGAGGCGTACCCCTGATGTGAAATCTGTGGAGAGAGATTGGAAGGTGAGGAGACTTACAACGCACACCCCACAGTTTCTGGGGCTTCCAACTGGGGTTTGGCCAACAGGGGGTGGCTTTGACAGGGCTGGAGAAGACATTATAATAGGATTCGTAGACTCAGGAATTTTTCCACGCCATCCAAGCTTTGGATCTCACAATGCAGATCCATATGGGCCTCTTCCAAAATACAGAGGAAAATGTGAAGTTGATCCTGATACCAAGAGAGAATTCTGTAACGGAAAGATCATCGGGGCCCAGCATTTTGCTGAAGCTGCAATTGCCGCTGGGGCATTCAATCCTTCCATTGATTTTGCTTCTCCCATGGATGGAGATGGGCACGGAAGGTTAGAACCTATGCCATCTATATATGCAATTTCTATCCAAAAACTGTGGTACCATTTAATCCTTAATTTTTTTTTTTATCAGACTGGAATTTTAATCTGTTACTATTGCTTGCATGGCAAGGTCAATTTAATGGTTTCACAAAATAAAATTTGAGGAGTGCATGTGAAAGAAAAAAACAACTATTTTCATTGGCACCAAGAGAAAAAGAATTGTATTAAACAAATTCAATCTAATACTACCTACTTTGTTTTTTCTGTAACTGCATTCCAGTCACACAGCAGCTATTGCAGCTGGAAATAATGGCATTCCGGTGAGAATTCATGGCCATGAATTTGGGAAAGCAAGTGGGATGGCTCCCCGTGCTAGGTGAGCACAAGAACAACTTATTGATCATATTCCCTTTGAAATCTTAATATCATGTCCTTTCTTTGACGTGGCATTCAATCTTGTTTTTGACCAGGATTGCTGTGTACAAGGCACTCTATAGGCTTTTTGGAGGCTTCATTGCAGATGTGGTAGCTGCTATTGATCAGGTGTGTGCTCATATGGTTGCTAACAACCGTAACAGATTTGAGGATGGTGTTGCACAACTTGTCATTCTTCTTGTCATCTTCTTATATGCTCAAGTCTTGTTGTTACAACATAATCAACACCTTCAACCCCTGTTTGGGATTGCGGCCCAAACATAGGTTGGCCAAAATTCAATTTTTTTTTTTGCTTAAAATTATTATTATTTTTTTTTTTATGTTTTCGGATAATTTTGATATGCTGATATCAGAAATGAGTTTAAAAAGTGAAAAAAAAAAACATTATTTTGATGCATTTATAAGCGAAAAGCAACTGCTACCACATTCTCAAACACCCCCTCAGAGTATTGAGATCTAATGGGCCCTTTTATGGCTATATACTATGAGTGATCTGAGGCTATTTACAAAGAAAAGGCTTCCCTCTTCTCTCTTTTTTTATGCTAGAAAAATCTTCTTATTGTATCTCCTTGCTAAACTGAGTACAAAACATGTGACACACCTGCCCTGGATTCATTATTCGCTATTGAAATAAAACGAAATTTATTTTTGATGGCTGTCTCTTTATTGAACAAATTCAACCTGTGAAAACTTTTGTGAATAGGCTGTTCATGATGGAGTGGATATACTCAGCCTCTCAGTGGGTCCAAATAGTCCTCCAGCAACCACGATGACAACATATTTGAACCCTTTTGATGCTACACTTCTTGGAGCTGTGAAAGCAGGTGTATTTGTTGTACAGGCAGCTGGAAATGGTGGTCCTTTTCCAAAAACTCTGGTTTCATATAGCCCTTGGATAACATCTGTGGCTGCTGCAATTGATGACCGGAGATACAAGAACCATCTGTTCCTGGGAAATGGAAAAATTTTACCTGGAATCGGTTTGTCACGTAAGTTTTACCTACTTGAGCTTTTGGTTCTTCTAATTTGATAGCCTCTGGGAAGAGATACTGCATAATGCGGGGTACTGTTCAACAACAGGTAAGAAAGAATGTTGATGCAAAAACTATATATGGCAACTTTAAAGTTTTTCAACCTATTCTATTCATATTGTATTTGTTAGGAAGATTGATTAGAATAGCATGTTTGTCCTTTGTTAAAGTGGATTAAGCAGTATAAATATGACTTATTTTAGTCATTCTAATTGCTTATAATCTTTGGATCTACCTAGCGAGTAAAAAATGGTTCATGTCTTTATCTATTGTTCTACAAGCTAAAATTTAGCTTTAGCAGTCTAGAAGCAAACTGGAAATGTTCTGAAGTTTCTGTTTTGTCATATTCTAGCCTCTAGGAGTGAGTGGGTTTCATGACCAACTTTAGAGACATGCTGTTGATGAACTAAAATATTTTAAATATTCCCAAATCCTGATATGCTTTCCCACATTTGAGCAGTTTTTGCCTACTCAAATTCAGAAGAGCGTATTTGTTGAACACATGCCCTTATTTAGGCCAACAATTTTCCATCATAAAATTCATGAATTTTGTAATTTGTTCGTAAGAAATCTCAGTCCGGTTCCTTAATTTATAGTTATTTCTTTAAGAAAGTTCTTGCTTGTAATTGCATAGCAACTTTGATTATCCACCATTATCTTGATTCTTACTGTGAAATGGGTGTAATGGTTTTCTGCAGCTTGTACACATCCAAATCAAACATATACTTTGGTTGCTGCAAATGATGTACTGCTTGATTCTTCAGTGATGAAGTACAGTCCTTCAGACTGCCAAAGACCAGAAGTATTGAACAAGAACTTGGTGGAGGGGAACATTCTTCTTTGTGGTTATTCCTTTAATTTTGTCGTTGGTACCGCATCTATCAAGAAAGTCTCAGAAACAGCCAAGAGTCTTGGTGCAATTGGATTTGTTCTTGCTGTGGAAAATGTTTCTCCTGGAACGAAGTTTGATCCTGTCCCTGTTGGTATTCCTGGGATTCTAATCACAGATGTGACAAAATCGATGGTAACTTCTCACGCATTTATCTTAAATTTTTTATTTTCATATTGCCTTTGTCCTGTTATATTCTTGTATATCTTCATGGTCTTGTCTCCCCCCACCCCCCTAAATCACACAGAAATTTTTGGCAGTTGTGTTGGATTCTTATAGTAATTTGAGTTGGTGTTTGAGCATCATGTCACTACAGGATCTTATAGACTATTACAACACCTCTACACCAAGAGATTGGACTGGACGAGTGAAGAGTTTCAAAGGTACAGGAAGTATTGGGAATGGCTTGGAGCCTATTCTCCATAAATCAGCACCACAAGTAGCATTATTCTCTGCTCGAGGGCCCAACATAAAAGATTTCAGATTCCAAGATGCTGATCTTCTCAAACCAGATATCTTGGCTCCTGGATCTCTCATATGGGCTGCTTGGTCTCCTAATGGAACAGATGAGCCAAATTATGTTGGTAAGTGAGATAGTAGCTCCTTTTTTTTCCCTGAACACAAATAGTTCAAATTCAGTATCTCATTAAGGCAATAATCTTTGGTTTCATATCACATCTTCTTGGTCTAGAAGGGCAACCAATTCAAGGAACTTTGTATAACTTCTTGGGAGTGAGGAGGCAATTGGGGCGTTTAGAGTCCCTTGACTTAAATTTTATCTGGGATTTGGGTCATTTAAAAGGAGGGTTTTAAACTCTTGCAATATTTTGTTTCTCAGTTGTGTTTAAGGAAGTAGATGTTCTATGCAGTTGAAAAAACATATTTATTTTTATCATAAAAATTTGAAAGAGAATATGGAGCTTCATGGAGGAGAAAAAGGAGATACTGTTGTACTCGGAATTGATATATTTGCATCCTAAGCATCTATTAACTTTGAGCAGGAGAAGGATTTGCCATGATGTCCGGAACTAGCATGGCAGCGCCACATATAGCAGGGATAGCTGCTCTTGTAAAGCAGAAGCACCCTCATTGGAGTCCTGCTGCCATCAAATCAGCCTTAATGACAACATCAACAAATCTGGACAGAGCAGGAAGGCCTCTTCAAGCACAGCAATATTCTGAAACTGAAGCCATGAAGCTGGTCATGGCGACACCCTTTGATTACGGGAGTGGTCATGTTAACCCAAGGGCTGCTCTGGACCCCGGACTCATATTTGATGCAGGTATGATACTCGTGCTTGATGTGTACTCGTGATGTGCTTGGAGTGGTTGATTGCATCCAAGTTATCGCTAATTTAGTTTCACAATGTGGAGTCCTTCAAAGTGACCTAGTGGATTAACTTTGAATGTTCTTGGCTACATGTCCAAGTAGATTTGGTGCAAAAAAACCTAGTAAGTAGCAAAGAAACTAAAGCCATAATTTTGCAGCTGATTTTTTTGCGGATCCGTACTGTAAAATTTGGGTCATTTGGCCAAAGATAAAAGCCATGGTTTTCTCTGTTGTATATGGCTTCATATGCGTGTTAAGCAATAATGCCATAAAACCATCAGGAATCTTAACTCAAGTAAGGCGGTATTGATATATAGCTCCTAATTTTGGAGGTTATAAAGGGTTATGATGTCAAACAGAAACTAGAAGGAAACATAACAAAAGATCTTGGAGGAGACTATGTTAATGATCCAATGAGCAAAGAACTTGAATGTTCTTTGCAACCTGCCATATTAGCGAGCCCTAGAAGACTCTACCTGAATCATTTTTTCCCCATGCCTTATAAGTGTAGTAAAATGAGGGCAGACACACCGTAGTTTCCAGCCCGAAGTTATAAGCATCTGTCAGTTTGTGCATATATAGTAAACCAAAACCTGAAATGTCTTCCTGACTTCATTTTTTTAACTTGTGTTATTGCAGGTTATGAGGATTACTTGGGTTTCTTGTGCACAACTCCCGGCATCGATGTCCATGAGATACGTAACTACACAAACACACCATGCAACTACAGTATGGGTCATCCATCGAATCTCAACACGCCATCAATCACTGTTTCCCATCTAGTGAAAACGCAAACAGTGACTCGCAGTGTCACAAATGTTGCGGAGGAAGAAACCTATGTGATCACAGCCAGAATGCAACCAGCCGTTTCCATTGAAGCTAATCCTCCAGCCATGACTCTGAGACCCGGTGCATCACGGAAGTTCACGGTGAGTCTCACTGTTCGATCGGTAACTGGAACATACAGTTTCGGAGAAATTTTGATGAAGGGCAGCAGGGGTCACAAAGTAAGGATCCCAGTAGTAGCAATGGGATATTGGCGATAGAACAGGGTTGGTTTGTCATCTAAATTAAGGTTAATGGTTATAATATTCTTTGTAACATGTGGTAATAAGATACAAGGCAAGGTATATTTGTTCGAAATATATACGTGGAATAGCTGTAAAGATAACCAGTGCATGGAAGATACTCCTAGTTTCTTCCCATCATAAGTTTTGCTAATTTGTTTAGTAATTTAATAAAATGCTTATGATTTATGTATTAAGATATATATATTTTCTTTTTCATTTATGATTTCTGTATTTGGGCAATTTTTTCTGTTATTCACCTTATTATGAATCGCATATATTATTTAGTAATGAGGTTGTTTTTATTTTTTAATCTAATCGCAGATGCTTGCTCAAAACTTGATTTTGTTGGAAGTTAAAATAATTATTTATTTTGTATTTAAAAATTTATTTTATAATGGTTTTAATTAAATATATTTTTAAAAATATATATTTTTAAAACAATAACTAAAAATATTTATTAATTTCTTTTTAAACAGCAACCGGAAAATCTATTTTAATGCCAAAGACATTATGTGAACCTGTTTGGAAATATTATCATAACTTACTATTTATAAATATAAATATATATAAGCAATAAAATGAACATGGCTTTTCATGTCAGGTTAATTTCCTTAGGTCGCTCATGTAATAATCTTTTTGCGTTGTGAAACTGGTCAACAACACATTGAAATTATCTCTGAAAATGAGATAGAAAATTATTTTTACACGAGTGTAGCAGTTGTGTTTGGCTGTAATTATATGCAGTTAACTGGACTATATATTAAGTCAAAATAAATAAAAACCTCATAATTTCTTCTAATTTCAGTACGAATGACTCTTTGATAAAAGGTAGCTACAACATTCCCCTATCTCATATTATTCCTCACTCCTCACAAAAAAAAAAAAAAAAAAATCCCACAAGAAATAATCCATCAGAAAAAACCTAATTATTGTGTAACCAAGTTAATTGTTTTTATTAAAGCATTAGTGCTTTGTTTCTTCTTCTTTTTTTTTTCTTAAATTGACTTGATTTAATTTGAATTGTGTTTTGTCATGTTAATTAATTTATTAAAAATATAACCGGACTAACCAAGTTTATTAAGTCAATATTTTATTTGATTAAATTAAATATCAAGTTTGAGTCAGGTTTCAAATCAACCCACTTAAAAATATTAGGTTTAATAATTATGGTTTTTAGTGATAAGTTAATAAAGCATATTTTTTTGGATAATTTTAGACAAAAAGACCCGATTGAGAAATGGGATATAAATTGAAGATAAAATCAATTTTAATAGGATGAAATTGAGAATAAAATAATACAATAAGAACTAAAAATGAGTTTTCTGATCATTTTTTTTTTGTATAAAAAATATTAAAAAATTTAAAAATTTTAGATTTTTCTACAAAGTTATACCCAAGAATTTTGGGTTTGGCTGCAACGCCTGACTTAAGAGTAATATTTATAATAAAATTAACTTGCATGACCCAAGTTTAAGTGAGCCTGACTGTAACACCGGATCCAAGAATATTGGATGTGGGTCTGGCTATAAGGTCGTGTCATAAAAGTGTGATAATTAAATAGATTAATTAAAAAAAACAAAGAAAAAAATCAACAGAAAGGAAAAAACTAATGAAAAAAAAGAAAAAGAAAAAGAAATTGAATTAATCGGGTTAACCCTTTAAACCAGGTTATCCTGTAAAACCTGGGATTTACGTCATGAAAGTTTGATAACTAAATAGAAAAAATTTTGATGAGTTTACCTAGAATTAACCGGGTTAACCCATCAAACCAAGTTAACCCGTCAAGCTCATGATACGTGTCATGAAAGTCTGATAATTAAATAGAAAGAAAATTAACTTTAACAAACTAAACTAAATGAAAAAAATAACTCGTCAAATTAGGTTAATCCATCAAACCCGAGATTCATATCATAAAAATATGATAACTAAATTAAAAAAAAATTAACATTAACAAACTAAATCAAACAAAAAAAAATCATTAAAAAAAATTAAAAAGAAAAAACAAAAGAAAAAAAAACATTCATATAATATAATACAATATAATAATAATTATAATGAAAAAACGCGGGGAAAACTAAAGCTAAAGCTAAATTATCAACTAACTCAATATTAAAAAAATAAATTTAACAAAGATAATTTAAAAAATAAACATGTGGGGGAAACACTGCAGCCAAACAAAAATCATGCAAGGGAAACACTGTAGTAATCCATAGTATTTTTTTTTCTTTTTTAAAAAAGCTACAAAGCTAAGTTCTCAACCAGCTTAATATATTAAAAAAACCGAGATCCTTGTAATGAAAGTATGATAACTAAATTAAATTTTTTTTCTCGCATTAACAAACTAAATTAAACAAAAAAAATTCATTAAAAGAAAAAAAAACACAAAGAAAAAAGCAAAAAAAAAAAAAACCAATGGGCAAAACGAAAAAAAAAGTCAAGTGTTTCAGTGTGTGCACAATGATATATTATATATAAAAAACAGAAGAAACAAAAGTGAGAAAAAAAAGACAAAACTGCTACAGTGAAAAACCAACGCGTTAAAAAAAACAAAAAAAAAGCTATTACAGTAAAAAAAAACAAAAGTAAAAGCAAAAGAAAAAAAAAAGAGAAGAAAAACTGCTACATAGAAAAAAAAATAGCTTAAATAAGTAAAAGGCGTGGGGAAGCTACAGTAGGTTCCCCACGCCTTTT
This sequence comes from Populus tomentosa, assembly GCA_018804465.1. Taxonomy (NCBI): domain Eukaryota; kingdom Viridiplantae; phylum Streptophyta; class Magnoliopsida; order Malpighiales; family Salicaceae; genus Populus; species Populus tomentosa. The sequence continues at coordinate 13,226,788 of CM032003.1, forward strand.
AGTATATTTAAAAAAGCTACAAAGCTAAGTTCTCAACCAGCTTAATATATTAAAAAAACCGAGATCCTTGTAATGAAAGTATGATAATTAAATTAAATTTTTTTTCTCACATTAACAAACTAAATTAAACAAAAAAAATTCATTAAAAGAAAAAAAACACAAAGAAAAAAGCAAAAAAAAAAAAACCAATGGGCAAAACGAAAAGAAAAATCAAGTGTTTCAGTGTGTGCACAATGATATATTATATATAAAAAACAGAAGAAAAAAAAGTGAGAAAAAAAAAAACAAAACTGCTACAGTGAAAAACCAACGCGTTAAAAAAAACAAAAAAAAAGCTATTACAGCAAAAAAAACATTAAAAAAAACAAAAGTAAAAGCAAAAGAAAAAAAAAGAGAAGAAAAACTGCTACATAAAAAAAAAAAATAGCTTAAATAAGTAAAAGGCGTGGGGAAGCTACAGTAGTTTCCCCACGCCTTTTAGTATATTACTTAATAAGTAAACTGAACACAAGTTAAATTCTCTAACAATCACCCGCGTGCGCGCTCCTTCACTGGCAGCGCCGCCCCTCTCATTTTATCGGTCAGATAAAACAGCCTCTCTCTCGATGGGTTCCTCTCTTTCCTTTCAAAATATTTTTTTGAAGCATTTTTCGAACAAAATAATATAAAACTTGTTTGTCCATTGAATTCTTTAATAGAGTTCGATGTGCGCAGAGATTGTTAATAAAATGCACGTTACCTGTTCGATAAAATGTCTCAAAGAATATATTTTTTTCTTTTTTTTCCCTGTCGTGTCTTGTCTGATTCCTGTTTGTTAAAATGTCAAAAACAAATTCTTGTTTAATTTGATTTCTAATTCTCTACAAGGGAAACTCTTTTCGCATTGTTTTTTAAAGGTTCTTTGCTTGAATGCAAATCTTGAATATATATTGGGCTGCCTTTGTATCTTCTCTACATTGGTATGTTGAAGAGAGACCCTGTTACATTGAATAACAAGAAATATATGTTTGCCTTGTGCAGTACAATTGAAAGGTGTGTTCTTTTCAATCCATCAAATGGAGGAGAAATCATTTTTGGATAGAATGCTTGGTCATCTACGAGAAACATGCAAGTAAGAATTATTATTGTCAATATAAATCCTTTCCTTGTAAAATGTTTTAATGCAGTACAGTTTGTATAACTTTCTTGCTTCTAGTGATAGAGTTTTGTTGTATTGCCTTTTTTTCATTTCTGTGTGCTCAATTTCTTTTACTGTGATTCAATTTAAAACCCCCTGATTATAAATTTGTCTTTCAATTGTTTATAGATTCATTTAAGAAGCTGGCTTGTTTCTTTAAAAACTTTAGCAAAGGGGCATCTTATCTTTTCTGTCTTTTTTTATTTGAAATTCAAGGTACTATACTGGGTATCCTAAAGATCTTGGGCCATCACGGGTTATTCACTTTACGTCAGAGCGTGAGTTTGTCCAACTTCTTCACCAAGGCTACCCGGTGGTTGTTGCTTTTACCATCAGGTGACCAGGAAGTGAATGGACACCTACTATGTTGCTTCCTTAATCTTCATAATAGGATGTCATTTCTCTGACTATGCATCTTTGATAATGCAGAGGCAATTACACCAAACACCTAGACCGTGTTCTTGAGGAAGCTGCTGCTGAGTTTTATCCACATGTAAAAGTTTTGCGTGTAAGTTGTTTCTGTTGAATGAGTTCATCTTGTAATGTATTAAACGAATTCTTATTTCTCACATCATTGGAATTATCAAAACCTGATATGGTTTTATCTTTATCTTTTGTTTTTTTAATAAATGAGTGGTGGATTACGGTCTTAAATTAAGGTTGTATTTGAAAAAAAAATTTGACAGAGAAACCCAAGGAATTGGATCCTTTTTGGATGAGCTTTCCTAAGTGAGCACCCAAAATGGGTTTCATTTGGAAGCTTGTGAAGAAAGCCACCAAATGCCAGAGTAAAATTTAGACTTCTGATGATAGGAAGCCCATTTTTTGTGTGCATCAGATGCTATAAAATTTTTTCGGTACTGCTTCTGCATGTTTAGAGCCATGTGTACAGGGTCAGGGCATAACTTTTATAATTTTACAAGTTTCATTGTTACCATCTACAGCATATTTAGCATCCTTAATATTTTGATCATGATTTTTGATGTCGGTGTTTCCAGGTTGAGTGTCCAAAATATCCTGGTTTTTGTATAACACGGCAGAGGAAGGAATATCCATTCATTGAAATATTTCATAGCCCAGAACAAGTAATATATTCTTCTCTACCAATTTCTTTGTTCAAGGTCTTCATGTCACTATGCCATAACTATGTCACGTACCATTAACCAGTTTTAGAAGACGAAGGTTGTTTCTCATGTTATTAAGAGGGGTGGGTGATTGTCTATTAGTGCTTAAGTTTAGAACTCGGTAGAATCTTTCTTCCATTTAGCTTACAAATTTTACTGCAAGATCAGATACAGAAATAATGTTGGTGTTTTCTAGCGTTGGTATATAGGTTTTCTAATGAAAGGCTTTTTTGGTTACTTGGGGCTGGTGGTTGCTTGGCAGCCTTGCTTAGACAAGATAAAAATAAAAAATAAAGCAAATGGCAAGCGAAGGGAAAATGCTGTTTTCTTGGTATGGTGAAATGAGCTTTTTGGATACGGAATAATTCTGTACTATTTTTTTATTTGAGCCGATCCTTTCGTGCCACAAACAACAAATAAAGAATGGATCAGATTGCCCTGCATGTTTCAGGTGTCACTTGGGAAATTGGTACTATCAGCATGCTCTATTGGCATTGCTATTCAGAGCTGCTTAACAATTATAATGGTTCTCCTGGTGCAGGCAGCTAACCAGGGAAGGGTTGCTGATCCAAATATCACAAAATACTCTGTGAAGGTTCTACCTGTGAGTACTGGATCTTGCTTATCTTTCACAGGGTTGATAATTTGACTAGTACTTATCGTAGATTATCTTTCTGCTTTTTCATGCTCTTCCAGAATAACAGACACAGAATGTTCACAAATTTGTATGATCTGTTTGTTGGAAACGATTTGCTATGAAACAGGGGTATCTTGACAGTCATAGGTAGATGAAACTGTGGTGTTTTGCTTAGTTGATTGCATCTGCATGATAGTTTTATTGTTTTATGGTCATGATTTTGTCAAGAAATTTTAAATAAACTATGACAAAACAGATTAAGAAATTATGGAGTTGTATATTACTATTGCAAAATGCTAGTAAATCATTTCTTTTTTTGAAGATAACTTCAAATCGTTTCATAAAAAGGCTGCTCATGGATATACAATTCCTGTACCCCATTTTTTAACTGAGAGTGGTAACTGAATCTTCATTTTACCATTAGCAAGGTAAAGTAATGTATGCTACGATGATCCCAATGTCATTGTGGCAAGCAGCTAGACTAAGGCTTCATTTGTTTTTTGCAGCCAACTTCGCAGTTGGCCACAAAGACAAACAAGCAGCTAGACTAAGGCTTCATTTGTTTTTGCAGCCACCTGTGCGGTTGGCCACAAAGAAAAACAGGCTCTAAATCAGAAGTCAGGATTCAATGAAGTTCTCTTGAAACAATGTCTTTTCCTTGTGTGCCATTGATGGCAATATCTAACTTATTCTTGTATCTTTACTTGTCCAGTTCAACTATGACCAGAGTGCATATGGATTCAGAGAATTTTTCAAGCGCCATGGCATACGATCGTCACCAGATCCAAAGTAAAAAGACTGTCAGAAAAGTACTTGGTATGTAATGTATGGTTTAATTAAGAACCACCTCTTGTTAAAAAATAATAATATGGCCGATAAGCATTAGTAGTTCAAGATTAGTGCCTTGTATATGGTTCAAGTGAATTTTATCATGCTCTAAAGTTCATGTCCACTCGAACTCATTTACTGTGAATGAAGTTTGAAACATGTATCGTATTTTGTTTCAAAAAATGCTTTCTTTTCTAGTCAAATTTTCCAAAATTAGTCCTAGAATACTAAGAATGTATAAACTAATACTTTTATAGATTCAATTGTCATTTAGTGACTGCTTAGAAGAATTGTGGTAGAGATTGGTTTTAAAGTGTTATTTGTTTAAAAGTGTATTAATATAATGTTTTTTTTTTTAAAAATTATTTTTGATATCAATTCTAAAAAATTATATATAAAAAATTAATTTGAAGTTAAAAAAATTTAATTTTTTTTAAAATCACTGTAACATCAAACATGATTTTATAATTATAGAAAAAAAAGAAAGAAAGAAAAAAAAGTAAGAGTCAATGCAAAGGTAAGACAGCTATTCAAATCAAGAGTAGTCTATGTCATATTACAGACGAAAATGATTTAAGTTACAAATGAGTATAAATACTATGTATTAAATAATAATTTCTAAATGCTAGATTACAAGAACTAAGTTCTAATTAACTCATCTTTATTCTATGTTAGACTATAGATTAATGTTTTTTCCTAGTTTGCAATTCTTGAATTCAAATAAAACTAATTTACCTTTTTTATTGCACTAATAACTTTTAATAAAGTATTAATCATTCTTAAAAAATCTTATAAAACATTAGTCTATAGTCTAACATAAAAATGCCATCCCTAAGGAAAGCATACTACTAAACTGCATGCTACTAATCCAACAAAAATCCAAGCAATGTTATTTAATATTTTATTCGAAGTTTCTTTGAAAATGCGATAAAAATTATATTTTTTATTTTTTTTATTTTTTTATTTTAAAATATTTTAAAATAATATTAAAAAAAATAAACTTATTTTTTTATATCAACACATCAAAGTAATTTAAAATAATAAAATAAATTAAAATAATAAATATTTTTAAAAATAATAAAATAACGATTAAACTATAATGCTAAATAAACTCTAAACAAGTGTAATTTTTGAATTTTTAATAGAAAAATAACATAATCTTTTTATTTTATTTTAGTAATATTTAGTATTGTGATAATAATAATTTTTTAAAATATTTTTTATTTTGAAATATATTAAAATAATATATATTTTTTATTTTTTAAAATTAATTTTTAATATTAAAACATCAAAATAAATGCAAAAAGTAAATTTCTTCTTTTCAATTTCGGTAAAAGCACGGCGCCAAACAAACTTTTCATTTTTCTTTCTATAATTGATTGATGGGTGACAGCCATTGATGTGAGACCATAGAATCTTATAACCATGTTTTCTTTTTGTACTTGTTGAAGTAAGAGTTAACTTCAAGTTAGATTATAAGCCAATTAAGATTAATTTTTGTTTAAGTTTTACGTTGATGTAGTATATTCAGATGAATTTTTTTTCTTAGTTAATGGTTCTAAAATTCAAACTCATAAATTTAGGAAATAGTATTAGATTATCGATATATTTAAAATATTTTTTGAAATTTAATATTAGATTACCATATATTTAAACTGTTTTATAACTTTACTAAGAACTTTTACTCCAAGTATTAATTACTCTCGAACCTCATATAAATTATTAATCTACAGTCTAACATAAAATTTGGCATCCCTAAGGAAACCATACTTCTAATCCAACCAAAAGCCAGCAATGATATTATAATGTATGTTATTTTTTAAAAGTATTTTTTAATTAAAAATAATTTTTTATTTTTAAAATTAATTAATTAAAATGATTAAAAAATACTAAAAAATATTAATTTAACTTTTTTTCAAGATAAACACACTTTTAAAAAACATAATCTAAAAATAAAAATTTTAAACAAACATCTCTCAAATCTTCTTATTTAATACATTTTTCTTTCATATATATTTTTTTTTATCGATGAGTGACATAGCCATGGATGCGAAACCATAGACTCTCAAAACCACTTTCTCCATTTCGTACTTGATGTGGTTAAGACTAATTATTTTAAAATGATTTAAAAAAACTCATAGATAAATAAATTTTCTTGATTAATAATTCTGAAATTTAAACTTATAAAATCAAAAAAGAAATTGATATTTTAAACCTACTTATTGGGGTTTGTGAATCGTAGTGATAAAACTTATAAATTATAACATGTTTATTATATAAACAAAAAAAAAAAAGTTTTTCCTAATCATGAATCCAGCCAGTGCTATCATATAAATTAGTAGAATTGGCCCCGTTTGTTTGCTGAAAAATAGTTTCTTTTTGGAAAGTGAATTTCGAGGAAAGTTAATTTCGGGAAAGTATTTTCCAATGTTTGGTAGTGTAATGAAAAATAAGCTGGAAAACACTTTCCAGTGTTTGACTATGTCATGAAAAATGAGCTGGAAAATAACTTATTAACATTTTATTTTTCTCAAGTTTATTAAAATAATAAGAAACAAATCTTACAAATTAAAAAGTTGAATGAGAATGAAATTGAAAAAATAAATATAATTTTATAAATTATCTCAAATAAAATAAATAATAATCAAAATAATAGAGATCAAATCTAAAAAATTAAAAAAATAAAAGATGAAGAAATTAAAATAATAATAATCAACATTTCATAAATTATTTCAAATAAAATAAGTAACAATCAAAAGAATGAGGACCAGATCTGATAGATAAAAATTTTCAATAAAAAAATGATAAGAAAAAAGCAAATAACAATTACAAAAATAAGAACCAAAATTAATATAAAAACAAAATTTTAAGAGATGAAATTGAAAATAAATATTAAAAACAAAATATATATAGCGATTAAAAGTTTGAGGATCAAATTTGATATAATTAGCAAATAATGACACTTCTAAATTTTTCACAACTTTTGGAAAGTGTTTTCCCCCGAATTTTTTAGGAAAACACTTTCCTGAAAACCAAGTCAAATTTTCCTTTTACTGGAAAGTGTTTTCCATTTACCAACTTTCCTAATGGCAAATAAACACAAGAAAGTTTGGAAAGTGATTTCCCGGAAACCACTTTCCGGAAAACAAACACAGCTAAAGGGAAAAAACTTTCCTGAAAACCAAACCAAATTTTTCATTGACTAAAATTGACTGGAAAGTATTTTCCGTTGACCGGAAAGTGTTTTCCGTTGACCAACTTTTTTAATGACAAACAAACACAGAAAAGTTTGGAAACTGGTTTCTGAAAACCAGTTTTCAAGAAAACAAACGAGGCCTAATTTTAAACCAGTTTCTAGTTGGACCAAATGTTACAATAATTCTTTTTTAATTGAAGGACTAGCCCACTAAGTTAATAATTTTAAAAATTCTCAACTACGAAATTAATTAAAAGATTAGTGGTACAGGTGAAACATTCATGGTCCCTTATTCTGGCCTCTTTTTGCTGAGGGCCACAAGGCCATTAGAGAGGATAGGGAAGAATTGGATTGTCAATTATTTTCCTTTTTCCGAAATAATTATCTCCAAACACTTCCTTAACATCTTTGGGCTAGACAACAAGATAAAATTCCTCCATATTTTTGAAATATTTTACAAGTTGAACTTGAAACTTCAACATACAAATTCCAAAAAGTTATCAATCATTTTAAATACCATACATCCTTTCCTATTTAAATATGTCATTAATTAAATCATACTCTAATTAATCAAGTGATCTTGACAATAAACACACCAACACCCTCTCCTAATCTTTCTGTGTTGGTACCCGAACCCTATAAAAACACCATTTTACTTTGCAAGAAAGCACTCCGTCATAGCTCTTTGCACGGCAATCTCCCTCCCTCCCTCTCTCTCTCGGAGCAGAAGGACGTGCCCACCATCGTCGTTTCTCTGTAGAACCAAGCCTCTCCAGTCTCCTCTCCCATCAAATGGTACGTACGCATCAAATCTTCTCTGTGCAAATTTACTTCTCATATGATCATGCATGGTGGGTCAAGGTATAGCAAACCCGCTTATTTGTATTGCCTCCCCTAGCTATTTCAAGAAGCTTTCTTGTGGGCTATTCCCATGTCTTGTCAAGGAAAAAAAGAGCTGTTTTCCGGTGAGTAAAAGCTGTTTTTCAATAGGCAAAAGTAGTTTTCCGGTGGCTCTATATTTCCGTGTGCAAGATGGTATTGATTCCTGTGAAAGCTTTACAAGTTGTCATGCTTAGACTATTTTAGTGGTATGTATTTTGGCATCTTTCTACTTTTTTTATAGTTCTTCGATACAAATGTAGAGAAATACGCCTCGAAGGTCGCTACTACCCAAGAATAGCAAATATTTTATTACTACACTTATATGAAATAAATTGGTATTTTATTATGCATCATGTATGATTAACAAGGTTAATCAATCTTTGACATATTATAATTTTTCTTTGATTTTATATCTTCCTCTCTCCCAACGGCATATTTAGAGAAAATAATTATTAAACCCGGTTTGTCCAGTGACAACTAATAATCTATTCTACCGAAGACTTAGCCTAGATTGGATTTCAAAATAATCGAGGTGGTAGCTAACTTATCCTATCATTTTATAGCATAATCTTGCTGCAAAATTCAATTTATAATATCAATAAAATATACAGAGTGTAATCAATAAAATATTTCGATTTAAACTTAATTGAAAATGAATATACAGGCTAAAGATTAAATTGAGGTTTCACCTTAGTATTTTGTTGCTTAGAATAAATAACCTTATTGTCTTATTTTTAGTATTTTTTCCCCTTGACTATATATATATATATATATATAATATTGTTGATTTGATCAATTAGTCTTTCATGTTACTTAATTTAATTGCCTTTTGCAGCTAACTTAGAAAACTCATGTTGGCTTCACCGTCACTTTTGTTTAATTATAGAATATTTCTAATTTTAAATTCTTAATTGGGTGGCTAAGAATGGGATTTAATTAAGAAAGATGGTCGAGATTTTCAAAATGTTAGCAATGAAATCATCAAACAAACTTTTTCTTTCCCTTTGGTGCACAAATTAAGGATCTGCCGTTGAAGATTTCGGTGCCATAAGATCATTTTCAGAAAGCAAATCCCTTTTTTTTTTAATACCTTTTCCTTGCTTCTGCCCGAAGTTAATTTGGTGCATGAATGGAGTCTTTTCTTTCTCTTGCTTTGTGTTAAGTGTTAAGCATGGAAGCAATTTTCCTTGATATATAGAAACCAATTTTTTTTTTAATTTCTTAATCTTAATTATAATTCAACGATAAGATTACTGATCGAGTTGTCATGAACTCTCATGCTTAATAAATAAATAAATAAATTATAAATAAAATGAAAAAACATTATGAAATATCATTAAGCTTCACATTGTCATAACACACACACAATATTGTAAGAATAGTGAATGGGAAAAAAGAAGAAGCTTAAAATGAATTAGGATAAGCATCGCAGCCAGTCAAACACTCATTATTCCCTTTTCTTGCTTAGAGAATACAAGGGAAAATATATTGACTTTCTGTTTCTTGTATCGAATGAGTATGAATTGGACCATATCAAAGAAATGATAATCAATAAAACAACTATTATATTCTATAAGTAATTAAAAATATAACTTGTTTAGTTTACTTAATTAACCATTATTCTCGAATTTCTTTTTCTTTTTAAGTTATTAACTCCGGTTAGTTTAAAACCCGACTCATTTCAAGAATTAGATTATAAATTAATGGGATTAAATTTAACTAGTTCTAAATTGATATTTTAAAATATAACTCATGTATTGAGATGGTAGGATTTCATGAGAATATGATAGCAGTTATAGTTTAAATTATTTTTTTATCAGAAATGTATTAAAATAATATTTTTTATTTTTTTAATTTTTTTTTGACATTAACATATAAAAAAATTTAAAAATAATATTTTTTTTTTTACAAAAATACAATTTTTAACGTATTGTTAAACACACCTAGATAAAGTTAGTGGGTAAGTGGAGTTTAATAAATATACTTTTTTTAATAAATTTTATTGGCATAATCTTTATTATTTGAGTGATTAGTGGGGGGGATAACATTTACAGCCTTACAGGTCTCTGAAGGCAATGATAATATCCAGGTTGTCCTTACTAAGCCTTTATCAGTGGATGGAGATGTGGCGGCTGATTACAAGGCTCCTAATCTTGGCCAACGAATGTTAAGCCTGATTAGAAATATACGGCCAGGATCGGATCTCACCCACTTCAAGGCAAGTCAGATTTTCTCTCATTTCCTGCTATTATAAAAAGAGATCTTCCACAATTTTCTTTCGCGGTTTTTTTTTTCCCATTATTTTAATTCATGTTCCTTTCGTGTTTGGTTTGCTAGAAAATATTTTAATTTTTTATGTTCTGATATTTTGGTTCTTAATTGTTACTTGTAGATCATTGCAACACCACGCGCCTTAGTATTATAGGGGTCTGATTTAATCCGAAAATTGATTCGAAAAGGGTCACGATTCATTGCATGAACTTGATTAAACTTTTTTTTTTATTTTTATGAATGAAAATCATTTTATTTTCTTGAAATTTGACTAGAATCGATTTAAATTGAGTTTATAGTTAAAATTGGACAAAATATTAATTAACAAAACTCATTTAACTTAGTTTAACTCAATTTAAATTTAGAGTCATGATTTTGATTTTGATTTTCTCAAGTTAACTTAACAAATTACATCGGGTTTAATAATCATCATTATAAAATACCCTTTTTTTTTATTAACTTGGAATAAAAATTAGAATAAACTAAAAACAATTGACAAATATTAATTATTTTTCTAGTCTGCGCTATGCACGCTCAATCCAAATGAGTTGGGAATGGGCTTGAAGGCCCAGGAACCAAACAACTATAAAAGTGCATGCTATGCAAATATTGATGACGTAGCAAAACTTTGAATCATTGCCGATAATAGAGTAAAGACTAGAAACTTTCTTACTGTATTTGAGAAAAAATCATTATTTAAGGAATAAAATGAAAATATTATAAAAATCACTTAATTTGTTTGAGAAAACAATAGGTTACTAATTTACTTTTCCCACTAAGCTGTGGAGTGAACTAAAATCTTTTCAAACATAAAAAAAAAAATCAAAGTTAAATAATTTTTTTTAATATTGTCATTAAATTCAATTCAATAAGTCAAACTTGAAATTTCTGTCTCAAGTTTTTGTCAAGTATGGGTTTTCATTTAAATCATATGGAAGTTGTTTTGATAGAAGTGTATAAGTGTAATGATTGTTAGATTTTATACTCTTGTGCTATAATATAAAAGTTTAATTTAGCACAACTTAGAGCATTTTATGATTGATGATTTTTAGTTGGTTTTTCTTTTAGAAATAGTTTGTATACCATGTATGTTCATAATCTATTCTTAATTTTGCATTAAAGAGAGCTATATATATGTTTCCAAAAAAACTAGCCGTTAGAAAGCCTCAAACGTTTAAAGCGGTCGACCGGTTCAAATGAACGTATCATTCAATCAACCGGTTCTTGCAAAATTTTCAGGTGTTCATCACGGATGAACATTGGTTGACCGGTTCATTTGGTATGTCCAAGCGGTCAATCGATTCAGAGTTTCAAACTTGGTGAAATTTCAACCGATTAAATGTTATCAATCCTATTTATGAATGTAATGTGAAGTGTGAGTTCATTTTAGTTTGTTATTGAGTAAGATATAAAAATTTAACAATAAGATCTAAAATGAATCCTTAATAGTTAAATCTTTACTTATTTTGCATCTTGAACTTGCTAATGAATTTCTTCATTTAATTCCATTTGTTTGTTGATGCAATCTTCATTTAATTCCATAAGGGTTTGTTTGAGATTGTGGTAACGGAGACGGTTCAAAGTGCTTTTCGCTTACAAATGCTTCAAAATGAATTTTTTTTTTAAAAAAATTTATTTTTGATATCAGCACATCAAAACAATCTGAAAGTATAAATTTTTTTTATTTTAAGCCAAAATTGTTTTTAAAAATTTTTGGGAACATGGTTTACACCGCGTTCCTAAACACACCCTCATTAAAGCATACCATTAGTTCATTTTTCATTTAATTATTATCATTAAAATACAAGACATTATAAATATTATCATTAAAATACAAGACATTATAAATATTAATATGTGATCCATAGGTCAACAAAATCCACCACGATCAAACTTTCCTCGTTCAACGGAATCCATCGACACCAATTTTGATTATTTTTTTTGTTGGTATCGTGACAACTAACAATTTTCTCTCTTTTACAATTTTTTATGCAACTTCATCTCTCTTCTCTCTAACTCAAAGATTGAAAAATAAACAAATTAATTTTTTGAATAAAATAAAAATTGTTGCAAATTTAGGGTGAGACATGTATTTTCTTCGTGTTTTAAAAAGTAGGCTATTTATGTCCCATTTGGCATTGCGACACGACCGTATTTTTAAAAACAATTAATTTTTTTAATTAATTTTTAATATTTTTAGATTGTTTTGATGTGTTAATTTTAAAAAATAAAAAAAATTATTTTAATGTATTTCCAAGTAAAAAGTATTTTGAGAAGCAACTGTCAGAATGCCAAATATTACCTTACGGGTTAGATGTAACATCAGAACTTTTTGAAAATTAGAAAGGTAATATTGTGAAATTTTAAACTAAGAGGTTAGAAGTGGAACATTGATGAATCTGTAGCGGCAAAATTGAAGCTTACCCATTGTTGTCTCATACCTCATCTTGATTTTTTTTTTTTCCAATGGTGATTAATTACAGGAGTATTAATTTAATGTAACACATTCTTTTTGACCAAAGTACTGATAATTGTGTTCATTTTGCCAAGTTCAGCTTCCACCTCTATTCAACATTCCAAAGTCTCAGATCCAATGTTTTGGTGAGTCAGCCTACTGCTTCAGCAAAAATCTGTTGCAGCAGTGCAACAATGCTGAGAACTCACTGGACAGATTCACCTCTGTTGTAGCATGGAGCATATCTACTACGCGTCCTCCCTCTTTTGGTGTTGCCCCTTACAACCCCATTCTTGGAGAGACTCACCATGTTTCCAGAGGAAGCCTCAATGTTCTACTTGAACAGGTACTTAAATTCTCGTGAGATCCGATGGGCTTGGACTATACAACAGAGGGAGTGTTATGTCATATGACTGGATTCTTGTAATTCATGGTTTCAGGTGTCCCATCATCCACCAGTTTCAGCCCTCCACGCGACGGACGAGAAAGAAAATATTGAGCTGATTTGGTGCCAACAACCTGTTCCAAAATTCTATGGTAGGACTAATTTTCCAAACTGCTTTAGCTTGCTTTTAGGTAACATGGATTTTGGTTTTCTTGATGATTTAGCAACTTGGTTTTATTTTTCATTGATTGTGAAGGCACAAGAGTAGAAGCTGAAGTGCTTGGGAAAAGGCAACTTAAACTCCTGAATCATGGAGAAACTTATATGATGAATTCACCAAAGCTCATGATCAGATTTCTTCCACCTCGGGTTGATTGGATTGGCAAGGTAAAAATTTCTTGCCAGGAGACTGGTCTAGAAGCTGAGTTATGCTACATTACCAGTTCTTTACTAGGACGTAGAGGAGAGCATCGCGTTAAAGGAAAGATCTGCCAGTCTTCATCTATGAAGACCCTTTATGAGGTTGAAGGATATTGGAACAGGTAGATGTGTATTCACTCATGCACACAGAAACAAACTTCTTCTAGAATCATTATGCATGTAACTAGTTTAAGATTAGTGTTAATCTCACTGAAATCACTTACTGAATCCAGTATTGTCAAAGCCAAGGACATTAATAGTGGCAAGGAGACAATTATATATGATGCAAAGGAAGTGTTCTCTGAGCTCAAGACTCCTATAGTCAAGGATTTGCAGGTAGCTTCATAGTTTATACTTATCGGTCGCTTGATATTTTTTTCTTGTGCTTCATACTAAGAGACTTTCAGAAATGACTCTTCTATATGACCACCAAAATCCTGATTTAGACTCAGAAGGTTGAGTTCTTTGTTTCACCGTGGCAGATAGATTTCTCTCTGTAGCAATCAATATATTGTCTTGCTGCAAAAAGGCTATTCTGCTGTGTTGAGAATCTCAATATATTCTGATTTGTATCTGTAATGTGCATGCAAGGATACATGACTTGGTTTATGATGCTTGCATCCCGCTGGTTTCTTGTTTTGTAAGGGAATTTGGCCAACGGAGTCAACTGCAGTGTGGAGTGAGGTGAGCAAAGGCATACTGAGCAAAAACTGGACGAAAGCAAGAGAAGCGAAGAACACAGTTGAGGATAACCAGAGAAAACTTGCTAAAGAGAGGAAATCAAAGGGAGAAACTTGGGTTCCTAATCATTTCACTGTATCTGATAGCAAAGAAGATGGTTGGGACTGCTCACCTATTCAAGAAAGAGTTCCACCAGCCCCCATTGTTGTCCCTCTTTAATATTCTTTGATTTGTGGTAATCTAGCAGTTTACAATGAACAACATTTATGTGGTTTATCAGGTTTCAAGTCCCTTCTCTTGGTTTGTTCATGCGATTATTCTATTATCAGCGAAGAAAGGAAGGTTCTATACTTCCGTTAGTAGCTGGAGAACCTTCCTGTAAACAAGGTTTGAGCTTAATTGATTACACTTAATCATCCTTAACCAAAACAGCAAATAAATTATGTGATTGCTCGGTATTTTGCAACGAGAAGCTGTTTTCTTTTAAGCATTTTCCTGAAAAATTCGTGGTCCTTCCCTTTTCGCGTCCACAATACTACAGAGATTAGTGCAAAACCTGGTTCTGAGTGACCATTGATGGCAAATGGTTTCCTTGGCCAGCCATTCAGCTATGCGTTTCAGCTTCCACCAATAAGAGAAACAATTTTCAGACAACCCGAACTATGTATCTAGCTACAGGATCAGACGACTAGTTTCGAAACGAATGTTCTGGTTAATCCTACAGCTAGATCCTCTATCACCAAGGCAGAACTGAACTTTCAGGATTCGGTCAAGCCACGTTTAATCACCTACCCCGCTTTCTTGCAAACCATATTCACCAGTCGTCCTAACCTATGTTGCTTTGACCTTCATTTTGCCTTACAGAGTACCCGTATCAGATATAGATCTCGAGTCCGAGCAATATAGACCCTGAAAATTAAGCTGCTGTTCTTGATCAAAGAAGCATAAGAAGTCTGCTTAGAACTTTTGTATACATGATTGTAACATTATCTTATTACACTAACCCCAGAAACTACAGATGATAAAAATCTTAAACTGAAAAGGAACAAGAAGGTGGTTGGTATATAGATTCACAGCGGATTGTTGGGTTAGATGTTATGTATGTAAACCTTTATGCGTGCAGTCTCGAGTGATTCCCCAACATATATCTCCCTCCCTAACAAGTGGTATAGGAGCTAAACTAATGGTGGCAGGTATTTGTTTATTCGCATCTGTAAACTCTCATGCATATACGTCCAATTGAGTCTCCGATGTCGATGATCTCCCCAACACTTTCAGAATTTGGAACAGCAATACAATCAGGAAATTGAAATGATGAGGGTTAGAATGAAATATAAATGAAAAAGATTAAAAGCAGGCTAGGCACCATTTGTGTGCCTGTCTGTATATTCACATCGTCTCTCAAATCTAATAGCAAGCTACAACTGCTAGAATACATCACACCTCAAACCTAAGCTTACAAATCATCATTTGCTGCATTTTTCAGAACTGCTATCCTCTTTTGGATAGTTACAAGAACACATCACACCTCAAACTTAAGCTTACAAATCATCATTTGCTGCATTTTTCAGAACTGCTGTCCTCTTTTGGTTAGTTACAAGAATACATCATACCTCAAGCTCCTCTTCGAGGTCTCGAAATCCTTGTCCTGTAGCTCTGATTCACTCCTCCGGTTGAAGGACTTCTCCCTGATAGTATCCAAAACCGGCTTCCACGACGATCTAGCCCGTGCTCTGCAAATCGGATTACTCTGGCCCGACGAGGAACTAGTCCCTGAAGACTTAGCCTGACCGCACCTGCTAGACTTTGCTATTGAACTGAGCTTCTTTACTAAAGTAAGAAAGTCCACAGGAGAAACATCAGGCTGCAGTATTGAGAATGGAAGCAAGAAGTAGAGTTGGCCTGTCTCTAGCTGAACATCAGGCTTCAATGGTTTCGACTCCGCAGAAAGAAGCTGAGCGGCGGTGAAGAGAAGATTCCTTGAGGGTAACTGGCCTGTAGTCACTTGGCTAACGGACACGGGATTTTCAAATTCTTGTACATGACCATTGAAGTGAACTACTCGAATATTGTTGAATTTTGTAGATGATTTGCATGAAAAACAACCACCCATCTCTCCTTGTCTTCTCTCTTTCTCAATGGATTATAGTGTTTGTAAGGATTGGATCAGAATGTGTTTATGATTGAATATTGTGTGTGACTTGCTATATGGAAATACTTTTTCTGCTAACTACTTTGCTATATTTTATTCCCATGTGAGACTATATATATTTATATATTACTTTGTCTGCTACCAATCTGTGGAATTTGGGTAATACGAAGTCATCAAGAAATTTCAAGATTACTTTAGTGGTATAATCACTTTCACTACTATTACTAGAAAGAAAGTTTGAAAGGTCCTTGCTAACCAAAATCAAGGGGAAGAATGGTTTAAGGTACTTCAATATTTTTCATCATTCTAAGTTGTGAGAAAAAAAATAAAATTTTTAGTAATGCATGATATTTTTTAAAAGTATTTTTTAATTGAAAATATATATATATTTTTAAATTTAAAGTTAATTGAGAGTACCATGGAACTAAATTTTTTGTTGATTTATAATTTTTTTTATAAACAATTTCAAAGCATATTGTACAAATTATTGCTCATTTTTACTATAAGGACAAAAATTGAGTGTTTGAAACGGTCAGTCCAGTCCTCCCACAGCTTGGTGGACGTCGACTGGATGACTTGGATTGCTTGACTTCATTTGGAAGAAAAATGTTGCCGTGGGGTTAGGATTAAGCACAATGATTGAGAAAGTTTGATGTATGAATTGGATAATATTTTCATAAAAAAGCATGAAAAAATAAATATTAATGAAAATATATACCCATTGGTTTACAGCTGAATTCCTTCAAGTTGATGGGCCAGAGTAATCCCTTAAGTATTTTCCCTTTAATATTTTTAGTTTATTGCAATTTATAGATGAAAATATTAAAAATAAATATTAATTAAACGGAACTCTTAATTTATATATATTACCTTAAGTATTTTTAGTTTATTGCAATTTATAGATGATGCACTGTAGGAAAAAAAACTCTATAAATTATGATTTGCAATAAAAGAGAGGCACAATATTTTATAATTGATTATGAACCTCTTAATTAAGAAATTGATAAATTAAAAAATCTACACGGAATTACTTATCATACATTAACACGATTTGTCATGACATAATCTGGCAAATTTATGCCAGCAGTTCATTTGTCAATTTAGAGAAAATTACCAACATTTTGCACTTAATTATTACTTTACTATTATATATTGATTATTATCTTGAATTAATTAATTTTCTCAAGATAATCATGCAACTACATAAGTATTAAATTTACTGTACTTAACAAGCATAAGCAATTAAAGTGATATTTTATTTCAACCACGTCAAAACATTAGGAAAAAGTATATTATCTCTGTTCAGCTATCACGAGGGGCTATGGTGCATATACTTGTAAAACAACAACATCAATAATAATAATAATAATAAAATAATTTTTTTTAACTAGAAATGCAAGCAAGCCAAGCTATAAAAAAATGGGCACTTCTGGATAAAATAGTTGCGATCTGGTCCCTTTGTCAGCTATTAATATAATTACTTATCACCTGTTTTGTTCGCTATCTTTTTAGCCTTCAATGGGAGCGCCGTCCGAACATATATAATTCAGCTAAAATTTATTAGATTCAGCAAAAAAAAAAAAAAAAAACTATAGCAAGCTGGAATTCAAACGTATCAAAGGGTCTTTCTCCATCATTCAAACTTGTATTTTTCTACGATAGTCAATTCAACTAAAATTAATTAAGAAAAGAAAAGGCTTGCCCATACGATAAGTAATGACTTAAATCATTTATATTAAAGGTCAATTGACCTCTTATGTTGTTGTACAATGGACAGACAAAATAAATTAAGACCTCGTCGTCTTTTTTTTTTAAAATGATATAATATTACTAAGGTAATTAATAATTAAGCCAACACTGACCTCTTATTTAGTTTTCTTCAACTCAAAAAACAAAAATATCAAGCAAATTAGCATATATTTTTCAAAAAATAACTGAGATATTTCAATCTTTTCTCTGTTTTTTTTTCAAAAAAGAAGAAGAAAGAAATGCACCAAGGGAGACCTCATAGACTATCACATATCACAAAAACAAAACAAAAAAAAACCAAAATTGCAGTCACAGCAACCAGCAGAATTTTTTTTTAAGTCTATGTATAAACAGTGATAGGAACACAAGGGGGACAGTCTTCTTGACCTGAAGAGAATTGCTGGTGACTTCATCATTGCCTATGGATGATCTTTTCTTTGGTCTTTCCTTCGTATTTGTTCAAATAAAATTTTCATATATATAAACACATCCGTTGCTGGAAATTATATTGAATTTCCATATTACTACTGTATGAATTAATTAAGAGATTTATGGATATAAAGAAAGGGATTTCTTGGAGAAATTCAAGATATTGATATTTTTTTTTTCATTTATTCCCTCTTTTTTGTGCATCAATCATTATAAAGATAAGTGTTTTGTAACCTCTAAAATCATATAAATAAAGTATTTATTGTGATTTTACATAACTAATGAATTTGTAAATCGTAGATTTTAATTAGGGTAAATGGTCTTAGATAATTTCCAATGATGACATAATTTAATTTTATTTCTAAGAGTTTTACTAAGATTAATAATGTTAGAGAATAATATAAATTATATTCTAATAATTTAAGTTATTGGGTTGAAATAATTCTTTAACATGGTATCGTAACCTTGATGATCAAGCGGTCACGAGTTCGAATCTCACAATTTTTATTTATTTGATAAAAATTAAATACAAGATAAAATAAGTCTATGCAAGTTTCAAGCCCAAAAAACTTTCACTTGAGGGGGTATGTTAGAGAATAATATAAATCATATCCTGAGATCTCACTTTATAGTTTAAATTATTAGATTGAGATAGTTCTATAACAAGTAAATGGGTTATTTTACATATTATTATTGAATATTAGTGATCGACTCTAATCCTAATTAGAGGAGACTTCAATAAAATAAATTCTTATAAATATGATATAAATGACCTATTCAATATTCAATTTAATAGAGGTTGCCTTGAAACATTGAGAATATTTTTTTCATTAAAAGCGCTTTTTTTTCCCCTCTAATGCATGTTTTCTGCTCTAAGCCACAATATAGTTTATTTTTTATGTATCCTTTATTTTTTATGTATCCTATTTTCTTGGAAAAAGAAAACTTTAAATCTCTATGATTAAAAACCAGTCAATTCAACTGAAAAATAATAAAAAGAAAAGAAAAGAAAAGAAAGGTAGTAGCTTGACGAGACCAAGCATCCGGGCTTGGTTCTACCAATTCTACAAATCTATCCATCCCATGAGAGCCAAGTCCATATGCATTATTATAGCTGTAATATATATTTTACTAAGTAAATGGTACCAAAATTTGTGTTTAAGCTGCAATTTCTTTCACCTAAATAATTGAATTACTTAAGAGAATATATAATTTAGAGTCCCAATTGGGGAAGAAAGTTGAACAAAAAAAAAAGAATTTCAATAAATATAATCTTCAACCAGATATAATTATATTATATTTTCATAGAATTAATGTATTTAGGTAATAAAATAAAATTGGGTCTCTAATCCCCTTGCATTATTAAAATTATAAACTATTTAAACTTGAAAAATTAAATAATTAAAATAATTGCTCTTCTAGCAAGATATAAGGATTTTGGAAATGATGCTCTCAACGTGTTTCTTGGTATCTCCCACACCCAGGGGCGGAAGGAAGGGGGGGCAAGCAGGGGCCCAGGCCCCCCCTCTCCATCCAGCCATCCATGCATATATATATATATATATATATATATATAGACACACACACACATACATATATATATAAAAGTGTGTAGGAGGTTTTTTATTCTACAAATGTGAGTTTTTTTTATTGTAACTAAGTATGATTTTTAAATTTAATTTTTTTTTGAATTAAGTTGCGTAGCCCTAATATAAATACTGTAAATATAAAATCATTACTTTGCGCAATAAATTTTGCAGTCGGTCAAAAACAAAAATATAAATATAAATCACTAGTAAAAATTTTCAACAAAAATATTGAAGCAGAACCATCAATTAATTTATTTTTTATGAAATAAAACAAGGTAACTTAATTTTAAAATCTATTTTTGTTTTATTTTGAGATATTTGTTAATAATTTGATAAGTGTTTTTTTTATATAATTCTACCATTTTCTCTTTATTTTTTCCTTAGATCTGTTAGTTTTACTAATTGTTTTTTTGAATTCTTGTTATAGTGTTTTTTTTTCTAATTAATTATATATATTTTATTGGTTTGTTTTGATTATATTTGGATTTTTTTATGTTTTGTTTTTAGCAGAACCATCCAAATTATCAATTTTTTCTCACGATATATATTTTGATTTTAGGTTAAAACATGAACAAAATAAGAAGAATTTGATTATTTTTTTTGAAAAAAAATATTGATAACTTGCAACCTAATGAACCGACTCCAATGTGTAATGTTAAAGTTATAGTTGAGTAACTCTAATGCACTTCAGTTTACAAAGAACACGTGTTTATTAGTGAGAATCATTCTTTATTATTTTTTTGCTTTATATCAAAGTTTATCGAACATAAATAATACTTCGTTTTAGGTGATGTTTCTTATATACTTTGTATGTTTATATTTGTTAGATATAAAAACTAACAACATTAAAGTGATGAATATATTATGAAGATGAAATTAACTTCGTTGCTTTTGACTCAATTTGATATTGCTACGTACAAACCTTTTACCTTATACAAAGATCATTATATATTTGTAGTAAGTTATTTGAATAAAACTAAAATATACATGTTTTTTTTTACAACTCATGTATAATAAATTAAAATAAATATTATATTTTATTATATTAATTATGGCCTCCCCTAACAAATAATCCTAGCTCCGCCCCTGCCCACACCCACTTGACAACTTGGCCATCTAAGTCCATGCAATTACAAATTATATTTTTATGAAAATATTAAATTAGTCCTTTTAGTTTCAGAAATTAAAAATCAATGTTTTTCCCAGATTTAACCATCAAGTTGTTCTCAGATTTCTTAAGTTTTTGTTTTTTTTTTCCAAACCAGAGGAACTTACCGTTTCTATTTCTTAAAAGTATAAGGACTAACTTATAATTTACTGAAATACTCCTTTTCTTTTGGGCTTAAGAAGCGGGCTTTTCTATAGCTTTTATTCAATAAAAACAGCTGACCATGGAAACCCAAAAAGGCTAATTTGGGCTCAGCTCAAACCCAAATTCCAGGCCTCTAACAATTTTAAAAAATAAAAATTGGTGGTCAGGACTCAGGAGCTACAAATCATGGTTTTCATGCCTGGTTCGGGATCTGACGAAAAAAATCTGAGTTTTTAGGTTATGAGTTAACCTGGATCTAATAATTTTTTATTATTTATTGTTGTGAATTAATCTACTAAGTCATACAGATTAGCTTGATAAATATTAAAATTGATTTAAATTAAAACCTTAATGAGTCGAGTATTTTTAGCCTAAACTCGTAGTTTAATAATTATGGTTCAGGTTCAGGCTACCATTTTTGGCTGGAAAAGCCTGAGGATTAAAGAAGTTGACTTCATGAATTTAGGGCCTACAAAGAAAGCAAAATTTTCACTGCAGCTTGCTTGATGTAATCATTGTTTATATCTGACTTCATGAATTCTTGCAATGTTGTTGCTGTTAAGTTTTTTGTGTGTGTACGGATTCATTTCCTCAACTAAGGAAAGAAGAGAGATTGACTGAAGCTTATTTAACTTGCTTTGCTTAAGAGATGTTTCTTTGCTTCTATGTTCTGCTGTTTAAGTGATCTTCTTTCAATACCTTATGATATATTTTGAATGAAATTTGCAACTGATTCATTGTAATTCAACACATAATTACATCTTGAATTTATACAGGCATGAAATCTTAGTAATATTATCTTTGGAAAACTAGTGCTTTAACGTTGATTTCGATGACTCCATGGTGTGTGTGAAGGCCCAATGGTAGTGATCATCTGATCTGCTGTTAATTTGGAAGAAGGATTCTTGGGATGGGGAATCTGAACCAGGGCACTTAGAGGGTGTTTGAGAGTGTGGTAGTTGTTGCTTTTTAAATAGCTTTTCATGCCAAAAAGTATGCCAATAATGTTTTTTAATTTTTTAAAAATTATTTTTGATATCAGCACATCAAAACGATCCAGAAAGTACAAACCGAACTCAATTTTAACAAAAAAAAAAAAAAAATTGAAATTGTGCAAAAAACAGGTTGCACCGTAGTGCCAAACGAGCACTTAGAGGCCCGTTTACGACGCGGTGCAACCGCAGCCATGACTGCGTTCCCAAACTGGCACAAACGTTCCAAACGGTGTTCCACACTCTCAAGCACTACTACAACTCAAAGTCCCAAAGATTGAACAACTTGAGCGTTTTCTTTGCTGGAGTTGGTCCTGGAAAGAAAAAAAAAGGCTGTTGAGCTTCCAATTTTCTGTCGGTAGGTTCAAATTTTCTGAAAAATACATAAGAATGTAACCAGAATTCACACAACTGGAATATAGAGCTAGTGGTTCTCCCACGGCCCTCGGTGCAATCATCGGCGTACTCAGTCGTTCCGAGGAGTTTCTAGTAAATGATCCTCATGGTGACATTAACAATCTATATGATTTTGGCATGCAAAATATGGAGGGCCTATAAAAAATGTGTTGTCTCCGGATGTAACGCGATAAAGATTCTTGCAGAGGGGAAGGAATTAGAAGAAGACATCTTTTCCCAACTTGGAGGATTTGAGACTTTATGATCTGCCAAGGTTGAGTAATATAGTGGAAGGGCATGTGTCACCTGGAAGCCTTGCAAATCTAAAGTTCTTGTCTCTAGAAAAACGTGATAATCTGAGATATATCTTCTCATGGAGCATGATCGAGCAACTCCCTAAACTGGAGACTCTCTGTATCAGTAATTGCAAGAACCTTGAAGATTTCTTCGAAAAGAATGCGACTGCGACCGAGATGGTCAATTATGAACTTCCCAGTTTGAAGTTCTTTCCCTTGAAATGCCTGCCTAAAATTGTCAGCATTGATAAGATTGTGGCATTGGCTTTATCCTCGATGGAGGAAGTTTATACTATCCATTGTATAAGCGTAAAATCTCTTCCTAGGAGCCTTGTCAATGCACCAAGATTAATGATCATTACAGGTCAAAGAAAATGGTGGGATGAAGAACTACAATGGGAGGATTTCACAATCAAGCAACAACTTCAGCCTCTTTTCAAAGTATGTCTTGATGCTGAACTTATTTCTTTCAGAAACATCAAAGATCGGAATCTGGGGCAAACAAAGATCGAAATCTGCTTATGTTTTCTCTGTCTTCTGTTCTTTTGTCTTTTGTGTTTGGCTGCAGAGAATGAATTCTTGCATTCTACTGTTCAAATCCTGAGACTAATAAATGATTTTTTCTCTTCCAGGAAAAAAACTCCACAAATACTTATGGTGGAAATGGCACATCAATAATTTGGCATCACACCAACATTGCATATTCAAGAAAAACCGAGGAGAAGAAAATGCAGATGCTGTGCATTTGGTGTTAAAGTTTGACAGTGTGGTAGCGATTGCTTTTTAATTAACTTTTCGTGTCGAAATGCATGCAAATGATGTGTTTTTATTTTTTAAAAATTATTTTTGATATCATCACATCAAAACGATCCAAAAAGTACAAACTGTATTAAATTTTAAAAAAAAAAACTTTTGAATTTTTCAAACGCTACCTTAGTCTTTATGTAATGTAATTTTTTTAAGTTTTTTTAACTTGGAGATTTATTAAAATATATTTTTTATATTGAATATTAATATATTAAAATTATTTTAAAACACTATAAAAACAATATTAATTTAATTTTTTTTTAAAGAAAAACACACTTAAAATGTAGTTTGAAACGTATTTGAAAATAAGATTAATCACTGTTTTAATTTTTTTATTTAAAATATTTTTTAAAATATTTTTTGATTGTTTAAATATATTATTACCAAAAATAAATTTTTAAAAATAAAAAAATATTATTTAAATAAAATTTTAAATAAAAATTATCCGTTATTAGTGTAATGATTGTAAGTACATAGATAACAGTAATTTATTTGACATTATCAAATTTTATGAAGTGAGTATTTAGCTGAGTAATTAGCAGGGTTGTAATTTCTGTTTTTAAATGATTTTTAAATTATATTTTATTTAAAAAATATTTAATTAATATTTAATTTTTTTTTAGATAACTTTCATAAATGTTAAAAATAAAAAAATAATTTTAATATAATTTTTAAACTTAATAAATCTTGATTTTTATATAATTTTTTTTTTTAAGGATATAATAGATCAAGCTTGTAGTTCAGGTTTTATTTTACCATAACCTCGATAGTTTATTTTGAAAAATATTCCATATTTCTGACCGGGACACCAAATCCTTTCGAGGATTCCCTGGGGACTGTATGAGTTAATCAGAGCCCAAAATCCTTAATGACACAGAACAGCGTTTTCCAAATTCAAAGTAGCAAAGAGAACTCATGTCTTTCTCTCCTTCCTCCTCCTCCTCCTCCTCTTCTTCTGTTCAAACTCTACTCAAAAGTGGGTTCTCTCCAACTCTCAAATCCATCAACCAATTTCTCCACTTTCTCTCAAAATCCCACAAATACGAATTGATCACTCACTTTTTCTGTCAAATTAATCGAAACAAGATCAAATGCAACCGCCAAACTCTTTCAGTTTTCACCTTTGCTCTCCTCAAACTCGACAAATTTGAAGAAGCAGAGCATTTTATGAAGACCCAGATGGAGAAATCTTTAAAAGTCTCAGGATTTGGCGTTTGGGATTCTTTAATTCGAGGTTTTAGTGTCAATAAAAAGGACCCGGAGAAGGGTTTGTCGATACTAAAAGATTGCTTGAGGAATTATGGTATTTTGCCTTCTTCTTTTACTTTTTGTTCAATGATTCATAGTTTTAGTTATAAAAGAAATATGAGTGGAGCAATTGAGGTGTTAGAGTTAATGAAGGATGAGAAAGTTAGATACCCTTTTAATAATTTTGTTTGCAGTTCAATCATTTATGGGTTTTGTAAGATAGGAAAGCCAGAACTTGCTATTGGGTTTTTTGAAAATGCTGTAAAGGTTGGAGCTTTAAGGCCCAATGTTGTGACATATACTACACTTGTGAGTGCACTTTGTATGTTAGGTAGAGTTAGTGAGGTCTGTGATTTGGTTTGTAGGATGGAGAAGGAAGGACTGGCATTTGATGTTGTCTTTTATAGCAATTGGATTTGTGGGTATTTTAGGGAAGGGATGTTAATGGAAGCGTTACGAAAGCATGGGGAAATGGTGGAAAAAGGAATAAATCTGGATATGGTAAGCTATACTGTACTCATTGATGGTTTTTCCAAGGGAGGGAATGTGGAGAAGGCGGTTGGTTTTCTAGACAAGATGATTGAAAATGGGTCAAGACCCAATTTGGTTACCTATACTTCAATTGTGATGGGGTTTTGCCAGAAAGGAAAAATGGATGAGGCGTTTGCAGCATTTAAGATGGTTGAAGATATGGGAATGGAAGTGGATGAGTTCGTTTATGCTGTTTTGATTGAAGGGTTTTGTAGGGAAGGAGACTTTGATCGTGTTTATCAGTTGCTTCAGGACATGGAGCTTAAGAGGATTAGTCCAAGCATTGTTACTTATAATACTTTGATCAATGGGTTGTGCGAGAGTGGGAGGACACTAGAAGCAGATGAAGTCTCAAAAAGGATACAAGGAGATGTAGTTACATACAGTACATTGTTACATGGGTACACAGAGGAAGAGAACAGTGCAGGGATTTTGGAAATTAAAAGGAGGTGGGAAGAAGCTGGAGTTTGCATGGATATTGTAATGTGTAACATACTTATCAAAGCACTTTTTATGGTTGGTGCATTTGAAGATGTGTATGCACTGTACAAAGGAATGAAAGAAATGGATTTGGTTGCAGATTCAGTTACTTATTGTACATTGATCGATGGATATTGTAAATTCAGTAGAGTTGATGAAGCACTTGAGATATTTGATGAGTTTAGGAAGACGTTAGCTTCTTCAGTTGCATGCTACAATTGTATGATTAATGGACTGTGCAAGAATGGTATGGTGGATGTGGCCACAGAGGTATTCATTGAACTCAGTGAGAAAGGTTTGACTTTTGATGTGGGCATCTATATGACTTTAATCAAGGCAATAGCTAAAGCAGAAAGGCATGGAGGGGGTTTTGAATCTAATTTATAGAATTGAGAATCTGGGATTGGACATGTATGACACTATATGCAATGGACACAATCAGTTTTCTGTGCAAGCAGAAATGTCCCCTGGCCGCAACTGAGTGTGCATGGTGCTCAGGAAGAATCAGTT
>CM032003.1:13863659-14022810 GCA_018804465.1 Populus tomentosa
AAAGAGGGCTAGATATGGCTACAGGTGTGTATTTCTTAAGGAAATCCCTGCTTCCTTTGATCATTTTGTGCACAAGATTAGAACATAATAACACTACAATATGATACACCCTTGAACATGAGCTACAACAAATGGCTGGTTTGGATCAAATCTATAGACTTTTATTTTTCTTTTTGAACCTCTGGAATTATCTAACTGTTATTTTCAATACATCTTATATTGTTTATTTTTTTGGATTGAGACTGATTATGTGATATATGCTGTGTTTTACAAGTTAGTGTATCTTAGATTCGTCATATTTTGTTTTGTAATTTATTTTGAAATGGCAGGAGAGGTTTGTCAGAGTCAGAAATAACATTTCTTAAAGAGGTATTCTTTTAGCTTCTTCTTTCCTTTATGTACCTGCTGGCATTCTTCAAGCATGATAATTAGATGGACATTCTGTTATGATATACAACAATTTTGGCTACAATGAAAATCCTAGGTAATGTCTTTCATTTTATTAGTTCTCAGGTAGGGATTTTTGATATCCTTGTTCCTTCTTGGTGCTAATATGATATTATAGACCAGCTCCGGATTTATTTATTTATTTATTTGTGTTGTTTAGAATAAGAGCTTGCAAACAAAAATTCTTCAGTCAGGAGGTGTTTCAGAAAGTGTACTTGGTATGAAACTATGGTCTGCTCCATTTCATTTCCTTTTATAACTATTGTGAAGCCTTTTATTTATACTATAATGTTCTCGTCAATTGTAAAATGTTCTGGAAACACTTTGCAGTACTTGATAAGATTAAGAGACCTCTGTATGAAAAGCATCCTATGACCAAGTATGCCTGGACGATGACTGAAGAAACTGATACAGTTAGTACTCCTTATAACTTGAATCATAAAATTTTTCTATTTTATCCCTTAAACAGAAAGAATCCTAAACTGGTTTATCATATTGCAATATGTTGGTGTAAGATATAATAATTATTTCTGTTTTTCAGGTGGAATGGTACAATCTTTGCCTGGATGCGTTGAACAATGCTGAGAAGTTATATCAAGGGAAGGACACTTCTGATATCATTCAGAATAAAGTCTTACAAGTATGTTCTCTTCTCTCTTTCTCTCTTCCCTTTAAATTGTTACAAAATGAGGATTAAAGATATGTCACTTTTATTGAGACTTTTGTTTTCTGTCTATGCCAAGTTATTGAAAGGGAAGGATGAGGATATGAAGCTTTTCTTTGGAAAAGAGTTAAAATCTGGGGACTTCAGTGATTTTTCTGTGGAGTGCCTTACAGATACATGGATTGGAAAGGACAGGTATCAATTTCTTCCTCATCTTCCTCCCCTCCTCTCATTCATACATACATGCTCTGTGGATGCTCAACTAGTGGCATATTTTGCGTCAGGTGGGCCTTTATTGATTTAACCGCTGGCCCCTTTTCATGGGGTCCTGCTGTTGGTGGAGAAGGTGTGCGCACAGAGCTTAGTTTGCCAAATGTGCAGAAAACTATTGGTGCAGTAGCAGGTACTGTTTATAGCTATTTCACTTGAAGTCTTTTATTTTATTCTATTTATGTATTACAGTTTTTCCTTGGATTTGACCATCTCTTAAGTCATGTATTATAAACTTTCTGGTTTTGATGTTCGACTCACCCACTTATTTGAGACTCATGAATGTCTGTGTTGGTTGCTGTGGTAAATACATTGTGGGTTAGGATACTTTGCTTCTTTCATTTCTTTCGTGGGTGCTTTAATTGGGCCTCCTGCAGAACTTTACATACCCTTCTTGGAATTTGTTTCTTTGATATTTGCTTACCTGCTTGTCATTCTTCATTAAAGCAGTCAAAGTGATTCTTTGACAAATTAGGAACAATGCAACATTATACTCGTTCATAAGTACCATCAATTCTTTGTATTTTGTTTTCATGGAAACTTTGCTTTATTGTTGAATCATGCATCAATCAGCATTTACACCAGTTTTTCTGGCTTTTTGACCAAAAATATACTCTTTTTTTCGGGAATTCAGAGATTTCAGAAGATGAAGCTGAAGAGCGTTTGCAAGAAGCAATTCAGGAAAAGTTTTCAGTATTTGGTGATGTATGTGCAATTTATGAAACTAATGGTGATTCATCATTCCAGATCCTCTTTCATATATCTTTTGCTAAACAAAAGTTGCTGCATGATTATACCATGGTGATAAGATTTAAGACCTAATAATATTAATGTATTTCTTACTTCTATTACTAATGATGGATTCTTTTTTTTTTTTTTGAGTCACGATGTAGGCTGGCTTCTGGATAGATATTTAAACTTAGGTTTTTCTTTGGCACCTCCTAGCTCTTTAAGATATTGTGATATGCATATCCTTAATGGCATAGAACCTTTGCTTTCTGAGAAATAAAAGTTGCCAATTATCCCACTGAGAAAGACTTGCAGCCTTAGAGCGATAGGTGGTGCCACAAATCTAGGGCCCTGAAAGAACTGTCCATTTTGGCTTGATTTAAAATGCTGGTTACCTAGTCTATGGTTTCCAAGATAAGTATTGATGATTTGATTAAAGGATTACAAATCAGAAGTCTGTGTTTTTGCAGCAAGTTGAGTGTCGGATATGCATTTACCTTTTTGAAATTGTTTTCTCCTTGTGGCCCCCTCCAATGTTTTTTTGGCACCAATCTTATCTGTAAAATGGTAAGCTGATGCTAGAAAAATTATTGTAGAAACTGATGCCAGTGTGACTCATGATATCAAAAGCAAAGATGATGTGGCTGTTGCTTGGCCACACAGTACCTTGATGTCTTTCACTTGCCTCTCTGCAGCAATTGTTTCATAATTAACTATTGTTGAGCCTGGCAACTCTGTAATCTACTTGGAGTTAAAGACTTTTCCTTGTATGTTAGACTTTAAAATTATAAATTTATTATTTGGCACGGAATTATGGAAGTGCTGGACAATAGCTAGTTATCCTATAATTTAAACAATGAGTGTGTTCAGATATGCATCTATGTGAGGCTGGTTACTAGTCCATGGATTCACTATGTGCTGCCTGCTTGCTGAGTCTAGTGTGCACACTTGTTCCTTTAACAATTGCTAAAAGTATCAAAATTGCATGTCATTTTGGCAGGGATTGATCCATTAGCGGCATTTTCATTACACAAATATTCCCTTAAGAATCTACTACACCCCCCCCCCCCCCAAATGTTCTGTTTGTTCACTGTGAAACTGAAGCATGGACTTGAGAACTACTCTTTTAACATTACAGTTGGCTAGATGATGATACGTGGCTGGGTTTTGAGATGAAACTATACGAGTTTGTTAAGCTAGATGAAGCACTGCAAGCTTTTTTAGGTTTCCATTTTTAATTGAGTTTGCTAATCTTACAGAAGGATCATCAGGCCATCGATATTCTTTTGGCTGAGATTGACATTTATGAGCTTTTTGCTTTCAAGCACTGCAAGGGAAGGAGAACTAAGCTAGCTCTATGTGAAGGTAGTTTTCTTTCTTCTTGTTTGTTTAGGCTACAAGGGCCCATTGTTTAGTTCATTTATAGCTGGAAGTTTTTCTTTCTTTCTTTCTTTAATTTGTAATGATTCCTTACTTTTACAGTATCTTGTGTTAATTTATCATAAACTGTCACATTTATGGTTACAGAGCTTGATGAGAGAATGCATGATTTGAAAAATGAGCTTCAGTCTCTCGATGGTGAAGAGAATGATGAAAGTAATAAGAAAAAGGCCATCGAGGCATTAAAACGAATGGAGAGTTGGAATCTTTTCAGTGATACCCATGAGGTATACCATTTGGTCATTTGATGAGGATTATTATGCTTTTCTTTTTTTTCTTTTTCCCTTTTGATTTATTATGCTAAAGGACAGATATTAATTACCTATATAATGAGAGAGAAAAACCGCTGGGTGTTCAGTTGGAAGAATTCATTTTAAGGATTTAAAGAATGAACAAATGATTGTGTGGGTTTATTAGATAGAAGGTTCATGTGAACGATCTTTTAGCTTTTATCCCATTCTATTATTTGTACATAATGGCTCAGTACTTTGTTATGCCTTTGAGTTGGTGACTTATTTTTCCAGCCGGAGTTTCGAAACTACACAGTTGCAAGAGATACCTTTCTTGCACATTTGGGTGCAACCCTTTGGGGGTCTATGAGACACATAATCTCACCTTCACTATCTGAAGGAGCATTCCACTATTATGAGAAGATTTCCTTTCAGTTGTTTTTCGTCACACATGAGGTATGGTTTGTCTACTATACTCTTGAAGAAGCTCTTCTGAAACTTGCAATTTGTTCTTACCCCTACTTTGTCCACGCAGAAAGTTAGGAATGTTAAACATCTACCTGTTGATCTCAAGACTCTAAAGAATGGGCTATCCTCCTTGCTGGTATCCTCACAAAAGGCTATGTTCAGTGAGAATCTGTATGTTTTCTCCGTTGTTTTGTTCTGAAACTTTGTCCCAATAAGTCCCTTGTGCACAATTCAAGGCTAGATTAAGATCTCTCTGTCTTCTGGCATCATTATCTCTTGTATTATTCATTTAATTCACGCATAATCTTCTTACATCAGTAGTTGGTCCCTACTTATATAGACATGGTTAGTTGTGAGAGTTTATATTCCCAGCAAGGCATTTTAGAAACTTACTTTCCACAATAGGGTGCTTTTAATCTTATTTACTAAAATAGGATGTTTTATGCCAAGTACACTCCATCACACATGTATATTGACACCTCAGTTTTTACTTTTCATGAAATTGCTACCTAAAATTCTAGGTAAAGGTGCTGCCACTATCACCTCTTCTTTAAGTCTCATAACCTTCTTTTCTTATCTGTATTTCACCCTACATTGTTTTATCCTCACTTTTCTAAATTAAATACATTTTTTCCATGTAAAAATTTTATGGAAACAGAGATCACCATGGATTTGGTCCTTCTAAGCTTACTAAGCATGATTATTTGATGGTATTCTTCTCCATATTCATCTTCTCCCTATTATTGGTGAGCGGATGGATGAATTTCTCAAGAGGAGTTTTAATGTATTAGAATGTTTTCTTACAATAGGCCTTAGACATCCTTGGTATTTAGCTTTAATAATCCTCAAAACCTTTTTTTTGCTGTATTTATTTTAATTTTTTGTTAATGAATTGCACAATCTCCCTTAAATTTACTCTTTGTAGTTTCTCTAATTATTGATGTATCATACATGTTATAATGATATCCAAACATTTCATAATTACAAAAAGCCTAGTATTTGGTTAAGAACACTTGGGGTTTGCTTTTAGTTTTGTTTTTATTAATAATAATTGGATTTTTGGAATTAGAATTGCAGCAAATTTAATTGAAATGATGACATGCATGACCTGCAAACAAAATGATGTGAGCGGGAGATAGAAATCATGACTGCTTCTCTATTTTTCTTTGGTCAATTTTAAATAAAAAGTGACTAAAGTATGCAATGAAGTTTATATGGAATAAAACACCTTTAAGAGATTGCATTGCATAAAGCACCCTATTCTAGTATCGTGTGGAACAAGACTTAAAGGAAGCTCGTTTTGATAGTCTTCCATTCAACTTGCTTATTTTCCAAGTTGCATGTAGGGTAGTACTTTCAGAGGATCCTGCATTAGCGATGGCCTTTTCAGTGGCTAGGCGAGCAGCAGCTGTCCCATTATTGCTTGTTAATGGAACATATAGGAAAACCACTCGGTCCTATCTTGATTCTTCCATTCTCCAGCATCAGTTGCAGAGACAGCTCCATGACCATGGCTCTCTCAAAGGTCATCTATGAGCTTATATTTCTCATTCTTCTTTACTTTTGACTTGTAATGACAAAAATTTTCCATTACTGACAACAATGTACTTTTTCTGGGACTCGTATGTTGATGATACCTGTAATGTGTCATTTCTAATCCCCAATGCAAGTGATCCTGCAATATTTGTGCCAGCTTTGTTTAAAACCCTATCCATTTTTGAGCAGTCACCATTTCTAAACCTTGTCCTTTTTGTTCAACCTGGATTCTCAATGTGTGCGAGATCATGTGCATGAATAGATACCAGTTTTGTTAATTAGAAAGTACTATAATTTGGTGGATGCATGTACAATTGATGGATGAAGTATGGGTTTTCACATTTAAGGGGGAGGCTGAGGCTATAGTTGATGTAGTAAGATATGCATAGAATGTTGGGCTTCTTTTATGGTCCTCATCTGTTTTACCTGTACTATTGTGGATAAAGTAAGATGAATTTGTGGGCTACAATCTCTGTTTGTTAGAGATCTGCCCTTGTGCTCGTTCTGGAAGACAGACTAGTAAGATGATTCTTTTGTAAGTAATTCAGGGTAGCTAGATACACATAGTAACCTGAGTCCATTTTCTGTTGCCTTTCAACCCATTAGCTGTGGCCTACCTGTAATTATATTTTATTTTTGTTTCTCATCACTGACATATGCCAAGCTAATGTTTTCAATTTCTTTAAATAACGCAGGAGCACATGCCCATACTATGTCCACGCTTGAAGTTCCTATCTTTTGGTTCATTTCTGGCGAGCCACTATTAGTTGACAAGCATTATCAGGCAAAGGCTCTTTCTGACATAGTTATTGTGGTCCAGTCAGAACCATCATCATGGGAAAGCCATCTGCAGTGTAATGGACAATCAGTTTTGTGGGATCTGAGGTTGGAAATACGATCATCACATTTTGTTTTTATAACTGGTTTAATGTCAACTGTTGCTATTTAGTCCAGTAGTTAGATAATTTGTAAATTTGCCATAAGAAGCAGATGTGTGGTATCTGAAGGGGTTGGAGCTCTTGATGCATAGTTTGCAATCTCTTATTTCTGGACTTGCTTTTCAGTTCTTGACTTCTTGCCCCTGTTATTGGCTCTTTCCCATCACTCTCATTATGATTTCCTAGCATCTTCTACTTTTGCATAATTTTTCATTTTCATTTGATTAGATTTTCTTTCTCCTGGGAAACTTCTTTTTCCCATTTGTGCTCCAGCTAGTTAGAATAAATTTTACTTCAAAAAAAAAAAAATAAAGGAAAACAAAAGAAAGAAAAACCAATTTTTTGAAAAAATTACCTTAATTATGAAAGTCCAAAAGCTTGAAATCTCTATATTAATCCACTTTGGATTCTAATGTATGCTTCTTCTTCTTCCTCCTCCTCCTTTTAAACTGAAATCTATAGTCTTAACTCATATTTATTGCTATATTCTCCCCTTCCCCATCATCCAGGAGGCCTGTAAAAGCTGCATTGGCTGCTGTCTCTGAACATCTGGCTGGTTTACTTCCCCTCCATCTTGTCTACAGCCATGCCCATGAAACTGCGATTGAGGTACTTTTTACAGTGCAGAGGTTATCAGTCTGCTTAATTCACTGTTCTATGTGATAACATGATAAAATTCCAATATCGATGTTATGGTGCTACATATGAGGAGATATGTTGTGGTGAACTTTTCAGTTGTTGGTGATAGAATTCTATGAGGTTTAATGTAGCATATCAATTCTTTTTCCTCCTCAAAGGATAGAGATTGCATGATCTTTTTTCCACTCCTCAAAGGTTTGTGTCGGAGAGACATAAAACTTAAACTAATCAGGAAGTTGACATTGGAACTATGTTGATTTCCTATATCTTAAGAGCATTGCATTTCTTGAACACTAATAGGGCAACATAAGACATGCCAAAGAGGAGTTAAAATTAGTTTACTGCTCTTCATTCATGTTCTCCTTTCAAAGTGTTTCTTAGGCTGTATATGCATTATATAACTATGCACTCGCATGCTCATTCTTGTATGGCCTTTGGAACACCAATTTAATTGGCCTGGAACTGTCTTAATGATGGTATCTTGCACTTATTTTATCATAATTGCCATAGTGGGAAAATGACCATTAGGACCAAATGGGATTTTGGGAGGGAGAATTTGGAGAAAATCTGATCCTTCAGTGTGTTGCATGACTTGATTGCTTTGAAAATTTAAACCTGTGTACTTTAGGTGTAAGCTCAAGACTTTCTCATTTCACCAAATAGTCCTTGTTTCTAATTGTTAAGTATTGAAATTATTTTATCCAATTAGCGAGTCATGTCTTGTGAATGGTTGAATGCCATCTTCATGTTTTATGTTAGGCATTTTTCTGTAACTTAACTTTCCATGTTGTATTTTTCTTGTGCGTGCGTGCGCGTTTGCACACACCACATGAAGTTGAACATTACTTGCATGCTTCAGATTCCTTGTCTTTTCCTTGATTGCTGATTCTGTAGATAAGCTTGTATCTCCTCTCACACTAATTGAATAGCTAACATTGGCTACCAATGTGACAGGATTGGGTTTGGTCGGTGGGATGCAATCCTTTTTCAATCACTTCTCGAGGCTGGCATGTTTCACAGTTTCAGTCTGATACAATTGCTCGAAGCTACATCATCACAGCGCTTGAAGATTCAATACAACTGGTCAATTCAGCCGTTCGCCGTCTACTGATGGAACACACATGTATCCTTGCCTTGTTTTGTTGCAATTGACTAACCAGAAAGATGCATGTGAATATCCATGTTGTAAGAGCCATGATTCTCATACCATTCTATAACTTTTGCTAGGTTTTTACCTTTTATTTTCCTAACTTCAATTGGAGTCACTACTCATCTGGAATCCATTGGTATTCAATCTGTACTTTCATATGGTACCCGCTATAACCACAAGTTATAAAAGTTCCACCTGGATTACAGAATTGGAATTCTCAGGGAATGCTATCAATTAGAAAATTGGCATTCATAAGACAGTGCTTCTTGTTGCCCTTTTTTTTTTTAATAGAACAAGGTTCTACCTTTCATTTATCTGGGAGCTGCAACAGAGCCTTTTAAGGCTGACACTTAAAAAAATTTCCATAGTTGATTTTTCAAAAAAAAAAAAAATGGAAAGAAAAGAAAAGGAAATATAAAAGAATTCTTGAAAAGATACATCTGTATTTGTAATTACACCTGTGATTATTAATTGTCTTTGGAAAAGTACTTGACAAAAACCAGCTGAGAAGACCTTCAAAATGTTTCAGTCTGAGGAGCGAGAACTTGTGGACAAGTATAATTATGTTGTTAGTCTTTGGAGAAGGGTAAGTATTCTTGTTCCTCTAACATCTCACTGATGACTGAACTACTACACTATTCAAGTCCATTATATCTGAAGAACCTGCTTGATTTATATGTAATGCACTTTGCTTTGTCAGATTTCAACTATCCATGGAGAACTGCGTTACATGGATGCTATGAGACTTCTTTATACCCTAGAGGATGCATCTGAAAGGTTAGGCACTGTTGACCTTTTCTTTCTATTTTCTTTCCTGATTGAATCCAAGCATAAACAAGTGTGGTGCGCTATTGAAACATAAATTTAGCTGGACAGGTTCTGTTGGCTGCCGATCCATTTTGGTTACTGGACACAATTCTGGCTTCACCTGCTTGCGTTTCAATTCTTTAAAAATTTCTTTTCTCGACATGCCTTTTTCACAATTGTTTCAGATTTGGAGGTGAATGAAAGCCTTGAGTACATCAAACATCACCTTAGTTATGCCTGTTCTGTTTGTTTCAACATGGTTGGATGGAACTGAGCAAACAACTAATTTTTCTGTGGCTAGTTTATGAACTTAGGAAGCACATTTTTGTTGCAGGTTTGCTAGTCAAGTGAATGCAACTATAGCCATTCTTCACCCAATTCAATGCACGAGAGAGAGAAAAGTACATGTGGTGATTGACATGACAACAGTTCCTGCCTTCTTGGTTGTTCTTGGTGTTCTTTATATGGTTCTAAAGCCTAGACGACCAAAACCCAAGATTAATTAATCTCTCTGGGTGGAAGCCATGGTTGCGAAGCTCATGAAGACTTGCAAAGTTACTTTGAGGGGAATGACGATGCAATTTTCTTCCCCATATAGCATTTTCAGTACACACCCTTTTTGTTTTCCGTTCGAGGCAGCAAGATTTTATAAGTGAATGAGTGAGGAAATAGGAATGAGATGAAGTGTGAAGTAGCCAACGAGCTAGAGTATTGCAATGCGGATGGTTGCTTGAGTCCTGTACATTCATGATATCTCACCCAATAGTGATCTCTTTTTTAGAATTTCAAAGTGTATTATCGCACAGATGGAACCATGTACACGCCAACATGTCCGTCCAGGCTAAATTTTGATGGCCATTGGACTGACTGCAGGGACAAATATACGTGAAGGCAGTCGATAGGTTGGCAGCCGTTTTATCAAGGTTCACGACGTTTTTCCTTCTTTCAGCGTCTCTTCCCGTCCCCGGTCTGTCTGACTTCACTGCAGATATTGAACCGTTTCTCAGCTTCAAAAGAGTAAATTAAATTAAGCAAGAAAACCGCAGCTCTTAAATATTCATTATCCCCGGTCCTGTTCGATAGCATATTGATATTTTGCAAAGCACAGAAACATTTCAATTCAAACATATTTTGGGGTTTAAATGGCCAAGAAAAAACCTTCCATGATTTGAGATTCAGTTTAGAGCGCAGGGTTCCATGACACTTCATTCCTAGACCTGGAATTGGTGGAGGTGGAACCATGGTTGGACTTTCTATTCCAAAAAATCAGACAGAAAATACAAGCACAGCTCAAGCATTTCCTTTTTGCAATGTTTGATGATGGGGGGATGGATTTACTACCGAAAAGAAACAACTTGTATTGAATCAGATACATGATCTACACTGTCGCTCAACTCCTGTCCCTTGGTTTCAAACGGGAAGAGCAGAGAGCTGAACGCAGAAATAGCCATCACAACCTCAAATAGAATGATAGCTTCTGTAAGATAGCAACCAGTCACCAGTCCAACCGCCACCAGAGGGCATATCATGCCACCAATCCTCCCCACTGAACTTGCCGCTCCAGCACCAGTTGCCCTCACTGCTGTTGGATATAACTGGAGAGAGAGAGGGAATTAATTCAAACAATCAGCAAACCAGATTTAAAAGAAAGAAGAAGCATGCACAACTTTTTTGCAGTTTCAATTCTGTATGGCAAGGCGGAAAGAAATTATATAAAGGATAGAGGGAACGAGAAAACACTCTAGAGAAGCTGCACAGAACCTGAAACTTCTAACAAATCAATTATCACGCTTGCTGTCTAAGTCTCTAAAAAGATACCATGCGACGTTGATAGAAATAGGGAAGGTGAAAAACTATATATTATTCTAGGGGTTTACCTCCGGGGCATATAATGTAGCAATTGTGAAAGATCCCATGACACACATGCGAGCTCCAAATAACATTGCTGTTGTCAGATTTGCAGACACGTTGAAAAGCAGTGGAAAAAGAAAAATGCAACCCAATGCAAGCATAAGAGCCATGGAAAGCTTGCGGCCAAGTCTATCCACGATAATTGCGGATAAAAGCAGCCCAGGAAGCTCTACAATATAGATTTTTAAGGAAATAAGTAGAGTGCATGAAAAAAATTGAAGACTAAATGTCAATTTCTCTCGTAACACAATTCAGAATGAAGTACTGAAAGAGGAGACTAGGCATGCAATACCTGCCAAACTAGTAACAAACACATTTATGTAGAGGCTGTCGTTCTGGAGATTCTCTGAGCTCAAGATAGTCGAGCCACATTTGCCTTGCTGACTACTTAGCTCTGAGGTCAGCAGTATGATACCATAATACGAAAATACGTTTCCAAATAGTAAGACCCATAGGAGCAGTGTTGTTTGAATTAATGTCGATGAAAAAAGCACGAAAAATGATGAAAAGACAGATTTAAAATCTACAATCACTTTTCTGGTTGAAGATAGTAGAGGAGTATGTTTTGAGGGGGCAGATTCTTCTTCCTGTCCGACTGTACTATCAGGAACAAGCATCCCAGGAGGAAGTTCAGATTGGTTCAGAAGAGCTATCTTCTGCAGAATTTTATGTGCATCATTTATTCTTCCTTTCATGCATAGATACCTTGGAGATTCTGGTACAATACCATAAAAGAGAAGAAGAGCAATTGATGGTAGAGAAGAGAATGCAAGTAGCCACCTCCAACTCAATCTTTGCATGACTAGCTGCCAAGAGAGGAGAATTTCCACATAAGAAAGATGTATGCTAGAGAATGAATGTTAGGTCCTGAACTTCTCTGCTATAAATTCTGATCTAGTTTAGGTTTCCTATTTATCTCCCACCGTTAGGATAAACATCGAAAAGCGAGGAAATTGACAAAACACACCCATGCAAGTGAAGCCTCAGAAATTGCACCCAATGTCCAGAAAGTTGAGAAGACAACCATCCATTTCCCTCTGTGTGGAGCAGGAACAAACTCTAGAAACCAGGAGCAAAGTACAGTTGAACCACCCAGGCCCAAGCCAACCAAACAACGAATTATCACCAAAGATTCATAATTTGGGGAGAAAGTACTCAAAAGTCCAGCTCCACTGGTCAGCACAGCAATTCCTAGGAAACCCTTCCTGGAAGAGCAAGTGGAAGCAGAGAAGTCATTAACAATATACACGTCGATACAGTAGGGTTTTCTGCTTTATACGTGACAGAAGCAGAGAAGTCATTAACAAATAGCAAGGAGACAAACATTGAAAGAGATAAGGGAGGGAGAAATGAGTGGCTTGCCTCCTTCCACAGTTATCTGAAACGAGGCCCCAAGAATAAGCTCCAACAAGCATGCCAGCAAATACAACTGTTGATAACAGACTCTCTTGGCCTGAGGAGAGTCCCCATTGGGACTTAACAGTTGGACCAACAAAAGAGAGAAGCATAAGCTCCATTGCTTCTGCAAACCAACCAAGACCAGCATAAGCAAGCACCAGACCTTGGAATTTCCCGAACCCCAAACAGGCAAGTGCCTCATCCAAAGTGTATGCAGGGGCTTCATCATCCATCTATGTATATAAATGGTGATCAAATAAATTAACAAAGAAATCAAAACCTTATTATGGATTTGATATGTGATGGTCAAAGAAACTTGTGCTTACCCCCCTGACCCCGATGGAACTCTCAGCTTCAGTCACTGGCATAGCTTCAAACTAGTTATAAATCAAACATGCTATCACCATCAATCGCAAACAAAAACTGTAATAATTATAAGAAGAAATTACTAATCTTAAACACTAAAGGAAAAAATCATGATACCTTTCAGAAATGGATAAACATGGAGTCTTACAATTTAATTATACTGCCCGGACAAGAATCAAACAAAACCAAACACTACTGGGTAGCAAAAGTCATGTTGCACCCACCCAATATATTGAGCATTCCTCGTGTTAGGTGAATGAAAAGTGATGAGTCCCGAATCACTCATGTGTTGGATAATTGATTGAATGTCTCAGTCTCACTTCAAGCAACATGGTTCATTTTTTGTTTTAGTTAAGGTGTTTTCTTAGTCAAGGTATCCAATGACTTAATATAACAATCACACGGCTATTAATTGGTGGCAGGTGAAGCTTGGAAAATTAAGTAACTAGTAGTTAATACTTGCAAATAATTTTATTTGATGGAGGAGAGGATTTTCTGACAATAAAATTAATAATTTTATAAGGAAAGAAAATATAATAATATTTTAAAGATATAAATTTTGAAAATATATATATTGAAAATATTAAAAATGAAAAGATTATAAACATTTAATTTAAAAAATTCACGATATATTTATAGCTTAATAATCTTTTTTTTTTTTGTGAAGAACAAGAGCTGGAGTGTAATTTTATCCTTGTGATATTTTGAGTTGTATTCTACTCAAAATAATACATATTCGATCAATATAAAATACATAAGGGCTCGCGCGGGTTCCCAAAAAAATCTCTGGCGAGTGTTGGGCTCAAGCCCATTAAAGGTGTAAAATAGATGCAGACGCGTTGCTTGGACGCAAGCATGTTAGACTTGGGGTGCGCTCTTGAGCCTGAGCGCGTTGAGCTTGGGTGCGGAACTCTGAGCCCACAGAGGTGCTAATGTGATGTTTGGAAAAAATAAATAGGAAAATGCAACAATGCTCTTAGAAGCTTAGAAGTAGGTATAAATGGATAAGAAATATTGTGGTAATTGAATAAAGCTTGATAAGTATAAATAAAAAAACAAAAGAGGAAAATCTCTTTTGAGAGAGAGAGACAGAACTAATTGGAAAGAAGAAAGGGGGAAAGAAGAAGAAGAGGAAAGAGAAAAATAAGAAGAGAGTTATAGAAAATAAATTTAAAAGGTAAGATTTATGCTTTGATATGTATAATTGTGTTATTTAGCTTTGATTTTTGATTTTGTTGAAGATTAAGGAGTTAGGCTCGGGCTATCATGCTTGAGTCTACTCTCTTAGGCCCCTTTGCTGTTCAATGAACTCGAGCCTAAAGGGTGTTTTTTTATGGGGAGCTTATCTTGAATGCTTTTTTAGATTCATTTTATCTGGATTCATCAAAAAGTTAAGTAATAAAAAATTGAATCTATATATAAAAACTTGTTTATTTAAAATTATATTTGTTTATTTTAAAAATAACTATCTTTCTTTCCAAAAACTACTTTTGCTAAATTGATTTTTGTTATATGTTGATTTATACATAATTTATGTTTAGGTATGGTAGAAAATAGATAGATCATCTTACTATAAGAGGAACAAAACCTCATCCGCAGAAGAACACTCTCAACAGGTACAGTAACAATAATGTAAGAAGAAGAAATGGTAGTGTTGGGTCCCCACTCCGATATTCTTTTCATTGGAAAAGACAGAATATAAACATGGACATAAAGCTGAGATTGGGCCAAATAAGAAATTACAAGGTTTTGGCGGGGCCAGCTTTTCAAGCTCTAAAGGTCGTGAAGGAATATTGATCATGTCAATGGCAGAAACCTGATCCACTGATTGATAGCATGATGAGATTGCCATGAGAAGACTTCTCTCATTTCCTGATGGGATTAATTACCCGCTCCCAGAAAAAAACAGTTTGGGTGTGTTGAGTAGATTATGTAAATCAGCATTCTGCTTAGTTAGGATCAAATGATGAGATTGCCATGTGAAGACTTCTTCTTCTTCTTTTTTTTTTGTGTTTTTGAATGATTTTATGTTGTTGATGTTATAAATATATATTTTTTAATATGTTTTCAAGTATACAAATACTTTTAAAAAATAACCCTTATAACAATTTGTTATATTAATATGCGGGGCACTAATATAATATTTTACAAGGTAGAGAAGATTCCGAGCAAAAGAAAAAAAGAGTGTGGTGAAGAAGCAATCAGAGATAAACGAGATTTACATTGGGGGAACCATTACTCCCACATGATGCAGAGCGGCTTAGCGGATGATTTGCTTTGGGGTTTTGAAAGTCCAACAGAAAACATTTCCTTTATACAATGCTTGATTGGGTTTGAGATTTACTGCCCGGCAGCAACAACTCAGATACATGTACGCTGTCGCTCAATTCATGTCCCTTGGTTTCGACTGGGATGAGCAGGACACAGAGTGCTGACATAGCCATCACAATGTCTAGCAGGATGATAGCTTCTGTAAGATGGCCACCGGTCACTAGTCCGACCGCTACAAGGGGGGTTATCATGCCACCAACCCTCCCTGCAGCACTTGCAACCCCAACACCAGTTGCCCTCACAGCCGTTGGATATAACTGGAGGAACAGCATATCCAACGCAATCAATTATTCAGAACCATGCAACAGTAACCGCTAGCAGGTGTGAAACTTGAAAAGAACTGGCAAGTACTACCGTTCACCTTTCGGATTCAGCAAAATGCATTAATTCCAGGGCTTACCTCCTGAGCATATATTGTAGCAAGCGTGGAGAGTGCTCTGCTACTCATGCGAGCTCCGAACATCAATGTTGTTGTTAAACTTGCAGATTGATGGTAAAACAGAGGGGAGAGGAAAATACAAGCTGAGGCAAACATGAATGATATCGAGAGCCTGCGTCCAATTTTGTCCACCATAATTGCTGATAGAATAAGCCCAGGAATCTCTACAACATAGAGTTTCAGGAAAACATTCTACCTGGTCATTGCTTCGGATGATACATGTATGCATATATATCGAAAGAAAAAGAAAAAGAAAAAAGTAAACATTTCATGTCATGGAGGATTCCTCAAACCTCAACCTTAAGTGCAGGTGGAGGAGACGGTGCATGCAATACCTGCCAAACTAGTAATAAATACATCCACGTAGAGGCTGTCATCCTGAAGATTTTCTGATCGCAAGACAGTGCTCGAGCCACTTTTGCTTAGCTCCCTACTCAGTTCTGAAGCCAGCAACAACATACCATAATATGAGAATGTATTTCCAAAGTATTGCACCCATACAAAAAGCGTCGTTCGAATTAGTTTTGATGAGAAAAGCATAACAAACGATGAGGAGCCTGATCCAAAATCCAGATTTATTTTCTAGGTGACGAGAGTAGAGGGGTATATTCTGACGCAGAAGAGTCTTCATCCAGTCCAATTGTACTATCAGATACAAGCATTCCAGGAGGGAGTTTTGATTGGTTCAGCCGTGCTATTTTCTCAAGAATATCATGTGCCTCGATTATTCAACCTTTCATGCATAGGCTCCTTGGAGAGAGTGCGAGTAGCCATCTCCAACCCAATCTTGGCATGGCAATCTGCAACAATTATTTTAAGAGAGTAAATTCCGAAATATGTATTTGACGCATAAATGAATTCAAGCTCTGAACATTTCCACTCTTGTGTGCAATTTTAGTATAAACTTAGCCAGCTGATACACTAAAAGATCAGTGAATGGCTATGAAAAATGGCATGTGACACGTACCACCATGAGATTCAAAGAGAATAAAACCAAGGGCACTCCCATAATTTCTCTTGTTCAGAGAAAGGTAGGTTCTGTTTCTGTATAATAGAGAGAAAGAGTCCGCTTGCAAGGAACTAGTGCAGCTGTTGAGAATAAGGGTAATTGTTTTGAGAAAAAAGCCGACATTCAGCACATCTTGCTCAAAAGTAAAGAAAAAAGCCAACACCGCTTGATTATGGCTACACACCTAATAGTTTAAGCTGTTTAGATAATATTTCAGGATATTATTTATAAAAACTATTTAAACTTGAAACTTGTATAATTTCATATTATTTTATGTTTAATTTTTATCAAATAAATAAAGATGATCATGTTAAAGAATCATCTCAACCCAAAAGCTTAAGCTGTTAGGTGAGGTTCCAGGATATGATTTATATTACTTTCTAACACACCCCCTCAAGTGAAAGTCTTTTGGGCTTGAAACTTGCACAGGCCCACATTACCTTGTGCTTAATTTTTATCAAATAAATAGGAATGGTGAAATTCGAACTCGTGACCACTTGGTCATCAAGGCTCTGATACCATGTCAAAGAACCATCTCAACTCAAAAGCTTAAGCTGTTAGGTGAGATTTCAGGATATGATTTATATTACTCTCTAACAGATCAGATGTCATGAAAACTCTAATACTATGTCAAAGAACTATTGGGTTGAGATGATTCTTTAACACTTTAAGTTGAGTTTAGAAGACTTTTCATGTCAGTTTCTGCTGGTTTAGCTCAACAG
Source organism: Populus tomentosa (assembly GCA_018804465.1). Lineage (NCBI taxonomy): Eukaryota > Viridiplantae > Streptophyta > Magnoliopsida > Malpighiales > Salicaceae > Populus > Populus tomentosa. The sequence continues at coordinate 13,881,154 of CM032003.1, forward strand.
GAATTCAATGGCAGGAGAGATGAAACATCTTCGACTCCTGGGATATGAACATGATAGAAGCAAATTATGTCAATCAGATTTCTGCGTCAACCAACGAAATGTAATGAATTGGGGTGTTTATCTGATGTCAACGATCATGTTACATTTACATTGGCAGAGCATCACTCCCTCTTAATGGAGAACAACTTAGCGGATGATTTCACTTTTTTATTTTGAAAAATCTAGCAGAAAACATTTTCTTTATACAATACTTGTTTCTAATCGGATACGTCCACACAGTCACTCAAGGGGAAGAGCAGGACACGGACTGCTGAAAAAGAAGAATAGCTCCCGTAATATGGCAACTAGCAACTAGTTCAACTGCCACGAGAGGGGACACCATGCCACCGGTCCTCCCTACAGCATCTGCAACTCCGGCGCCCAGTTGCCCTCACAGCGGTTGGATATAACTACAGAAAAGGAAACAGTGGAGAAGAAGCTATTCGAGTTTGTTGAATTCGGAAATTTCTTCTATGGCAACAAAAGTGGTTAATTTCACATGAGAAGTTCATCATAACGGGAGTCAGGCACTCCCAGAAGGCCCCTCTCTGTAATTGAATGAAAAGACATTGAACATGCTTGCAAACAATGGTCAGTACTGTAATGTATAAATATACTGCACAACAAAGCAAAGAAGACAGCATATCATATACTCTTCAGCATATTTCTAGTGCCCATGCTTTCTCGTATTCGCCATTTGCTGATTGATCAACTACGACAACAGAAAGAGCAAGGGGAGAGAGAAAAGAAGGCAAGCTACTGTGTTACAAGAGTATTAGTATTATAAAAAAAAAACACTAAAAGATACGTAGCTATGTTCACAAAATATGTAATTTTTTTTTTCAATTTAACCTTTTAACAATCTAATTTTTTTTTAATTTTATCTTTTAATATTAGTTTGTTTTGAGAATTGTGTTTTGTATTTTTTTTCCTTGTTAGGTTATATATTTTTCAATTTTTTATATTTTTTTTATTGAATATTGTTTTTCATTGATCTTTGTATTTTTTTTAATTTACTTTTCATGGAGTTATCTCTGTTTCATGATCCGGGTCGTGAGTTTAGCAAGTTGATCCGAGTTGACTTTATTTATTTTTTGGTCATTTTTTAATTGAATATGTTATTTTTTTTCTCAATTTCACCCTCCAAACTTAGTTTTTTTTTTATGTATTTTTTTTTCAATTTTATTTTTCAATATTATATTATTTGAGAATTGAACTTTGTAATTTTTTAATTTTTTTTTAGAGTTATCCAGGTCTCCTTGATTTCTTTTAAAAAGTTTTGTTTTTATTTTTTTTTATTTTCTTACTTTTTATAACATTGTTATTTTCTCATAACCTGGGTCGCGAGTTTAATAGATTAGCCTGGGTTGATTTTCATAGTTTTTTTTTTTATTATTTTTTTCCTTTAATATTGAGTTGGTTAGAAATTAAGTTTTATAATTTTTTTTATTTGTTTACTATAAAGTTATTCTAATACCAAAATTTAAGTTGCGGGTTTGGCAAGTTGACTCAAGTAAATTTTTTTTATGTTTTTTAATTTTTTTTCTAATATTAAATTGATTAAGAATTGACCTTTATAATTTATTTTGATTTGTATTCTACAGGATTATCCCTGTCTCATAACTCGAGTTATAAATTTGATAGATTATTCCGAATCAATTTAATATATCATAGTCTCAACAGCCCGGGTATGATTTAAAAAGAAAATTAAAGTATTATATTTTAAGCTTATAATAAAAAAATTTTTATTAAAAAATATATTGTCAATACTTGAACAAATTTTTTTGTCAAAGAAATTAATTTGATTGCGGCATGACACGGGCTAATAATACTGCGTGATTACAATTAAAGTGCACGAGTAGAAGTAGCAGCTGGCTTACAGGTTGTGCGCACACCAGTAGAGTCTAATATGGATACAAATTCGAAATTAATAATAATTAATCATGGACTTTGTAAAGTCTTGTTAAAGAGAGTAAAGAACACGATATGAGACATGTTAATAAAAACTTTATTTTTTTTATTAATATAAATATTTGATTAATTTATGTGCATTTCAACTAATATTATAATTTTTAAAGTTAATAACCATATAAATTTTTTTTAATTCTAAAATTTATGAGATTCAAATTGATATTCTTTAAGGAGCAAATCTAAAACTTGATTAGTTAAATTACATTTCTTAAAATTTAATAAAAATTCTTTTTATAATTAAAAGGGATATCTCCATTTTAATTACATATATATTTTAAAAATATTTTAAATTTATTTATTTTTAACATTTATAAATTACTTTGATGTATTGATTTGAAAAATAAATTTTAAAAAATATTATTTTAATATATTTTTAAATAAAAACTATTTTTAAAAATACCTCACCCGCTTCCAAGACAGAAAAAAAGAAGGAGAAACATTGAAGGTTGGTCAAAGTAGAATGGAAAGGAACAGAAGAGTCAAAGTCAACTGAGAATAAATAATAGAAAAAAGGGGGTAATAATTTAGGTTTAGTTTCAAAGTACTTTCAGGGGGTGTGGGGAGAGGTGCATGGAAGGTGTCATTGTGGTGGGAAGGTTCGAGGAAGGAAGGAAAGGAAGAAAACGAAAGAGGTGACTTCAAGAGGTGGACTATGGAAGGATCGCCCCACGCTCGCTCTTCAAATTACGGTGGTTAATTAGAAACAGAGGAGGTGCAGAGAGGGTAAAATAGAATGGATCTGTGGTTAGAAAAACCAGTTAAAGATCAGCAATTGAGAAACCGCGTGCGGCACACCATCCCTCAGGAGGAAGCTGCAATGCAACCATGAAGCACTCACCAAGCGCATAGTTTTTTATTTTGTATTTTAAAATGAAAAAGGAAAAGAGGAGGAGAGTGAAAGGCAATGCTGCTAGCTGCTGCTGCTGCTGCCGTCTTTATTTGAACAATACGTATGATGTTATGTAAAATTTCGATATTAAGTATGAATGGAGTTTATTAGTCTTTCGGACATGGTTTATCTGACAATAGTAAGTAAGACAATCCTCTTTTTAACTGTTTGTTTTGTTTGACGGTCGCATGGTGGACTGACGGAGAATAAATTTAGATTCATTTTGGTAAACGCGAGAGAAACAAGGGCATCCATTCCTCCTCTCCTCTCCTCTTTCCATCTATCAGGTTTCAGACCTCATCTGAGCGCTGCGGATTAACGAAGAGTCGCTGCGTTCTGACTCCTCCTGATCCAGACAGAGTCTTGGATTGGATTTCTGTGGTAGTTGTTTGCACAGGAATCTCAGGCCCAACCTTCCCCTCTTCTTTTCTTTCCCTCGCTGCCTCCATGCGCGTGCATGTATCTGTAGAAGAGATGCTCGTCTTACCAGGAGCAGGAGGAAGATTACCATATCAAACCATCAATCTTGAGTGACAGAGATTGAGAGAGACAAGTATAGATAACATGAGTAGACAATCGGTCGCAGTGGAAGCAGGTGCTTCTCCCTTCACCACCTGCCTCTTTCACAAGTTTATGGTATCGTATCATCTACCTTTTCACTCCCTCTTTAACTAGCTACTTCTTTTTATCCCATCAAATACTGCTCCCTCTTCTTTATTTATTATTTGTTATTCTTTCAATCAATTGAACCCATCTTTTTATTATGGATTTAACCGATCGAATTCCTTCCGGAAAGCTTCTCTTTCTTTGTTTTTAATCTCTCCATCAGCTGTTAACACACACATGTATGGATGTATGATCACGATTCCACAATGATTGTTGGCCTTTTGTGATGGGATGTTATGGGAATAAAGAAACCTTTTGATGATCAGTGATTGATTCATTGCAGTGTGGTGCCTGTCTCAATCCTTCATACTCCCCAAACTCTTCTGGTAAGGGCAAAAGTAAATCTTCCATTAAAAAATCGTCCCATGGCTTCCACTTGGTCGAGGGCAAGTCTGGTCATGCCATGGAAGATTACCATGTCGCTGAATACAGGAAAGAGAAGAATCATGAACTTGGTTTGTTTGCCATCTTTGATGGTCATCTTGGCAATCGTGTCCCTAGTTATTTGAAAGCTCATCTTTTCAACAACATCCTTGACGAGGTCCATCCGTCCCTCCCTCCATCCGTCCCGTGTCTATTGTTATTACCAACCCTTTCGCTCTTATCTTTTTCCCTGTGATGATGCTTGCAGCCCAATTTCTGGAAAGATCCTGCCACTGCCATTAAGAACGCTTATCGCTCCACCAATCATTTCATTTTGGAGAACTCCATGGAATTAGGCCCTGGGGGCTCTACCGCTGTCACTGCAATTGTTATCGACGGCAAGGGCATATGGGTCGCAAACATTGGTGACTCTAGAGCTGTTGTGTGTGAAGGAGGCTTCGCCAATCAACTTACAGTGGACCATGAGCCGGACACTGAAAGAAAAAGGATTGAGAAGCAGGGTGGCTTTGTCATAACCTTTCCTGGTAACATATCGCCATTTTTTTTTTCCACGTCTGATGCCTTTCAAGTCTCTGTCTTTTGGTGGAACATTCTGCAGACTACTTTAGCTACTATAATGCTAATTGGGTTACCATTTCCATAGTACAAACTTATCACACCATTCTAGTTTCTTTAAAGAATTGCTTTTCTGCTGTGATTCTTCTTACTGAACAAACTAATAATTACTTCAGGAGATGTACCCAGGGTTAATGGCCAACTTGCAGTTGCACGAGCTTTTGGGGATCGAAGCCTTAGAGCGCATTTAAGCTCAGAGCCTGATGTAAGATACGTGCCCATAGACTCAACTATGGACTTTGTAATCTTAGCAAGCGACGGATTGTGGAAGGTCAGTGATTATAATACCTTAATAACTTGTAGTTTTTTAATTTTTTCATTGTCATGCATCCCACTCCATAATTTTTTCTTCAAGTATGTGTGAAATGATAATACTGATTGTCACTTATTGTAACACTTGCTGTATAGTTGAACAAAACTCATGTTGGTTTTGCTCTAAGAAAAACACAGCAGCTAACACTTTCACTTTATTATATATTTTCATATGCTTTCTTATTCATAATTCTGAATGTTTTAGGTGACTATATAAATAGCCTTAAAGACTTCTACTCTTATCTAACTAAGGTGAAACGAATCAATTAGCTAACTCCTAACAATGATAAAGCTCTAATAGATAATGATCTTAATATTGTAGAGCTCTAACAATATTAAAACTCTTACAAACTCTAAATCCTAGCTGACATTGAACTCTAATACTGAGGTATGCATCCTTGTGATAGCAACTGGATACGCTGTGCTTATTTAAGAATAAAATTGCCAATTTTAAGAAACTTATCGAGAAGCTTTTACCGTGTATTCTGACAATTTTAGTGTATTTTTGGAATTTCTTTCTGCATGTCGAGGGATGGGATTGATTTCAATTTGTAGTTGGGCTGCTTTTATTATTGAATTTATACATTAAGCATGAACTTGAGTCCTCAAAACCAGTGTGCCCTTCAACTGAAATTCTTCTGTCCCTGATCTTTTCCCAGTTGTGAATGACGTAAGAGCCGAGTGTTTATTACTGTAAACTAATGAAAACTCACTTATGGTGGTCAGAAATGCAGCAACTTGACTCCGACAACATATACCGCTTGCTTCCTCTCTGTTATTGAATAGTTTGGCTGAAAATTATGAGCTAGTTAGCTGGTGGTACGCTAGCATATATATATAGATATAGATATTTGTCGTTGGATTGCAGAAGCATGTGCTGAATCACTCGTGTTTACTTTGGTTTCTGCTACGAGAGTCCTGGATTGCAATGGAAATGCAATACTTTATGTTCCTGAATCTACTCCACATAACGTCAATTATACTGAGTCATGCCACATTTAAGAGTAACTATTACTGTATACCCACTGGTTTGCTGTGATATTCTGCAGGTCATGAAGAATCAGGAGGCAGTTGATTTAGTGAAACCAATCAAGGATCCAAGAGCAGCAGCTAAGCGCTTGACAACTGAGGCCCTGGCAAGAAAGAGTAAAGATGATATATCATGCATTGTGATCCGGTTTGGATGAACCAGTGAGAGAGCACATTGCCCCTGCTTGCCAAGGCCCCTTGCTTTGTTCATGTCTTCGCTGTAAAATGGTCAGCTGATTGGGTGTGTCCGTAGGAAGCGTGGTTTGAGGCCTTTTTTTGGTTTGTGCTGTAGTAGTTTTGCTTTTAAAGAAAGGGAGTTAAGGTGGAAATGTGTGCATTTTTTTGACCAAGGAAAGATTTTCCTCAACGATCCATGAGCCACCCTCTACCTCCCTATACAGGGGGGGGTGTGTGTCCATAGGGATGATTCATGGGGAGTGGCGAGCTTGTTTCGCTGGATTGATGATGATAGATAGAGAAACAAGGTGGTCTTAGGTTTTTATTTAATTCTGTGTACATAACACAATTTTCGTGTGTGTGTCTTTGTTGCTGTGATGATAATAAATGCTTTGGTTTGGTATGCATGCGATGTGTTTTGCCTCCAAAACAAAAGTGCAGGCCTCTACTGTGTTGTTTTTGCCATTCTTGCAGCTTCAAATTCATCGCTATACCGTTCTTTAGATTTTACAGCAGCTTTCTTCTCTTCCGCAGCAGCTTCCTTAACTCGTTTTATTGCCTTAATTTTTTTTTTTTTAAATAAATTAAAACAACAATGTGTTGAACGTCTATTCAAATTAATATAGTAAATTCATGATCTGTTTTATAAGATAATAATAATCTAATATAAAATAAATTATAAAATTAAATTCTTAATCAACTTAACCTTAAAAAAATAAAATTTTAAAAAATCAATTAAAATAAATAAATAAAAAAAATAATCTAAGTTAATTCAGCTTAACCTGCTAAACTCACAATCCAGGTTATAAAACCAGAATAATTCAATTGAAAGCAAATCAAAATAATTTAGGAATTTTAATTTTTAATTGATCCAATATTAATGTATTAAATTGAAAAAAAAATCAATGTAAAAAAAGATAGTAAATCAACCCAAGTCAATCAACAAAATCTATGATTTGAGTCATGAGACCAATATAATTTATAAAAAGCAAATCGAAATAAATCATAAAACTTAATTCTTAAACAACTTAATGTTAAAGAATAAAATTAAAATGATTTTAAAAAAACAAGTCAATTATACTAACTCACTGAACCTACAATACTGATTATGAAATTGAGATAATTACATAGAAAACAAACTAAAATAAATCAAATGTTAAATAATAAAAAATATAAATTAAAAAAAACAAAAAAAATATCACAATAAATAATGTTTTGTAAAGTAGCGCACATAAAAACACATCTCTCTTTTAGTTTTTTTGTTAATTAATATACTATCACCATTAGAAAAATTGAAATAGAGCACTTGTGAAAATAAATGTCAAAATATTGTTTTGAAAAAAAATTAATTTTTTAATTTTTAAAAAAATATATGTAAGAAAATAGAAAAATAGAAATATTTTTTAATTTGAGAAGTTTTTTAGTTTTTTAAATTTATAACTGAGCTTGAAAAACATATTTTATGAGTTCTTTACGGTTTATTTTTATATAATTTTTATTATTCTTCAAATGAAAGAAAGAAAAAACTAAAATGATGAATAATAAAATATTTTTATTTTATAAACAAGTGCTTTTTATAAATACAAAATATTAAAATTAATTTCTTTTTTAATATCACTTTTTATTAGTGTCATAAATCTATTCTTTGTTATAAATATAATAAAAAAAATTCTTTGTTTTTTTATTTAACAAGTAGTAACCTTGCCATGATCATTTTTAATTTAAACCAAGTAAAATTAACATTTAAACTATTATAAATTATGGTTTTGATTTTTTTTTCATAATAATTATAGTAAGACATTTTCTAATTTTCTTTCAATGAAATTATCTTTCTTTATTCTTAACGAATATGTTTTCCGATTTTTCCTTGAAAAAGAAAAAATAGAACAAAAAAAACAGAACAAAAAAAAGAAAAATAATTTTAAATCTCACATTCAATGAAATGCAAGCATCTGAGTTTTTTTCTCTTTTTTTTTTTTTCAAGAAAAGAATAATAAAAAAAGAAGCCCATCATCTTTACCAGAACATAAATGTCTCTTTTGTGTTTTAAAGGACGCTTCAGAAGGTGATGCAAATTACATTTTCATAAAATTCAATTTTTTTTTTACTAAAATTTAATACAGTTTGTATATTTTAAATCATTTTAATGTGCTGATGTTAAAAATAATTTTTTTAAAAATAAAAAATATCATTGACATGCATTCCAACATAAAAATTATTTGAAAAACAATCATTACCACACTCTCAAACACGCTCTTATAGAATACAATCAAAGTAATCATCAGTTACTAATAATGCAAGAAATTGCTGACAGCCCCAAAACCCTAAACCCTGCTAATATCCTATGATTCTATTATATGATAATGTAGCTCTATTCTTACTTCACATATTCAGATTCCCAAACAAAACAAGTACTGAACCCAACTATGAAGCAACAAGTTTAAGCACTGAGTTGCGAACAATGCCTTGTACCGGAACATGGTAAAGCCAGACAACACGAGTTAGCACAAGAGTACTTGTACATGTTTCATAGACTTGTACAAATAAGCACAAAAGTATAACCACTCCTCGAGAAATTTCCAAACAAAATATGAAGGCCGCTGATAAACAGAAATTGTTCTCGATAATCCCCTGGAAGGGGCAAAAAATGTTATATCACGTGCCCGTAGCCAAGCTCTGTCAACGTCAACAATGGTTGTTGGCTACAGAAAGACATTTTTTTTTTTTTATATGATTAAACCATGAAAGCAAACACAGGTATTCCACCACCCAGATGTGACCCATGTACATGATTCCACCAAGGAGTGACCAGGCAAGAATAAACACCAATCTAGACCGGTCAACAGAACAAGACCCTCTCCAACAATTTCAAGGCTAAGTGTCACAGTTGATCATCTATTATCTTTTCAATGGATAAAACAATATTGATCAAAACATGATTAAGAACTTTCCTGCAGCCTGTATATTGTAATTTCCTGTTGCTTAAAATAGCGACGATCCTCTTCATCAACCAGAACAAGGTTCAAATAATACTTCACACTAAATTTGTTGTTAATGTTGCGATGTGTCGGTGTCAGTTCATAAGGGCTAAGAAACAATCTGATAGGAATTGATTCACCTGAAACAATATTCATATGCTTGTATGAGATTGCTTTGAAAAACACAAAAACAAGGATAAGTCCCAACTCAAAGATCAGAAAGTCATCAAAATATATGTAAATTTGAAGGAGGGGAAAAGATTATTTAAAAACTTGGGTCCGTATTTACTTGAAAAAGGTCTAAACATTGGTCAAAGGACTTTCAACTAACTCTTCACATAGATAATTTGTAAATCTAGTGTAGTAGTTTGCGCTACATTCATCATACCGTCTCGGTGGTTACGTAGGTTAGATTACAAGCAATTTCAGGAAGAATGCTGAACATACCTCTGACAGGAGCTCCATCCATCAACTCAAATTTAGCTAGCGTCTCTGTCTCAACATGTGTATTGGCCCCTGATCCTGTTGATTCTCGACGCCTGATCTCAAGATCCATATTTTTTATCTTAATTCTTACTAGAAGAAAGTATATCTTTCCGATAATCATGTCTTTTAGATGATACCTGCATATTTAATTTCCAACGAGTCAAAACATAGCAGAAATTTCAATCAAGTCTACAGCTAAATAATTTAGCTAATGGTTTAGCCACATTCAACGGGAAAGGCTCCTTTGCTGATTAGAAGCCACAGTTCAACATAATCCAGCAACCACAGGAACAAGAGTTTTCAAATTACAGATCTCATTATCTTGCCACACTTGGATTACTCGAGCCTAAAGAAGAACATAACAAACAAAAAGAAATTGAAAAAAGCCTATTCATAGAATCTTTCTTGTCTTACTTGCTTTTGTTGTATTCAAACTCAATGTGCAGGCAATCTTCAATGCCAACTTCCATCTGCACAGGTTGTTAGGAAGAACATAATGAGTTAGAATTACCAAAAGATTGCCAACCTTACAGTGAATTAGACATACAGAGCATAAAACTATTTGGTTATTGTATACAGTTGCTATTGCTAGCTTGCTGCTATTCATTACTTTGTACATTAAGGAGTTCCCCACTAAGACTCCCAGAGCCTCACAAAGTGTTGAGACAACACTCCAGCTGAGATGCCAGGAACTTATAGTAGAAATTTTCACTTACCTTTATGCTGTTGTTGATTGGTGGAGGGGGAGAATAGTTGCTAACCTGATACATAACAATTCAACAAAGGTAAACATAAGAAATGTTGATAACAAAGGCAAGAGAACAATGTGCAAGAATTAACCCTGTACTGAATTAAACATGATGCAACTATTAGAAAACCATTTAGGTTAAAATATGTGAGAACAACGTATCCATTCAGTTCCCAAAAATGCAGTCTGCTATACAGACAAGTTCATAAAGTAACAAGAAAATGCAACTTGATTTGTCCCATTTACAAAATACAAGCCAAAAAATATGAAAAATATACTGATAAGCATCAAACATTGTGTGCGTGTGCACATGAAAGAAAGGTGGTACATTTCTTAAAAATTACCACGAAGTCCTGGGATTCAATTATGCTTCCTGCATAAGCACGGGTGAGAGTCACTTTCAGAACATACCTGTAAAAGGCAAATGCTATTGTGACATCAGTTAACTATTATAACATCATTTACCTATTCCATTTCATAAAATCTAGTTATTTTAAATTTCCATACTGAGAGCTATGCAAGTGATTATTCCTAATCTAATCTTCCTCTACTGCTCCTTTGGCAACTCCACATTTATCTCTCTTCCTTCTATACTATTGAGTGTATACACTATAAAATTGAACTGGTAATTGTGAGGGAAAAAAAAGGGAAAAAAAATTCCTTTTGTACATTAAAACAGTATAGATGAACAATAGGATGAACGGGAAACAACAGCTATTACTGCACAGGCTGAACTTCAAAGACAACAAAAATTAACGGTAAAGAGACATGAAAAGCCAACAGCGTGATAGAGATACCATTACGATCAAGAAGCCAGTGATGCAAAGATACAAGATTGTGATGATATGTTCAATTGCTTTTGGCTTCAATAGTAGAGATAAGTAATCAACTGCAGCCTTTTATTGTTAAATAAAGTCATGCTACATATGGATTTGAGCCTTGATATATAAACCAATGCAAGGAGCTACGTGCTTATCACTAATTCCATGTTTAATTTTCAAAAAAAGGACTGGTGCAATTGGATTAGGAAAACAGCAATTCAACCTCCATGAGAGGGGCACAGAATGCCTCAACGAGGGTATCTAAAACCACTTTCGAAACTGCTTACGTTAGAGTGGAAATGATTTGAGAAGGAAAACTAACAGCAGATTGTCCACAAAACACCCCTTGAAATAAACAACAGAAAGGATGTGAAGAAAATATGGAACTTCCATATTTTAAGACTACATAAGTGGGGCATACCTGAGCCTCACATTCACCCCATTATATGTCTCATACGGCATTTCAACTGTGGAAAACTCAAACGGATACGTCTTTCTTTCATATATTTCTCCAGGAACATCCAATTCACGTACTGCAAGAAAGAGAAGCCAGAATCATGTCTGAAATCAAATGCATTATTGTGTGGGTACAAATATGGCTGTTTACAAGGTCTTGAGCAGAGAGCAATGGGAGGTACAAGCAATCAGATAGCATTGATAATTAATAACACAATTGTTGATAGCAAATAAAAGTATGCAAAAAAGTACATGAAAATTTTAAAAATAGATAAATAAACATGCATGGTATATACTTTTTTTCTAATGTTTATAAAACAAGGAGTAAGGAATTGATAGCTTAGTCGGGAACAGATTTCTCCAGAAAATAACACAGCACGCGTTTGGAACACTGAACCAGTATAAGTTCAACCTTTTTATTCAGAAGTTAAATTGGAAGCCCAGAACATTGATCATTGTGCTTCCTCTTCAGTGACCAGTTTCATCACAGGTCAAAACAATTCACCAAGCATTTTATCAGGAAGGACTGGAATGGTAACCTAAACCAAATTAACAGGTTTGCTGGTTTTCAAGTCAGGCCAGCTCATCCAATCTGGGTTTCAAAATTATTGCAATAAACAAAATAGAATTCCAAAAACTACAAAGGGACCATTTATAGAAAAATCTAAAACTAAAGCAAATAACATGTATAGTATACTCACCAAGGGACGTGAAGTCATAAAAATTGCCTCTATCGAAATACATCTCTGTGAAGTAGAACAAAAAGCTCCTTAAAACTTAGTAAAGCAATTGAAGGACAACTAACACAAGTTAAAATGCACATAGTACAAAATAATCCAATTCCAAGCAACTAGCAAACAGAACAGTTCAAATTCACAGTAGGAGTGATAGCAAAACTCATAAAAGTCACGGATGGGTATTTTCAAAAGAAGCATAGTAGCTATGTATAATAATTATTTGCACAGCTAGCATTACAAACTCATTCAGCACGATATTTCATGGGTTAAATACCAGCTTTTATATTTTTACTTAGCAAAGATACATTTAAAGTCTGGTTTTAGCTTTTGTATGATGCCTAAGCTGAAACCATTGTTATACAGTCCTTAGTTTATAAGCCTGGAGTGCTAACAAAACAGTAGCGAGGCCAATCCTAAGGGAAGAATATTTAATAATTTTGAAATGACCATTAAAAAAAGAAAGCAATATTTGAACTTGGGACTGAACTGCCACACGTGAAAGATAGCAATCATCGAAACAAGAGAGGTAAGTTTCACCAAAGAACGGGTTGCAAGAGCAACCATTTTCTTTCTTTTTTAAAATAAAAATAAAAAGAAAAGACTAACCAATTTGGCCAAGAAGTTCAACTTTAACACCAATGTGATCGACCTTTTTCCCTTGCAGTGGCTCTATAGAAATCTGAAAAGGTCATCACTCAGCAAAGCAAATGGAATGAAAATAAATGAAGAAGCCACTTAACGTAAGCAAGCATTCGAAGATACAAACATAAAAAATAAAGAATCCAAAGCAGAGCACCTTTCCAGCAATGTTTTCTTGACTATGGAAGAGCGGAACCATCAGCGTTTGGCCATTCTCCTTTTTCATCGGAACCTACGCCGGCAGGGAGTCGACAATTACAAACAATGATGAATTGATGGATCCAACCAACTTAATTAAGGACATAAGAACATACATAATTAAGGAGGAGAAACCTGCTTGCGATTTTTTGCATCGGAAAAGGTGATGGAGATATTACATGAAGGCTTGAAAGCTCCAATTAGGTAATTCTGATCCATCCATTTGCCAGTATACTCTCAAATCTCATCACCAAACACACACCAAAAATACGAAAATAATAGTAATTTAATGAAGGAGGAGGAAAGAAAGAAGATACCATTCTGCTGAATTAAATTAAATTCTTCGAATCCAATCACAAGGACCTGCAGCCGATCAAGATCGCAAAAAAAAAAAAACGACATAAAAGGAAGCACTCGTTAAGTAGTCAGCCGCAGCTTACTTCTGATGAAATGAAATGAAACGAAACCTGACTCACCGAGTGAGAAAGAGCGAGTCAGTGATCGATGATGGTTGAGTAAATAAAATGAGAATTTAATATGGATAGCAAACCAAGAAGTTTCCTTCGCTGTCATTAAACCCGGTCTGGAGGGTGATCCCGTTAAGGATCGAATCTTGAATTTTATGAATTAACCTGAAAAAATTCTATATATATATATATATATATATAAAATAATTCATATAAATATAAGTTATATATTATAAATAATAAAATTTTAAAAAATATTTTTTAAAAAAATTATTTCATATTAAAAAAATATTATGTCAAGCTTTTAAGTTAAAGTATTTAAATCAAATTTTTTTTTTTTATAAACATAACTTTTTTCATGAAAACATAAAATATATATACGAAAGGGCTTCAAATCCCATATTGAAAAGATATTTTATTATTTTTTAAAATTAAAGTATTTAAACCAAAAAGTTTTTTATCCCACATTGAAAATACATGAATTTTTTTTTGAAATATAGAATATATATACTAATGAATTTCAAATTTCACATTGAAAAAATATAACTTTTTTCATGGGAACATAGAGTATATATATGAAAGAACTTCAAATTTCACATTAAAAAAATATAATATTATCATTTTAAGTTGAATTATTTAAACCAAAAAGTTTTTTATTTTACATTGAAAAAAACATGATTTTTTTCTTAGTAACATAAAGTATATATATGAAAAGTGTTATCCTTTTAAGTTGAAGTATTTAAACCAAAAGATTTTTTATCATACATTGAAAAAATATGATTTTTTTTTCTTGAGAATATAGAGTATATATACTAATGAGTTTCAAATCCTATATTTTTTTTTAAAAAAAAGGGTCTCGCCTGGGTTTCAAATCCTACATTTTTTTTCATGGGTTGACCTGTCAGGTTGTCCTGGTTTAGCCTGACTATTACTATAACCGGTCTTTTATTAATCATCGGGTCGATCCATCAAACCAGATCGGGTTTAATAACACTGGTCTATTGTGTTCGCACGTAAATTAATTTCAAATCTGGATTATTTTGGTTACAGCATACAACGGATATTCGAGATTCAATTTAGCCCTTCTATTCCTATTCCTTGCATGTCAAAGACACAGCCTGTTTTCTTATTTGGGAAAGGCCCCCGCCTGGTATGGGCCATTTGATTGAATATGATGGGCATTACCCAGGTCATAGTTGTTCTATTTCTATTTTCACTGTTTTTTTTTTTTTAAATAATAATAATAATGATGATGATGATTCCTTAATACTTAATACATAAATGCTGATGTGAATCACAATTATGTTATCACAACACAAATTTAAGCTTAAAACCAACCCTAAATGTTATATCATAAATTATCAAACCTCAAACTTGAACTTATAATTGAGGGTGCAGTATTATGTAACTCCAATTTTTTCCAGTTTTTTTTTTTTGGTTTTTGTTTATGAAGAAGCGACAGCTATGGAAAAATGATGGGGACTTTTATATATTTTGAATCATAGTTATATTAACCATCGATAAAATCACGGTTTTTATTAAACTTGTAATTTTGAATCGCCATTTATATTAAAAACAAAATTCAAATAACGGTTATATTAAAAAAAAACATATAACAGTTGTGTTAAACTAAGTAATTTTGTAAAGATTTTTTCAAACAGTGCAATTCCTTATAACCTTACTCTAACTGTGTCATTTAAAAATAAAAAAAATAGGGCTTACCATTTTAAAGAGTCATTGCAGGTCAGAAGGCAAGTAACAAGGACTCCATTGTTGGTTTGATATAGAATTTTCCAACTCATCTGACGGTAGTGGTAGGAGTTGCAATATGTTTTTTTTTTTTTTTTTGCTCTTTCTATTCTTACTTGCCTACGGGGGAGGAAGGTTTAAAATCTTTAATTACAGGAGAGGGCCATTGGATTACATTAGAGGGAGCAGAGTTTTATGATTGGTAAGAGAAGGAGACATGGGTCCCCCGCAAAATACAACGTTGGAGCCAGGGGGGAGGGAAAGGCTTATGATGATTACTTGGCAAAGAAAACTTGAAATTGAAAACGCGTTGCGGTGGAGAATCATTCATCGTTTGTGACGTGATGTTGTTCAGCTAAGCAAAGCAGTCGGTCCTGACTTCTTTCCATGGAGCTTTGCTCGTTTTCTCCCATCTACGAATACAGATCACAGTCAAAGTTTAAGAAAGCACAGTCAGTCGCACGCGTGGTGCAGGTTTACAGCTGCCGGCTGCTCTTCTCTTCTCTCTTTTTTCCCAGGCTGTTTCTCTCCTGCATTGCACACCAGTTATAAAACCTAGTAGAAGTTAACGAGTCTATCGAGATGAAACTTGATGTAGATTGGGTTTCACTACAAGCGTTTTTTCATTGAATCGTCATCATTTTAAGGATTTTTCCTTCCAAAACAATGTTATTCTAGATGTTTGATCAAAGCTTGGATTTATCTAACTTGCAATCCAAGTATTGAGTTGGGCCAACCCTTCAATTGTATCTTATTACTATGCTGCTATCTTCCACTAATTTCGGAGTTTCCCTCTTAATTGGCACAGGAAAGAATCACTATTATGATGCTCGCATCACACCACCACGATGCAGCTGACCCAACTATTGAAACCACGTTTCTTTTCAAGAACACAGATCCCAGCAACAAGAATGTTGGAAAACTGATGCAGAATGCGTTCCCCCTTCTCCTCTTGCCAAATACTGGCATATTTCTGAAGGATTATACAAGGCAATCAAAAGTTAGTATTACGCGTACAAGTATCTAACATCTGCTTACAGATAAATGAGGATCGTCTGTTTCTCAACATTTTTCAAGCTCTATCTACATAAATACGTACCATTATCATAGTGTATGCTTAGTTCATGAAGTGGCACTCAGAAATTCATGAATAGACCGGTTTTAATTTGCTTTAAAACCTCAGGCTGTCCACATACTTACGCTGGCCTGCTGCATTAAACGCAGAATTGTTGCCATTGGAAGGGATAAGAGACTGGGTTGATACCGTTATATTTCTATCAAATATTAATATAGAATAAAAAAAAATTAATTTTTATCTTATTAAATATTTTTAGAATAAAATTACACTTCATATATTTCTATTCATAAAAAAATCAAAACTTATGATCTATAAATACATCATAAAACTTTTAAATTAAATGTTTATAATCTTTATTCTCTATTTTATATATATATATATATATATATATATATATATATATATATTCTAGAGTAACTCTCAATATTATTATATTTTTTTTTCTTTTAAAAAATACTTATTTAAATATCAAAAAATCCTAACTTTTACCGATTAGAATCTTTTATATGTATTATCCACAAACTACTTACCAACATTAAATATAAGCTATAAATTATATTTACTATCTCGACTACTGGAAACAATAAATAAAATTACTAGTACCCCATCGATTAAATGATTATTAACCCCGAGAGCCCTATTTCTAGACTAATTGAAATTTTTTGAAATTCATCTGACAGAGTGATGCCTGGTTCCAAATCCCGTGTTAAGAGAGGTTTCCAGTTGAGCAAAACTGGAAACTGAGGGAGGGGCAGCATTTTGAGCTGTAGCCGGAATTGCATTAGGAGTGGCTCCAAATAAGGGGCTCTGACCGGCAGGAGCTGGCTTTGAGGGTGCTATGCAGGGATTACGAAGAAGGTTATTGAACTCAATCAACTTCGAGTCGAGTAAATTTCTCTCTTCCAACCTGCAGAGGAAGGGTATGGTAATGACTGAACATTGGATTCAGTTTTCCTTAGACGTGTACTAGAAAGTTGCATGCTGTTGTAATCGCATCCCTCTCAGATTTAACTCCATGTGTTTGAAATCAGAATTGCAAGCATAAAACATTAGCATCTACTGTTAACAAGTATGAGAAAGCGGCGGCGGCGGCGGCGGCGGCGGGAAAAAAGCAATCTTCTGTATTTTACTTACAATTGATAGCAAGCATCACATGATGCAGCTCGCAATTCTTCGGAGCTAACACCACCAGCAATGTCACAGAGGCCGCTGCATGCAGACAAAGGCAAAAGCTGAACCCAATGCATCCTAGAAGTAGCAAGACAGCAACAAAGCCAGATCCAATGCATCCTCAAAACTTGGCAGGCTGAGTGGGTTGATTACCAGATTGTTGATGCGATCAAGTGGCCGCAGCGTGGTTGTGTCTGATTAATTTACCCCACATTTATTTAGATGTTGGAGTTGTTTTGAAAATGATTTTTTTTATTTAAAGATATATTAAAATATTGTTTTTATATTCAATGTAACATAGTACACAAAATACTAAAAAAATAATTTAATATTTTTTTACGTCAAACATAAATATTTATAAATACAGATAAAAATGCAAGTCAAACAAGAGTAATATCACTAACACACATGAATAGATTTGGGTTGGGCTAGGCAAGCCCACTTATGTTAAACAACAGCCCCCCGTCGTCGTCGTCGTCGACAAAGGGACTATATATATATATTTAGTACTAGCCCTGGGAGGGATGGTGGAGGCTAGGATAGTAATTAGCAAACAAAACAAAGGAGGGGGACTGAGAAGAAGAAGAAGATGAATGGACCCGCAGCCGCAGCCGCAGCCGCAGCAGCAGAAGAAGCAGTGATAAGGATATTCGTGGGAGGATTGGGGGAGAGCGTGAGCAGCGAAGACCTGCGCACCATATTTTCATCAAATAAGAGTTTGGGCTTAGGGCTTCAATCAGTGGAGATCATCAGAAGCAAAGGCCGATCCTTTGCTTACATCGACTTCTTCTCTTCTTCCAACAACTCCCTCTCCAAGCTCTTCAATACTGTATTTTTTCAATCCATTTCTGTTTCATGTATTTCTTTTTTTCTCATCTTAATCATTGATTGATAACGCTGCTACCGCCTGCTTGCTTCCTTTATGTTACTATCCTGACTATGTTGTACCGAGGCTAATTCTTCCTGCCTGTGCCTGTTTCTGTGACTGTTCAGTATAATGGGTGTGCTTGGAAGGGTGGGAAGCTTAGGCTTGAGAAGGCCAAAGAGCATTATCTTGCTCGCTTGACATGTGAATGGGCTCAAGATCAAGATGAAGATCAGCATCCTCTCCTTCCCGCTCCTAACCTTGATCATGCTCAAGATGATCCCACCAACAAGAAACTGCCCATTTCTTCAAAGCCCAGCAACAAAGAGCTTCTTTCAGAAAATAAGCAACTTCGCCTCTTCTTCCCCGGATTAGGAAAGGTAGAGTACTAGTATTGTTATTGCTTATCGTTATCGTTATCAATCTTGGATATGTCTCCAACTGTAAAAATATTCGCTTATACATGTAAATGTCTGTCTCTGCTGCAGATAAAGTCAATACCTTTTAGAGGAACTGGCAAACACAGATACAGTTTCAGACGTGTTGAAGTTCCTCCACTTCCCAAGCATTTCTGTGATTGTGAAGAACACTCGGAGCCTCCTCCTGCAGCTGCAGCTAAATGCAGACACATTCCTATGATGGAAGAACAGGGTGCTGGGATGGACAAGGAAGAACTCACTTTGATGAATTCTGTGATGAATAAGCTCTTTCAGATGGAAAATGTTTCAGACAATGCATGCTGTGAGATTGAATTGGATAAGAAAGTAGATGATTCCATAAAAACCACTGATAAACCACCACTTGAAGAGAATGAAGGGGACATCGATGAAGATGATGATAACCTCATAATTAACATGGTGAGTGCACCACAGGAAACCATATTAACTCATCAGGTACGGTTTAATACTCTGTCCATCAAAAGTCATTGATTTTGATGGCATCTGCTGTTGTGGTTATTTCTCTTTCAAGTTTGATTTTTAACTCCATTTACTACCTCAAATATGCAGAAACGAAGATTCAATGCTAGGCAAACTTCGACAGATGAACCGACTCAAAAGGTGCTCCAAAAGCAGAAAAGAAACACTACACCTTCTAATAAGAAGAGGAAAATAGTTCTCAATGAAGAAAGTAATACAAGTGAAGGAATGCCTGCTATGCTGGGAGGTAATGTGAGTTTGCTGGAACAGCAATCCAAATCTGACAATGCATCAGAAACACTGCCGGGACATTCATCTAGCAAGGAAGAGCAACCTGAATGTGATAATGTCGCCGACTCTAGGGACAGTGAGAACAATAAATCCTGGAAGCAAGAAAATCAAAATGTACATTTCAGCAGGATCAAAGAAGTGGGAGGGCACAAGGAGGCTCTGTCTACCAAACTGGATTCTGCTTCAAATAGGCCAGGCAGAGGTTATGCATGGCTCAATAAATCCTCATGGACACAATTGGTTAGTGGGAATAACAGCAATGCTTTCAGTATTGCTCAAATCTTGCCGGGTGTTACTTTTGCAAAGGTAGAGCCATCAAAACCTGATGGGTTGGAAGTTCCCAGTTCTATGAAAAGCATGCATGGTGATATATTTAAGAAGAGCAATATTGATCCTACCGTAGATGGCACGCTGGCTTTTGGGTTCAGAAAGGAGGGTAATGTACAAAATAGAGTGGCAATGAGCCCGCAGACTGTTGTAGGCAATGCTGAGGCTTCTGCTCCAGTAGTGGAGAAGAAAACCAATTCAGAGACGAAGCCAGCGTATACCAGAGATGTTTCCATCGGAGAAACTTGTTCATTCATGAGGACTGCTGATTCAGTGAAAGAATGGGCGCGGACCAAAGCAGCGCTGAGCGGATCCCGCAAGAGAAAAAACAATGAGAAGTAGGTTCAGAGAGCATCTTACCAAGTACAACTTTCCTTATCTTTTGGCCAGCAATCCCCGGCTGCCTCTGATTACAACCCATCGTTGGTTTATTGGAGACGAGGCTTTTCTTTTTCCCTTAACTGTGTTTTTAATTCTTATTTGGTCATGCTCATAATTCCTGTTAAATTGGTTTACAATAGACAAAACCTCTGAAAACTGAAGAAAAGTGGAAGTGCTGCGATGTGCAATTGTATCTCTATCAGATAATACTTCGTGGTAAAATTGACGCGATCGATTGATGGTTGCTTTATTACTTTCATGCGATCGAAATGTGTAGCAGTTTTGATGACACAAAGCAAGTCATTTTATGGACTTGAATGTTCTTTTACCATGGCATCCATCGCTTCTCTTTTCTTCTTGTATTTTTGCCTGCTCTCTTTCGTGTGGCAGTTAACTACCACCTATAACCCGCTTAGAAACGATTTTTGTTTTTTGGGTGTTCAGGACTAAAATCTTGAAGGAGATGTAAAATTAAAAGGTAACCTGATGGTTTTTATTCTCTTGTTGCCTTATAAACTGAGAGAGTTGTACCTACTGCTTGTCCATCTTGAATTGAATTAGATGTACTCAACATGGAGATTGAAGTGTCAAACAAACAATTGAGCTAGAAACTTTGAACTTTTGCTGCATGAATTTGGCAGATTTTCTCTCCATGAAATCTCAGCTAACACTCCTCAGCTTCGTTGAAGATGCAAACCTAAAACATTTTTAATTCTCATATTGGGATGGAATTTGCGCACGATAGTATTATTCGTATAATTGCATGAGGCGCGCATTACACACAAGAACTTGAGTGCGGCAATATTACAAAAGGCTTTTCAATCATCAAATGCGCAGAATCATGGCTTCCAGTGAACTTTCATTTTCTGCAATTGTCAACTAGTTTCGGATGTTCCTTTTGTCCTCGACACCGTTTAGGACATTTTCCATTCTCAGATTCCACAGCGTCAGAGTCTTTGTGATTTGTTGGTAGGAATAAATAGCAATCACTATTCACTGCAGCTTGCCTTGGTGAGGAAACATCAGCAGATGGAGAGTGAGGCAGCAGTTTGGGTTCCGAGACAGGGACAGCAAATGATGATGGCTCATGGATCGAAATCGCTTTCTGTTCCATTAACTCCCTCAATAACTTTTCGTTCTGCTCAATGCGTATCTGAAGCTCTTTCTGTGCCTGCGCAATAGCCATAAAACAAAAGAATGAAAAGATAAATACACTACAAGTTTACTCAACAGGTGCTACAGACTGATGTTGAAATTCTCAAAACCTTGCGATACAAAATCAGTGTCCAAGTTCAGGATTCTGCTCTTATTCTTAATTACTTGTTCATGCGTTTTTTTATCACCCTGCTTAGCCCTTTTGTCCCTGCTACATGAAGCACCCATGGCATTCTTCCTTATGTCGCCTATGAATTTGATTTAAACCATTTTAAATTATCATTCAACAGTTATCCAAATTCCAAAAACCCTTTGTATTTTGAATTATTTCCCCATAATTCTAATGTGCATTCTCTTAAGCCTGACCTGCTTCTGTCTGTCAATATTATATCATCTATAAATGCCATGAAGTTATCATGGTATCATTGATAAAACAAAAGGAAATAAACAAACAAGCCATCAAGCCGACTAGAGTATCGAGAATGCATCAAGGCACCTTAAGCTGCTCATGGAGCAGCTTTTGAATTTCAATTTGCGTGCGCAAAGCCTCTGTTACATGCACGTCTCTGCAAGAGAATGATTCATTGGAGATTTTGCTTGAACCAATAAAGAAAAAGGGAAAAGGAAGATACCGATCGATGATCATTCACCTATTGGACTCAATGACAAGTGCATCATTGTTACTGTTCGATGAAGCTGCTTTATTCTCTACCGCGGTGGAAGTGCTCTTGTCTAGACACCAAGTAGCAAAACAAGTGGAAAGTTAGGATTGGCAGTCACAAGCTTTAAAAGAAAGAGAGGAAAAGAATCGGTAGAATCGATTGGAAGTTGGAAGCATCACAGAGCTATTTGGTGAATATAAAATCTTCTCTCATTGCTATCAGTATACCACAAATTTGCAGTTACTTGTGATAGGTTTTGGAATCATGTGACGAAACTACTTGTCTTTCAAAGAGAAGAGAAAAGTTAGCATGACAAAAGGAGGACTTATTTGAAGACAACATATTCCATTGTACAAGAGAGAGATTTTCTCAAATAAAATCACCAACCAACTATACAATGACAGGAGAGAATCATAAACCAAATTTATGTTTGAAGCAGGATATATGGTTCTAATTATCTGCCCGAAAGAGACAATGTCACTAATACAAGAAGCATGGACTTGTTTCTATGAGAAGGTCACACCATGATTTGTCTCGGGAAATTTTTTAGCAAGGCGGTACTTCTGCAAATCACAAGGCACGTGAAAACAATTGAACAGATTTTAAGTAGAATTTGTTTGTTATGATAAAGGAAAGTCTAGACAAGAAAAATTACCTGCAAATGGCTCTTGACATGATATATACTTAAGCCCTTAACATTCATAATACCCAATATACTTTTTGGAGTTGCAACTACAGTTATTAACAGTGGAGAATGTGAGTTATCGAAGGAAACTACCACGAAAATTTTCTTGGTCAAAAAAAGACAAGAGACTCACCATCAGGGCCTCCGAGGGATTTAACTGCATCTACAAAAAGGTCATGAAGCTCAGTCGTCCATCTTATTCTTTGCTTTTGTGAAGTTGCAGCTTCAGGAAGTCGGTTAATGCTGTCATCCATTTGTGCAGCTGACGAACGATAGTTTGCATTATGATTCAACTCAGTGACAGGGATCGATGAAACTCGCTGTACTTCCTGCATGCATTTTCAACTTGGATGATCATTAACACAAGATCAATGTCAATATCCAATACGTTTTGCATCATGATCACCCTGCTTGCCTTGTTAAGTACAACTATCAGCACCTGATAAAACTGAGTAGAAGTCTTGAACAATTTACGTTGCAAAACTTGATTTACTCACATTGAGGGTGGAATTTTGAGAGACGTCATCGACGGGAATTTCAAGCTCCTTGGAAAAATATTGAAGTACAAGCTTCTCAGTGGATGTCAAACTCTCCTTAGTGCAGTGCAAACCTGTAAAGCTCCCACCAGAGCACTCGTCCAGGACACCCATCAAATTTTCGTTTTCAGGCTCAGTGATTACATCTTGTCCTCCAAGAAATAAAGAGTCTGAAGGGGGAGTGATATGATCGACAGGTAGAGGACGTTGAAGGAAATGTGAGGTGGGAAGCTGGAGATCACTCTCAGCAATTGTCAAAGGTGATGGTTGTAAACGGGCGGAGAACATGGTGCCTTTGCGAGGTTGACCAATGTAGCCATAAGAAACAGCATCATTCAAGATAGGGCTCGCGTTTAATGTCCGTGTTAGGAACAAGGATGCCTGTGGGAGGGAATTGGGCGGTTTTGGTTGTACGCAATCAGGCAGGACAGCAGAATATTGGAGATTTTTATTTAAAGAATATAAGCCTACTGACTCAGTATTCAACGAAGAAGGATGGGTTTGCATCGCCCCTTTCCTTCTATTAAAGGGCTTGACAGTACTATAGAATTTCATGATCCTCAAACGAGAGGTCCACTCTTCAGCCTTCACTTTGTCACCTTCTCTCCGTTTAGCAGATAGTGAAGGATATCTAGAAACACAAGGCAATTAGGGCAAGCTACATTATAGCAATAAAACCATCTCAACAAGTACTAAACCTCCAGAATATAATATTTTCAGAATTTGCACCGGTACAAGATACAAACATCATCTTATATAGAAGAAGAAAAAATATTGAATGAAACACTTGAAAACTGAAAAGAAGCAGAGAAAGTGAAAAATAAACCATGGATTATTTGGACAGCACAAGTTACTTTCAAAGTGTGCAAGGGAAGAGGCCATGAGAAAGAAGAAAATCACCTTGAGATGACAACAATTGCCATGCGTTAAGAAAGAGGAAGAGGGTGCTGTATTTGGTGTGATGGCTTCTGTCTTCCTGCATGTTCCTCCAAAAACAAGAAAAGCCCGCCAATGAAGCTCCCCTGCTTCCCTCTCCTCTCTCCATGTAAATAAGGTAATGATGTTAAAAAAAAAACGATGAAGTTTAGGATTCTTGGGGCGTAAAAAAGAACTCCCGTGTCGGGAAGCTTTTGGTAGCTTGTGTTCCTCTGCACTGCATTGTTAAATCATTAGAATCCTTTTGGCATGTAGTTGTCACGAATTAGTCCAGTCAATCAATACTTTTATCTAATAATCCATCGTAGGAGATAGAACTTCGAGGTAAACAAAGATGTTACGATGTTGCTCCATTGGATTAGCCTTGTTTAGTTCCCTCGCCTCCCCAATCTTGTCATTATATCATTGATCTTAATTGGATTCCATGTTCTGTTTATGTAAAAAGATTCAATTCATTTTCATTACAACAGGATCATAAAATAAAAAAAGTGTTTTTGAAATCTAAACAGTACTGTAGCATGAATGTTAAAGAATGAATATCCATTGCCGGGTAACACCTTCAGAATAACAATTGGGATCTGGTCTTCTCCTTCAGACATTCCCAAATCAAACACAATAACGCCAGCTAATCCAATCCTCGTTGGATGAAATTTTTACTGGTCGTTTGGTTCTCAGATAGAAGAGTAACGGCACCATCATGTTTCATTCAAATCACCAAATATGCCACCTTCTGACAATGGAAGGAAATTTACTTTACATGAGTCTCATTACCAGCAGACCAGACAAGAAAATGCGTACTAGTTAAACAAACTTCATCCTCTAAGTAGAAGATGAGATCAGCATAAACAGCCGTCGTAGATAAAACTGTAAGATGCATTTGACATAATATAAGTATCCAATAAAGTCCATCTCAAGTTTAGAGTATGGCCAGGAAACTGTCGTCTCCTTTAACAATCCTTTGTTCCGTTACAAATGGTGGGGGAAAGATCAGTGCTAATTATGTTAAGGTTGCCGTCTAACTTCGAGGAAACATGCCTTTCCTGGCACCCATTTCTACCTATCTTTGAGCTCCTGCTCAAATTGGAGCAATTTTTCACGGACAGGCTGTAAAAACAGCTTCAAATCCTGACTAATCTGTAGCTTATCTTGCAGCGAGAGATCCTTCTCGTCGCTAATCCGTACTTGTATCTAGAATAGCAAGACCAAGAGTTTAAAATTAATCATTGCAAAAAAAAAAAAAACCTGAAATTAATCATTAGGCAGTCTATTTAAAGATAAGAGCAGACTGACAGGCTAACACAAACATACATACAGATGAAAACACAGAGAAATGGCTTGATCAACTACAATTGCCACAGATTAGTAAGTTTATGGGCTATTTGACCTTTTGACAGCCATTTATCACTGTCCATACAAGCAACCAATAGCTGTAGGAATCACTCTATTACCACATTATTAAATAAAAGACAGATTCTCATCTTTTAGAGAATCTGCTATTTCGATGAGAAGATGATGGAGCAAGCAGCAGGGAGATGCACATCTTTTTGCAGAGGTCATCCTAAATTTCCCAATATTTTCCTGTTAATTCCATCTAGATTTCATTTTATACTCAACACATTTGAGTGGAAATATAGGACCTACCTGCAGGTCATCCAGCTCACCAAATGAAAACTCCGGAAAATCCAAGTGGCCCTTGACCATCCTTTTCTTCTCTTTGACAATCCATTCCCCTAATCCCATCGACATACCAATTCTTTTAGGATAGGGTAAATAGATAAAGGAGGGAAAGGAGGCAGTTTAAGTGACACCATGTTACCTTTAATTTTCAGTGTCAATTCACAGGTATATCCAACACGTTTCTTGTTCCTCACAATTACCAAGAATGCCTGCTCACACAAGTAATAACCATTAGCAGGGAAATAAATTTCCCATGCATATCAAATACACATCATAATGAGAAAACGATAATATCATCTGTAAAACAAAACGGTGTGTTTGTAGAGATCAAAGTATTCTGAAATGAAATATTTGTGCAAGACCACTTGCTAAATAATAATGAGAAATCAAAGAAAAATAGCAAGAAAAAGCAATAGAAATAATGTGAATCAGAACAAGAGTTTGAACTTAATAAGGCAAATTTACATGTGAGTGCATCAGATGATAAGACAGGTAACCAATTATCTCACATTTTTTTTCTGATGTTCAGTCCAATTTCGATCTGCACTAGAGAGTACTAGAACTTCTGGTTTGCTTTTCCTAGAATTTGGCATGTATAGGACAATTCAAAGACAAAACACAGAGATTCACAAGAATCAATCAACTTCAAAAACTATGAGGTTAAATAGAAAGCATATTGCAAGATACACAAGTCATGTCATTTCACATGTTTCCCCAGATAAAAACAAAGGAGGAATCATTTAGTCAAGAGTAAATTGGAGTAGCTCAAAGTGTCAACTTTTCTGTTACATGCTCATATGAAGTCTGGAATTGGTAAAAATAAGGAAATATGGATATCTCAACCTCCTCTAAGACTTTTAGTTTTTTTTTTATACCTAAAGAGGGCTTGTCTAAAGTAGGAATTCCTTATGACCATTAGTAACTTCTATAAAAGAGGCAAATTTCGTAGAACTGACTCTTAACTAAGGAAGCAGCAGCTGAATCAACCAATCATCTATTGCTACACTAAGTGGGTGGGCTAGAAGTTGTTGCTGTTTAGCGTGTAGAGTATCAAAGGCAGGTTTGATTGAGGTGAAAATTTGGATGCCAGACGAAGGTGTCACTTCTGCTGAAGCAGAAGCGATAAACAGCCTGTTACATGCACAACTTAATTACATGCACAACTTAAGCCAAGGAAAGGCGGGTAGATTTTAAATTATTAAAAAGTCGTTATAGTCGGTATAGTCATGGTTAAACGTCCCGTTTTATTAATCGTTACTGTTTCCATAACTAAAAGCATGCAGCTTGTGTGTGCTCTCAATCCTAAATAAAAGGAAACGGTTATGGCCAGTAAATATAGTAGTAAGCTGTATATATGTATATATATATATATACAGCGCAATTGTAACAGAAAGGATAATTGAAAAACATAATGAAAGCATGATGAATGGAATTGCCATTAGCCACATTACTCCCACTGTAACCCTTCTTCTCTTCTCTACGTAACCATTGTCAAATATTGGATTCTTTTCCAGTAGATTCTCTAGAAGTAACACTTGTATCAACTGGTATTAGAGCTTGCGAACCTTGGACACCAGCCATGCCTCTAGACACTAGAACACAGGATCTAAGGCTCTTGGAGGAGACGCTTGAGTCTGCCAATAAGGAGCATGCAACCAAGTATGAGCAAGTAACCAAGTTATTGGAAGTATATGGCCATAAAATGGAGAGCCATGAGGTTAAGTTTGGGGAGATCAAAGATTTGATCAGCGGCTTAACATTCCAGCAAAACTCCTTCTTGCAGAGGCTGAGTTTAGGAAGAGGTGAACCAATTGCTAATCATAAGCAACCAGAATGCTCCAATGGAGTCAACAGGAACAATTGGACCAGAGAAGTAGATCAACAGGTATACAAACCTCGCCGTGATTTTCCTAGTTTCAATGGAGACAATGTTTATCAATGGCTATTCAAATGCCACCAGTACTTTGAAATCATAGAAATGAATGATTCTAAAAAACTCAAACAAGCATCATATTACATGGATGACAGAGCCTTATACTGGCATCAGAATTTTGTTAGGCATCAACCTGAGGTCCAGTGGAGTGAATATATTGAGGCGTTATGCTGTCGTTTTGGAGGTCAAAAAGATCCTCTAGAGGAACTAAAGGATCTTAAGCAAAAGGCTGATTTAGAATCTTATATACAGGAATTTGATATTCTGTGGAATAGGGCGGAGATGACAGAGAGACAGGCGCTGGTTTTCTTCCTTGGGGGGTTAGAAGTTGAGATTAAGAACATGGTCAAAACGTTTGAACCCAAGACCTTATCTCAAGCTTACAATCTAGCTAGGCTATAAGAGAATACCATCAGCCACAAACAACCTCATCATTCTTATTCAAAGAACACATACCACACTATTGGTGTAAATCCACCGAAACCTTTCACTGCCCAAAACAACACTAAAACCACTCTTTACCAACCTAACAACACTGCAAAATCAATTCCCTACCACCAGAAATCTCCAAACACACCTTACCGACCTACAAAGACCCTGAGAAATAAAAAGCTGGATGAGAGGAGGGCGAAGGGATTGTGTTTTTGGTGTGATGAGAAATTCATACCCGGCCATCGATGCAGAGATAAGAGGGTTTATTCCCTATGTATTTTGGACGATGAGGATGTTGCAGAAGAAGAAGTCCAAGAAGGCAGTGAGATTGATCCTGACACCTTTGCACCCCAAATATCCATCAATGCCTTAGAGGGCACTACTGGTTTTCAGACCCTAAGGGTGATTGGTAAGGTTGATAAGTCCCCACTCTTTATCATGATCGACTCCGAAAGCACACACCATTTTATCAACACTCAGGTGGCAACGAGACTGAGTTGCATCCTCACTTCAATTCGGCCATTAGCAGTAGAAGCAGCAAATGGTGGCCAGATGACTTGCACCCATGTGTGCAAGAATTTTCTCTAGAAAATGCAAGGAGTCCAGTTCTCTACAGATGTATTTGTTGTGGAACTCAACAATTGTGACATGGTGCTGAGAGTGCAGTGGCTGACTACATTGGGTAACATTTTGTCCAATTACAATGAATTATGGATGTCTTTTGTATGACAATGGCAAGACATATTGCTACAAGGGGACATTCCAGTTAAGCTTCAAACCATTGGCTTTGAACAATTCAATAGCCTGATAAACAGCCCAAATCAGCTCGTGGAGGTCAATCTATGCAGTCTTAGGGTAGTGGGAGACAATGATCATTTCATCAGCTCAACGACAACGACACTTCAACCTAGTCTTGGGAGAAATTCAACTGTAGATGAATTGTTACATACTTACCAGGACATCTTCAAAGAACCAACAAGACTTCCTCCTCTGAGAGTGCATGACCATGTTATTCCTCTCAAGGAGGGATCCCAACCAATCAACCTCCGCAGGCCTTATCGTCATGCGGGCTTACAAAAAGATATGGTGGAAAAAATAGTAACCGAAATGCTGGATTCTGGCATTATACAACACAACACCAGTCCTTTTGCTTCCTCAGTGGTTTTGGTGAAGAAGAAGGATGACACTTGGCGATTGTCTATGGATTACATGGCTCTTAATAAAATGACCATCAAAGATAAATTCCCTATTTCAATTGTAGAAGAATTGTTGGAAGAACTGGGTAGGGCTACTGTATTCTCTAAAGTTGATCTACGGGCTGGTTATCATCAACCAGGCCACTACACAAGTTCTACTCCATTGGAAGGGTCTTGCCCCGTCTGATGCTACTTGGGAGTTTGCTGATGAAATTAGATGTCGGTTTCCTGAGTTCTCCCTTGAGGACGGGTTGGTTTTGAAGGGGAAATACCTGTTACATGCACAACTTAAGCCAAGGAAAGGCGGGTAGATTTCAAATTGTTAAAAAGTCGTTATAGTTGTTATAGTCATGGTTAAACACCCCGTTTCATTAATCATTATTGTTTCCATAACTAAAAGCACACAACTTGTGTGCTCTCAGCCCTAAATAAAAGGAAACGGTTATGGCTAATAAATATAGTAGTAAGCTGTATATATATACAGCATAGTTGTAACAGAAAGGTGTTGGGGATTCCGGACGGTGATGAATTGATAATTGCTCATAGAAGGGGAAGCACACCGACATAATATTTTACGTGGTTCGACAAATTGCCTACATCCACGGGAGAAGTCCATTTTATTTAGAGATAGAAAAAGGATACAATAAATACATGGAGGAGGAGGATTACATCCACTCTACTCAACTCCCAGCTCTCACAAACTGTTGTTGCAGCTGCTGCAATGGCAGCAAGGCTGCTGCCATTGCAGCTCTCTCTTTCTCTCTACTCTTTCACACACACTCATGTTCTCTCACTCTCTCATTGCTCTCAAATAATTATGCCTCTTTTATAGGCATTTTATGGTCAACATGGAGGGGCCAATAATGCCTTAAAACATGCCACCATTAGTGGCACTAATGGTGCTTCCACTTGCTTGGTGGTGGGGTATTGTCAATAAATGGCAATATCCTAACAATCACCCCCTTTGCCATTTATATGAGCAATCGTCCTCTTGCTTCATCAGCACAAGCTTGCATTCTGCAGCTCTTCCAAGCCTACTATTCCGAGAGCGTCTGTGGTCAAGTTTACAGGTACTTGCCCAACCTTTCAATCACTAGAGTTACCAAAGCACACCCTTGCTTACACAAAAGGATCACTATAACCAGATGGTCTGCCACTTCATATTTAAAGAGTGTTAACGCTTGTCTCGGGGACACAACATTCCCCTTCGAGCGTATCAACCATGTTCGGTCCGGAATGATTTATCAAGCCTCACACCAAGGCTTATAACACCCCCTCAAACGAATATTCCAAGTGTGACAGTCATTATCTAAGTATCTCAATATGATCACTAGCTCACCACTCTTCCAAGAGTCTACTTATCCAGGAGTTGCATCTGCCCTCTATTCCACCTTAGAAACCACGTCTTACTTCTCCATGAGTCTCTCGCTCTTAGTCTCAAGAGTCCAGGTAGCTATCCACCTTTAACCATGGGGGCAGCCCATTAAAGGTTGATCCATATCTGTCTTCATACTCTGATTATTACAATGCCATCATCGAGCTCACCACCTTGACAAGAGTCAACTTGTTCCAGGAACCTGCGCATGCCCTCTGCTCATTCATAACAATTGCGTCTTAATGCTCCATAAGTCACACACTTATTGTCCAAGGCAAATGTCTTCTAGCTTATTGATCTTTAGCATGGGGGCAATATCCATGAAAGTCAATCCTGCATTTGTCTTCATACTCATCATAGCCACTTCATTGGCTATCCATCTATCCACTTATATCTAGCCATCATATCGGCTCTGGGGTGTTCTGAACTAGGGCTCCTATCATGACCCTCACACCTTCTCCTGAGGTGTCTCCGCTCGTCGTCATACGGCGGTCGCATCCTCCATCAGCTGGGATGCTTAAAAGTGGCTCCAAAGTTCTCTACCACCATATGGACTCAGAAGAGATTACTGCCACTGACTACATAGAAAGAGAAAGTTGCGGTATATTCCTCGCAATCCTCCACCTCGATTTTTATGTTTGGAGCTTCTATGCCTTTCTGCTTGACAGCTCCACCTACACCACCCCTCTTTGGTGTCTTCGCCTTTCATAGGCGGTCACCTTTTATCACAGGCGTTCGCACCCCCTCAATTAGGTGCTTCTGCAACAGCTCCTCTTTCCATCCTTGCATGCATTGGAAAGGTCCTCGCTTGTTGCCTTTATCAAGAGCACAAGAGACTTCTTGTTGTACAACTTTCACACAGTCTCTACTCTGAGCTTCATCTGGGAACTCTTCTTCTCCTTGCACCTGTTGTCTCATTACAGTACCTCGTTGGATCCCTCGGGTACTCTTGCACAATCTCCATGTACCCTCGTGCAATTTTTGTTCTCCAGATTTCTCCCTATTCCTTGCTTATGTTTGACAACAGCTCATCCTGTCACAACACCTATCCAAGTCAAAATAGGGTGCAAATCTTCATCCCCTTGTTGTATTTCTCTTCCATTATCAGGGTCTTCATCAATTCTCCCCTCGAGAAATCACAGTCACCGAATCTACCTTCTTTGGAGAAATCACCATCCATCAGATCCTTGATCATACGGAACCCAACTGTTCCCCTTGTGTCGTCATCCTGCTAGTCTTCAACCGTTTCATTACAAACTGCTATATATACGACAATAGTACCGTATGGATAATCCTTCCACTAAGCAAGTTCCCAGGAAAGATTGGAGGGGTCACACTGGTCCCGCTTAAAACCCAATCTCCTAGACAGAACTTCTTAGGCCATATCTATCCATCGTACTGTCTCTCCGTATATACAACCATTTACTAGCTTTGTTGCGGCTTTCCTTTACAAGTGATCTGGAATATACAGGTTTAATACATGATTTCTCAACATCTAGCGAGACTACTAGTGCTTAGATTCATCAAGATTGGTCTTTGTCAACTTTTACTCTCCACCTCAAATCGTCCACATGACCGGGTGTCCAGAGTGTCCCAATTTTGCCTTCCATCAAGGCACTTAAATTCTTCACTTAACAGTTCGGCACATGTAATTGGGTAAACATGTGCACCTTCTTCTTCATCTCCATCGACCTCAATCTAGACCTTCAGATGCCTCCTGATCGGGCAATCTCTCTTTAATAATTCACCACTGTCATTTTTGGTCTCGAATCTCAATGATCGGACCGTACCATTGCATCCAAAATGATCAAATTAGCTGGAAACATGTCTTGAATCGTCCAAATCGCACTTCAGACGGCTAAGATTTGATCAAAACAATTCTGGCCTGATCAACGGCTAAGATTCAATCTCAGATCCGGTTGCACGTAGGATCAGCTACACTGGATCCTGTCCCTCGGCTCGCGGCTCGGCTCCAACCGGCTCGGCTCAACTTGACTCGCGGCTGATAATGTGGCATGTGGGTCCCATGTGTTGACGTGGCTGATGACTGGGCGCTGACATGGCATGCCAACTGTGCATGCTGACGCCATTATGATGTCATGATGACGTCATCACTATCCGGGTCAGGCACGTGGGTCGGGTCATCTGATATTCAGGTCGGGTCGGCCCATCAGGGCGAAGAAGACATGTGTGACGCGTGGCGTGCGTCTGTGTGCGTGGCCAGCCTCCTCGTCGGCGCGTGACGGCGCGTGCGGCCATGTCCGACGTCCGATTTCAACGCAGTTTTCAACAGTGGCTTCGTCTATTCCTCCTCTACACGGTGGTATGGTCAAAACACAATTTTGACAACTTTTATTTTTGAGCAAAAAATCAAACACCACTTAAACCATCAGCTCTGATACCAATTGTTGGGGATTCCGGACGGTGATGAACTGATAATTGCTTATAGGAGGGGAAGCACACCGACACAATATTTTACGTGGTTCGGCAAATTGGCTACATCCACGGGAGAGGTCCATTTTATTTAGAGATAGAGAAAGGATACAATAAATACAGGAGGATTACATCCACTCTACTCAACTCCCAGCTCTCACAAACTGTTGTTGCAGCTGCTGCCATTGTAGCTCTCTCTTTCTCTCTACTCTTTCACACACACTCATGTTCTCTCACTCTCTCATTGCTCTCAAATAATTATGCTTTTTTTATAGGCATTTTATGGTCAACATGGAGAGGCCAATAATACCTTAAAACATGCTACTATTAGTGGCACTAATGGTGCTTCCACTTGCTTGGTTCCATGTACTTGGTGGTGGGATATTGCCAATAA
This sequence comes from Populus tomentosa, assembly GCA_018804465.1. NCBI lineage: Eukaryota > Viridiplantae > Streptophyta > Magnoliopsida > Malpighiales > Salicaceae > Populus > Populus tomentosa. The sequence continues at coordinate 13,914,958 of CM032003.1, forward strand.
ATGGCAATATCCTAATAAAAGGATCATTGAAAAACATAATGAAAGCATGATGAATGGAATTGCCATTAGCCACATTACTCTCACTGTACCCTTCTTCTCTTCTCTGCATAACCATTGTCATATACTAGATTCTTTTCCAGTAGGTTCTCTAGAAGTAACACTTGTATCACAGCCCTTTGATCGCTAACTACGTTTTCTTAAGAGCATTTCTAGAAAAGCATTCATGGGAAAACAAACTTCTCTTGCCCATTTCAAAGATAATGGAGTCTCAATTCAAAAAAGCAATACACAGTAGCAGCAGATAAGATAACCCTTTTATTAATGAAGGGAAATTTCGAGACTTCCATCGATCATTTACTTTGGTTGTAAATTCTGTATATGTTGCATGCTAAAGGTTTTGGTTTTTTGACCTACAACATGCATTATGCAACATGGTGTTGATCTAGTCTAAACACTCCATCTTTACAAATTAAAGTTAAAGAAGAAGAAGAAGACAGAACTCACATCACCAGAACATTTCGACACTTCAGCTATTTGTGCTTTGCCACTAGAGAACTCCAAGGAGCCCACTGACCGAGCAGTTCCTGCAATAAAGGAAAAATCAGAGGCGCGTAATAAATAATGTGGGATAAAAAGAGAGTAAATGACAGACGTTGATCCGACGGGTGGCCCAATTATTAAGATTTTTCTCCTCCCATGTTCCAGCCTGCAATTTATTAATTTTTATTTTGTTTCGGATAAAAGAGGAGAGGAAGAAGGAAAAAGGATAGGTGTGGGTACCGTATTCCAGACAGAACCGAGGGAGTTCGGTTGAGAAAGAAGGTGTTGAGGGGAGAGCTTCTTAGGAAGAGGAAAGGGAGCTGCGTCAGCTGTTGCTTCCCTCACCCAATACCTATGTGACCCTCCTCCTCCATTCTCCTCCATTCTCTCTCTCTCTCTCTCTCTCTCTCTCTCTCTCTATATATATATATATATATATATATATAATCAATCAAATACTATATAGTAATTTACCGGACAGACCAAAATAAATAAAGAAAGAAAAAGATCAAATTGATACTTTTTTAAAAAAATATTACAGATAGAAGGATCAATAACAACCAATTGTTTAAAAAACGATCAATCAAAATCAGATATGAATGGCGGAGGAGCAAAGGAGAGGCAGCTAATGCTGCTGCTAGCTACCCATAGAAGAAGAAGAAGAAGAAAAAGTCTCTGGTCGTCGTCTTGACCTCTTTTTGACATTATTATTATTAAATTTAAAAATGATTAATTAATTGCTAGCAATGATACATTAATTAACTCGATAGAAAGCGGTAGCAGACCTTATAGGAAGTGACACGACGAGGTAGCCACCCACAAGTGCATCTCTCTCTTTCCTTTTGAGTTGGATCGTACGGGCACTTCTTGTTGTCTGCCTACCTTACAGGAAGTGACACGACTACACTTCCTTCCATATACAGTATATATGTATGTATATAAGCATGTATGTATTAATCCAATGGACGTCGCGTCCACATCCAAATGAATCCACATCACATGCACTGCACCATCAACAACACAAGCCAACAACAACCCTTTCTCTGCTGTCTTAAGTTTGACCACACGATTCATGTTTTCAGTTCACACCTCATCGAATCATCTGTCCCATGTTTATAACGTCATCTTTCTTTCTCTCCAATGACTCGCGTCACAGTCAAGACAATAACCAAACAGCGCTCTCTTTCCCCCATTCACTTTCCTGACTCCACGCTCATCATCATTATCATCTCCTCCTCCTCCTACTTCTTACCATACAATTAAGAAGCTTTTTAACGTACTGCCTCCTGTATACTTATATTTCTTCATAAATTAATTCATTGCAAGAGATCAGGCTATCTTGCACACTTCCTAAAGCTATGCCCGTTAATTACCAGCCAGTTGTAGATGACGAGACCTCCATCCCCAGAAGCAGCAGCAGCAGGGTATAATATATGTATAATTGTAATTAATTTAACGTCATGAAATCTTCAATATTGTGATTAGTTAATTAATTAATTCTTAATATTTGTCTTATATCTTGTATACACGTACACACACGCGCGCGCGCGCGCGCACACATAGATGGATGATGAGGACCAGCTGGTGTACACTCTGGATGATGCCCTCGATTCTGCGGGCTTTGGAAAATTCCAGTTTCTGGTGCTTGCTTATGCCGGTCTTGGTTGGTTTGCTGAAGCCATGGAAATTATGATCCTTTCCTTTGTGGGTCCTGCTGTCAAGTCCCAGTGGAATCTCTCCTCTACCCAGGAGAGTTTGCTCTCTACGGTTGTCTTTGCTGGCATGCTTGTTGGAGCTTATTCTTGGGGCCTTTTTTCTGATCACTGTGGAAGAAGGCAAGTCCATCTACATATTTTATTTCATATGCCTATTGCCCCGTTGATGATGAATCTGTCTCTCCATTTGTAAACTTGTATCCGTATAGCTTTGCAAATTAATTGCTGAAAACTTCATAAATTAATTGCAGAAAACTTTATAAATTCATTGCAGAAAACTAGCCATTTGTCTACTTCTGGCAATAAAATTTATAATGCCTTTACTTCTGTCGCTCATGGGCATGTTAATTTATTAAAGATGCTTTCTTTTAGTAAGAATCTAATCTAGATTCCATTCATCATTAATATCGATTTCACCACTTTTCAAATAGAAAGATCTTCAATTCCCACTGCTCAATTTTGAATAGCTTTTGTGACAATTCGAGGGTTCATTGTGAAGCACAAATCATATTCCTTTATGTCAACCCTGGTGTGTGTGCGTGTATCTTGATCTTATCTAGTTTTTCTAATTCCATTTTCTGTTTCCAGAAAGGGTTTCCTAGGAATAACTATTATAACTAGTGCAGCTGGATTTTTGAGTACTTTCTCCCCGAATTATGTATCATTGTTGATTCTCCGTTGTTTGGTTGGGGTTGGCCTGGGTGGCGGACCTGTATTTTCCTCCTGGTTTCTAGAGTTTGTTCCGGCTTCACATAGAGGCACCTGGATGGTTGTCTTCTCAGCTTTCTGGACATTCGGAACCATTTTTGAGGCTGCACTTGCATGGGTACTGTGTTCTATTTTCTCACTACTACAACTACTATCCAAGCTGTTGTTGCTTCTTCATTTTATTTCTTTGAAGTTTTATTTGACTATCTGAACAAGGTGATTGATATGAATATGGCATTTTCTTTCACACTCTGATTTGAGAAAAAGGTGTTGCTCTTTAATTTGTTGAATGTTGAAGTCAGTTCCGGTCGTAAGAGAAGAAAGATAATCTGCTTTGTATTCTCTTTCTTTCTTTCTTTCTTTCTTTCTTGTTTGAACTTCTGTTGCAGGGGTTGTGCACTTTTTCTCTCTTACTCTTTTGCCTTTTCCATTCTGGTTTTTTGACAGATTTTTCCGTATATGGTAAAAGTTTATGAGGGTTAGGTTGTCAAATAGAGATTTAAGGCAGAGACACGAAACTTGATGAGTGAGTTTTCAACTGTTGGAACTTTAGGTTTATTCATCCAAGACTTCTAAATTCGACCACTCAAGGAATTGAAGACTCCTGATATGCTTAATTTCAATTTACTTTTATCTTATTCCTTGTTAACATTCTCTCTGTTCTTAACGTCTGAAATTGTTTAGTGTACTTGCAGGGGACTCTTGTCTGCTTATTTAGATTCACCCTTTTTGAACCAGAAAAGTTGCAGAAAAACACATGACCTTACTTTTCATCTTCCATGGTGGTATATGACAACTGCCTTTTTTCTTCCATACTAATTCATTGATCTGTTAGTATGCACCTCTTGAAGTTATATGTAGTTATTATCCTTGTGCTTTATCTCCAATGTTTTTCAAATGACATCTTTTTACTGAAAAATAAAATAAAAAAACTGTTCTTATTGAGTATTTTTCTTAAGGTAACTGTATTTCTGTACTTATTGCAGATTGTCTTGCCTAAATTGAATTGGAGGTGGCTACTTGCATTCTCCTCTTTACCATCTATTGCCCAGCTTTTCTTTTATTGGATAGTACCAGAGTCTCCAAGGTACCTGTCCATGAAAGGAAGAATAACGGAGGCACATAATATTCTGGAGAAGATAGCTCAGCTGAACCAATCAAAACTTCCTCCTGGAATGCTTGTTTCTGATAGTACAATTGGACTGGATGAAGAATCTGCCCCGTCAAAATATACACCTCTACTCTCCTCAACTAGAAAACTGGTTTCAGATTTTAAATCAGGCTTCTCATCATTTGTTATGCTTTTCTCATCAAAGTTAATTCGAACAACACTTATTTTGTGGTTGTTATTCTTTGGAAATGCATTCTCATATTATGGTATCATATTGCTGACTTCAGAGTCAAGTAGTGAGGAAGGAAAATGTGCCTCAACTGTCTTGCGGTCAGAAAATCTCCAGGATGACAGCCTCTACATAAATGTATTTATTACTAGTTTGGCAGGTATTGCATGCCTAGTAAACTTTCTCTGCACTTAATGTTGAGATTTGAAAATTGTTCTACAACATGAAGTAATTACTTCTTACCTTTAAATTTTTATGTAGTATTATCATTTTAAGGAATAATGATCAGGTAAATCTTTTCTTAAAAATTTATGTTGTAGAGCTTCCTGGGATTCTTTTATCAGCCATTATTGTGGATAGATTTGGCCGCAAGCTTTCAATGGCATTCATGTTTGTCTTAGCTTGTGTTTTCCTCCTGCCCCTGATTTTCCATCAGCATGCGACTTTGACAACAGCATTGTTATTTGGAGCTCGCATGTGTGCCATAGGAACCTTCACAGTTGCTGCAATATATGCCCCAGAGGTAAGTCCTGGAATACTCAATTTTTTTTGAAGACCTTTTATTCAAAGCAGTGGTTGACTGCTTGAAGATGTACTTCTGTTTTTTTTTAAAAAAAAAAAATTAATGAATCATTGCTTAAATATTCCCCACCTTCATCTTTTTTCCGATCAGGATCAATAATCTTTTCTATTGAAACCAACTTGAGGGAGGTAGTTTTTAGATGGGAAACATGATAATGCATTTGTTAGAAAATGCAAGTTCCTGGAATCCCTTTCTCACCACCCTTGTTCTCTCTGTTCTTGTTGCTTATTTTTCTTGCTAATAAAACCATAGATTGATCAATCAGCAATTGGTGAATATAGGAATATGGTTAAGAATGTAATCCACTCTCTTATCTGCTAAGATTGGCTAGTAGAAATATAAATCCTTGTCTCTTTTCATGCTAATCTTGAATGTTTCCTCTATTTTATTTATACACAGGAATGATTCTGGAGTCTTTTGGGAGTGAATAACTCTCATCATAGTCAGTCAGCATACAAAATGAATTGCTACTGCTCTTAAAAAGATGCTGTTTTGAATTCTACGAAATTGATCCGTTTCTTGTCCATCATCAAGTTGCTGCATCCTTTGAATTGATCCTTCATTATTCTATCTTGAATCCATTAATAGGAATAATATGTCATTGCATTTGGAAAGTGATTTTGTTGTAACCCTGTCTTCACTAGAATTAGCCAATAACGTAGTCATAACCCATGGAAGTTGGTTACTTTTCCATTGTGCTTAATGCCATTCCGATTTGCTTCAAGCACCTTTAAGATGACCTTTGAACTGGTTTTAAATAATTTATTTGTGGTAATTTCCTTTTTCTCTAGGTGTATCCAACGGCTATTAGGGCAACTGGAGCAGGAGTTGCAAGTGCTGTAGGAAGGATTGGTGGCATGGTATGCCCTCTTGTGGCAGTTGGACTAGTGACGGGTTGCCACCTTAAGGAAGCTATCATTTTGTTCGAGGTTGTGATTGTTGTTTCAGTAGTCTGTGTCCTGCTCTTCCCATTTGAGACCAGTGGGCGGGAATTGAGTGACAGTTTAGCTGCATCTGATCGAAAACAAGTAGTTGTTGTTGGGTAGCAAATTTATACCCATTCAAGCAGTGGAAACTAGATGTATTTTCTTGTACTTCCTATTTGATTGTTTAGAACAGGAAGTCCATGTATCAGATCACGGTTCTGCAAAATCGGCTGTCCAGGAAGGGAGAACAAATGCTAATCCTTTATGCATGCCTATTCCCTCGTCGCGCAAGGTTGATTTAACCATGTATAGCAGAGTACGAGGCGACATGTATCATTTACTTTCTTGCCTTGCCAGTTCAAATTCAGGAGTTGAATTCTTTTTCATTTCTCCTCTCATTGAACATCTATGGAGCTAGAGCAACAAGCTCTGAAATGACAAGTCTCTAGCTATAAAACATCAAAATATATTGACTTGAATCACTGTAACCCGTCGTGATTAGCTTTGTCTATCAATGAATCTCGCACAGTAATGTCATGCTTTTCAATTTTTAACGGTGTTGTTGCATGATTTTTCGTGTAATGATAGAGTGCTCAAAGTTACTACATCAGATCATACTGAGTTGGCTAGCTCGGTAATGTTGCCTGCCCTGGGACACGGCTAGCTTGACTTCTGGGACCCAGACAGCACCCTTCCACCTTTGGAGAGCAACGATGCTTGTGATTTATTATGTGGTTAGTAAGGGAAGGTATGGGTGTGGAGCAGATGGAGCAGCTGATGCCTGTTATTACCTCGTCCGCAAGATCAACATGCACTGCGAAACTAGGCAATCCACTTCATCTTTAATTTCTTCCTTGTGGGTGTCAGTACATGAATCAGTACCAGCCTTTCTCATATTCTGAAGTTGACTACACACTTAACTTTCAATATCTCTAGGCTTTCAACGTGATCCACGGCTTTCAGACACTCACGCCTGCCTGCATCAAAATCTCTTGCAAATCTCCTAGATTCCAGCTCGTAGCGGGTGAAGAAGAATCTATCAGGTCATAGGTGGTACGCTACCATTAATTGCCAATTAATCACCTTGTTGAGTTACTTTCATGTGATTTCCCAGAGATCAAGGAGTCTGGCCGATCGATGCTCTTAATTAATTTGCAGGTCTAAATTTTAATATGCTTGGTGCCTACGTGGGCATCATATGAAGTGTGTTAAATTTAATGTCGAGCAGACCAGTCGTGGAATTAACCATTGGGAGATTGTCAGAAATTCAGAATAGTAACATTAACAGAAGAGAGGCTGCAGTAAAGAATATGCTTTTTTTGTCAGTCTTATTATTTCTTATTTAATTTCCTATTAAGGTTCGTCTTCCATTTTGATTTGGTCCGCTGCAGATCTATTTAAGCTACCGTAATCTTTTCTCTTAATTCAGATGAGAAATGAAGTACGGGTAGGGTTCTTGTTTTTTACCATTTTCGTGAATTCTATACTCTTTTCGTCTTCCTCAAAAACTTGTCTACACCAAGAAATTATCGAAACTGCACGTTGTTACTCATCTTCTAGTTCTACTTCTTCTCAGATACTCAATTTCCTCTCCATCCCACAAAATCAATCACTCGACACCGAAGCTTTCGCATTTTTATACAGAGAATTTGAGAGGAGCGAAACGGGTTTTTCTTGTATAAACATAACAAAAAATGATATTTGTTTTTCTGTTTTAAATTTTTTTAAAAAAAAATATAAATTTTTTTTTGCTTAAAATTAATATTATTATTTTTTATATTTTCAAATTATTTTGATAGGTTAATATTAAAAATAATTTTTAAAAAAAATATATAATTTTAATATTTTTTCAAATAAAAAACATTTTAAAAAATAACTCCAATCATACCGCCCAAACACTCTCGACGTTGGATCGATGAACTGTTACCGATCTGTTAATGGGTACGTGGAGCAACTAGCTGATGATGAGATCCACTTGTCTGCTCTTGCCTATACTCTTACTTTGGCCACACCGACCACTACAAGATTTCACAGTTTTACCGACGGAAATATTCCGTCGGTGTGTGATAGAAAATTCATCGGTAAAGTATTTACCGACTATATTACCGACGGAATAATCCCGTCGGAATACCTTTTGTTGGTGATTCCACATTCCGTCGCTATTTCGGTCGGAAATAAAAAAAAAATTTTACCGACGGTTTTACCGACGGACCGTGCGCGCCAAAAAAAAAAAAAGTTTCCCACTTGGAATATACCGATGGAAAATATTCCGTCGGTGTTATGTAAATACCGACGGACTAACTCCGTCGGCAAAAGTGTCGGTGATATTTTATACCGACCGAATATTTCTGTCTGTAAATTCGTCGGTAAATTTATACCGACGGAAATAATCCGTCGGTGAATATGTCGGTGATGATGGTGGCAGGCACTGTTTAATGCCGACGGAGTTATTCCGTCGGTAAATCCCTGTGTAATTGTTTTTTAATTATTTAGAAAAAATAATATACATTAATGGTAATACAAACCAATTATGCAAATAAAATTTATATTAAACAACAAAAACTCAAAGTGAAATAATATTCATTACAAAATGAATGTGTTTCAAAAAAACATTAAACAAAATTTAAAATGTAAATAATGTTTATTAAAAATTAATATAAAGGTGGAGGAGGAGGAGGAGGAGGCTGGGGGTTAGGCGGCCAAAAAGGATTAGGCGCACATGTTCCACCTTGTGTCATGTTCATGACCATTTGACGAAGCTTTTCTTAGGCCGCTCTTTGTTGTTCAGACTCTGCTCTGTGTTGTTCGTTCGCCAATCTTTGCTCTTCTTTGAGTTGTGTGTACGCCTCTGATAGGTGGTCGCACCTTTGCTGCAAGGCCACAAACTCCTTAGATTGGGAGCTCGATACAGATTGGGAGCTCCCAGTGGTTGAAGCAGTACCGGTCGACCGCAAGTTGGCGACGGTAGTGTTGGAGAGCCCGTAAACCCGATTTTTATCGGGTCCACCTGACGATCCAGCCTCCATCCACAAATCCGGATCGAATTCCGGATGGGTCGAAGGATCGTCCCCGTATCTCTCTCTCAACCGATTATTATAGGTCTCCTGAAAAAAAAATCATCATATTCAATTCAATAAACATAATAATAACTTACAAAATAAAATGGTTGAACAAACATACCATAAAATGTTGAGCACGGTTGTCAACGAACTGTTGCGTCCCCTTTTGGCGGTCATGACTCCGCACACGCGTCTCCACAAACAGCTTCATAGGGCTCAGCTCACGTCCAAGAGACGTAGCCTATAATGAAAAAAATGTATTAACAACAAATTAATTGAACGATATATTTCATTTAAATTAATCTTACCATCCGTTTTGCATGTGCAGCAAACGGAATGGAGCCGCCGGTGTGCGTTGTCACCGAGCCATGAATTGGTCGATTCCGGTTGCCAGCACCGGACTGTGAGCGTCGAGTGAACCGCTCAGACGTCACGTGCTGAAGATAGTGCGGCCATATATCTACCGGGATGTATATTGGTTTGAAATCCCTCCAAACCGCAACATCGTTCCAGCCTTGGAACCCCTTATCCCTCGCTGTTTTTTTTGCTTTTTTCTGGGTGTCATACCAAAAATCACGCAACCTAATTCATGCACGAAAAAATTACATTTCAAAACATAAATAATTATGTAAAAAAAAAGTCGTATTGTTTTCGATGTTACCTAATTGCCCGCGTGATTTTCCCACACCCTCCTCACAATAGTGTCATGTTCATCGTCCCAGCAGAATCGATGCTGTGTATAAAAAAATAATTTTTTAAAATGTTAATAATTTATTTATAATTATAACTAGAATTTATTAGAAATAAGCTGAAAATTATATATTAACACGAACCTCAAATCTACGAAACCATGCATTGATTTGAGGCATCCATTCAGGATGCCTGGATATCTAACTCCATTGAAATAATAGAATCTCCATCGACGCTTTAAACGCCGATGATATTACTCGGGCGGCCTCAATGTTTGTGAACCTGAAAAGAAATGAAATTAATGAAATAGTGATTACTTCATATTTTAAATTAGTTTTTTTTTATATAAAAAAAACTAAAACCTTAACAAACTTACATTGAAAGATCGTCCTTCCACTGTGCCTCGTACTTGCGGGTAAATTGATTCCGCTGCGAAGGCATGCCGCTTCTGCTATGTGAAACATCGCTGGAAGAGGCAGCATCGGTTGACGGCGCAGGTGGTGTAGGTGCCTCTTCTTGAGAGACACCTAAGGAAATATCATCATCGCTGCTAGACGAACTTGATTCGACTGGACGTGAATGACCAGCTTTGGTTTTTATTTTGCGCATCTAAACAATTTTATATAAATAATTGTATAATAAAATTCAAAAGTTAAAAAAAAATCGGCAGCACCTCCCCTATACTGGATACTACCCAAATCCACAAACCTGCAAATATTAACAATAGCCACAACCAATTGAACCAATCTATACTAATTATTCCAACATATTCAACTATTAATCCTAAGATAAATTCAACGTTAACAATTACAATTCACAAATTAATCAATAATTATATTCAAAACAATAAAAAATATGACAAAAAATAAATTCAATAAATTCAACAAATTATAATTCAACAAATTAATCAATAATTATATTCAAAACAATAAAAAATATGACAAAAAATAAATTCAACAAATTATAATTCAACAAATTAATCATTATAATTCAACATTAACAATTATAATTCAACAAATTAATCAATAATTATATTCAAAACAATAAAAAATATGACAAAAAATTAATTCAATAAATTCAACAAATTATACTTCAACAAATTAATCATTATAATTCAACATTAACAATTATAATTCAACAAATTAATCATTATAATTATGACAACAAAACAATAAAAAAATATTCAAAAAATTCAAAAAAAAAAACCTACATCAATAAAAGGAACGAAATATACATACCTTAATAATGTGACAAATTCAAAACTTTATCTACATTACCAAAAAAAACACCAAAACAACAAAATAACAAAAATAAAAACAACTAAAAATAAATTAAAAGTAAATAAAATAAATTGGAAAAAAACACATACCTTTTAATTTGAGGAAGATTCACAACACTAAATCTTGCTAGAGATTGAAGGTGAAATTCTTGAAGGATTCAAAAATCTGAGGTGCAGCGGCGCGGGGAGAAGAGAAGAGAAGAGAAGAGAAGCGGCGCGGGGAGAAGAAGAAAAAATGAGGCGAAGCGGCGGAGGCTGGAACTTATAGGGCAGTTTTACAGACGGAATTACCGACGGACCTAATATCCGTCGGTAACAGGTCAAAAATTCCGTCGGTAAAAGGTCAAAAATCCGTCGGTATTTTTTGAATTTCGCACCGAATTTTTAAAAACCCTCCATATTTTTCTAAGTTCGTCGGTGATTCTGTCGGTAATATGACAAGTTCACAGGCGCATTAATTCACACACTTTGGAAATCACGCGGTCCGTCGGTATTTCTGTCGGTAATATGTGTGACCGACAAATTACCGACAGAAATATTCCGTCGGTATTAGCATCGAAAAATCTGTCGGTGAATCCGTCGGTGATTGTGGCATTTTGTTGTAAATATTTTCGAACTCTCTGTGAGATACCGACGGAATAGAATCCGTCGGTATATCCGTCGATGATTGTGGTATTTTGTTGTAAATATTTTTGAACTCTCTGTGAGATACCGACGGAATAGAATCCGTCGGTATAGCCGTCGATGATTGTGGTATTTTGTTGTAAATATTTTTGAACTCTCTGTGAGATACCGACGGAATAGAATCCATCGGTATACCCGTCGATGATTGTGGCATTTTGTTGTAAATGTTTTCGAACTCTTTGTGAGATGCCGACGGAATAGAATCCATCGGTATACCCGTCGATGATTGTGGCATTTTGTTGTAAATGTTTTCGAACTCTCTGTGAGATGCCGACGGATTTAATTACGTCGGTATACCCGTCGGTAAAGGTCGCATTTTGTTGTAATTATTTTCGAACTCTCTGTAAGATACCGACGGACTAGAATCCATCGGTGTATGTGTCGGTGAATCCATCAGTAATGTTGTCGGTGTTGGTGGCATTTCGCGTAATTAATTTCGAACTCTCTGTGAGATACCGACGGTTGGTTATCCGTCGGTATGGACGTCGGTAAGTTTGTATTATGCAGGAAAGGTTGTCTTTGTATTGCCTGTTTACCTTCCTGCAAAAACTTAACTGATAAACTGTCCATCACATAAAACAATAACCACATTGCTTAAACAGTAAATATTTTGTTTTACAAAATACATCATCTATAATCTAAATTACATGAGACAAATGTTTTTACATAGGGCTTCATTTTCATAATTAGTCGGAATTTTCTTCTTCTTCCTCATCAATTGAATTGTCATCATCTTCATCGCAATCTTCAATATGGATATCATCTTCTTCATCGACATTTGCTTGTCCGCTTGAGCTGAGAACAACATTCAACTCCTCTCCGTCAATATCAACAAGACTATCATCGAGAACTCGAAAATTTGAATTTTCTTCCAATTCAATCGAAGGAGCAACTCGATATGGTTCAACCAACTCACGAACTTGAAAGACTTCATCTCGCACACTTGTGTCTTCGTTCTCATCCTGAACAACCTCGACACGACCCCGTGGTTTCGTTTTTAAAACGGACAACCAATCAACTCTTGATCGATCCTTTCTAAATGAAGGGGTGTATGTGTAATAAACTTGTTGACATTGCTTTGCGAAAACAAAGACATCGTTTATGTTGCGGAGTCTAGCTTTTGAGTTGATTTCGACCAGACCATGGTGCGGATCAACTCGGATTCCTCTGTCCGTCGTGTCATACCAATAGCATTTGAATAAAAACACTTTATTTTGCTCGCTATGATATTGCAGTTCGATGACCTCTTCTAATCTACCATAGTAGTCAACTTCTAACTGGCTACTTGTGGATCCCTTAACACAAACACCGCAGTTGTATGTCTTTCTTCTTTGCCCGTATTCTTCAGTATGGAAAACATATCCATTGACAAAATACCCGTTGTAGCACTTAACTTTTCTTTCAGGGCCAAGGCTTAGTGAATACAATGACTTGGGCGCACTCCTTCTCATTTGATAAACCTTGTAAATATATGTAATTAAATGTACATCAATACACGGTAAATGAACGAGAATCTCGTAATGACATGCATACGTTAGAATGAGTTTGTGATAGTGCTTACATGTGTTCTGAACCATGTGGCAAATTGTTCATCTTGTAATTGAAAGATCTGGGATTTGATCAGCTGCGAGTTATTGGAGAGCAAATACTGTCGATGTTGCCTGCAAGTGATAATGAGTGTATGATATTACAATATATAATTAACAATATATTACTGACAAAGTTTAATTAGTATTACACATATATAGACTTACTGAATAAATGGTCTCAGCTCATCACAGTTAAATAGAACATAGTTGTGTGCTTGTTTGAATTCTATTTCCGACAAATATCTTCCTCTTACGGCATTTTTAGGTGTGGGTCGTCCAGTATTGGAGAATATTGACAAGTTCCCACTAGAAGGCACTTCACCGCCATCGTCATGCCGTGGAACGCGATTGATTCTTGTTCTCAGATGAGGTTCGAAATAGTACGAGATAAATGTTGATATCTCTTCAACAATATAGGCCTCAGATATCGAAGCCTCAACATGCACCTTGTTCTTAACCTTTTTTTTTAGATTAAACAAGTACCTGCATTGAAGTACAATTCAAGTAATTTCAAATAAGAAAAACATAGAAAATACTTTAAGATATGAATTCCATTGCAACTGTAATATCTCACCGTTCGAATGGGTACATCCATCTACACTGGACCGGTCCTCCAGCTTTTGCCTCAAATGGTAGATGTATAGGGAGATGCTCCATTGAGTCAAAAAATGAAGGAGGGAATATCATCTCAAGTTTGCATAGTGTCTCGATGATATTCGTTTGAAGCATCTGAATGTGCTCAACATTCATCTTGCTGGAGCATATATCTCTGAAGAAATGACTGATCTCCGTTAGTGCATCCCTATTCCCTTTGGCAACAAATCATGAAAAGCTAATGGGATGAGTGTTTGCATAAACACGTAGCAGTCATGACTCTTCATTCCATACAATCTGCAGTCCTCTATGTTAACAAGCCTTGATATGTTCGATGCATGTCCATCCGGGAAACGCAGACTCTTAAGTCATTTGTAGACTAGCAGTTGTGCGTTTTTCTCTAACACGAAGGTTGCCCTTGGTTTTGCAACCCGTGACTCGTCATAAACCAACTCCATATTTTTACGGTTACAGTATAAAGCTATATCCAATCTAGCCTTCATGTTGTCCTTTGTCTTCCCCTTCACATCCATGACGGTGTTGAAAATATTCTCAAACACGTTCTTTTCGATGTGCATGACGTCAAGGTTATGGCGGAGAAGATTAGTCTTTCAATACGGAAGCTCCCAAAAGATACTTCGCTTTACCCAATTATGGGTCAAACCAAAACCAGGAAACTTTTGCTTACCTGATTGAAGGCCAAACACAATGTCACTGTACTCTGATACAACATGATGCAATTCTTCACCAGAAAGACGCGGGGATGCAACATCTTTTTCAACTCTACCAACAAAGAAATCTTTTCTGTTCTTTCTGAACCTGTGATTAAGTGGCAAGAAGCGACGGTGACAGTCAAAAAAAGAAGCTTTACCTTCATTTGCTAGCGTGAATGCCTTATTGTTTTCCATGCAGTATGGACATGCGAGTTTTCCATGCGTGCTCCAACCAAAAAGCATTCCATAAGCTGGAAAATCACTGATAGTCCACATCAAAGCCGCCCTCATAAGGAAATTTTGTTTCCTCGATATATCATAAGTCAGAGATCCGGAGGACCACAATTGCACCAGCTCATCTATCAACAGTCGAAGACAAACATCTATATTCCGCCCCGGGCTGCTTGGACCGGGTATGACAGTAGATAGAAACATGAACTCCGGCCTCATACACATTCCCGGTGGCAAGTTATAAACTGTGAGAATGACCGGCCAACAAGAATAGGGAGCAGCAAATGACCCAAATGGGTTGAACCTATCTGTACACAACCCAAGTCGAACATTCCTTGATTCAGCAGAAAAGTCAGGATGAACACTGTTAAAGCGTTTCCACGCTTCGCCGTCAGAAGGATGCACCATCACACCATCAACGGCATCGTGTGTTTGGTGCCATGTAATGTGCTCAGCAGTCCTTGGTGACATATATAACCTCTGCAGTCTAGGTGTGATCGAGAAATATCTAAGTTTTTTATATGCCACTAGAGTCTTCCCCCTGTCAGTTCTGGGTTTGTAACGGGAATGCCCGCATGTCATGCACTCAGTCATCTCAGTATTTTCAAGGTAGTATAACATACAGAAGTTAGGGCACATGTCAATTTTCTGGTATCCTAAACCGAGGGGTTTCATCATGGACTTCGCAGCATAAAAGTTCTTTTTGAGCCTGTTCCCTTCAGGTAAAATGCTTCTTGCCCAATCAATAATTTTGTCATACCCGGCCTCACTCAACCCATGATTTGACTTGATGGTGAACACCTGTGCCACGGCCGATAATTTACTGTGGTTTGTGCAGCCATCCCATAATGGTTCGTCAGAATCTTTCAACAAATCAAAAAACCTAGCTGCCTCTGCATTAGGTTCTTCTTCTACGATTGGACATTGATTGACATTATCTTGATTCATTCTCATTGCATCCATAACCATGTTTCTGTAAGGATTAGTGTTGTCATTTGCTGCTTCATGCACGTTGCTAGCACTAGAAGTTGACCCAACCACCATTTCTCTCATTCTCCTATTACTAACAAATACCTCTCCATGTGCATACCAACACTCGTAATCCTCCACAAACCCTTTGTGTAGAAGATGCATCATTACAACATCTGGATGCAGATACTTTTTATTTTGACACTTCCTGCATGGACACCTAATACCGCCTCCAGTAAAATTTCTGGAAATAGATGTTGCGAAATTAATAAAACCCTGAACCCCGTTACAATAATCCATCCTCCGCAATCCTTGGGGTGAATCTAGATACATCCATGAACGATCATCCATGACTTCTATCGAACCTCTATAAAAAGGACCCATTAAGCAAGCTCTTAATTATTTCAAAACATAAGATGTAATTCGGTAATTCTACAAATTAAGTTTTAACAATTTACAAACAAATACAATCTTACAAAATCTAAAACAAACCATAACAAGTGTAAAATTATACATTCATATACTACAAGTTTGTTTGAGAAATAACAATAAAACATGTACATCTACTAAAAAAAATACATATACTAAAAAAACAATAAAATTGACATTTAAATGTTAAAATTTTAAAAGATAGAATTACTTACAAAAAATGATAAAATCCGTCGGTAAATCAGAACACGGATGCTGTGACCACAAAACTTCAAGAAATACAACTTGTTGTGCTGAGATGAGGAAGATTTTTGTTTTGAGGCGAGGGGGGGCTGGTTATTTGCAGATGGGGAGGGTTAGGATTAGGAAGAAGAAGGAGAAATGGGGGAGGAGAGTGTCGGCAGAGTGGCAATATATTCACTTTTGCCGACGGCCTTACCGACGGTTATATTCCGTCGGTGAATACGTCGGCGAAACCGTCGGTAATTCTGACGGGCAATCGACACGTTACCGCACGGACCTGCTATTCAAATCCCTCGGTGATTCCATCGGTATTTTTAACGGTGCACCGGTCACGTCACCGGTACGGATCTGACATTTCAAATCCGTCGGTGATTCCATCGGTATTATTGACGGTGAACAGGTCCCATCACGCGTACGGGCCCCAGGTTTTAATTCCGTCGGTGATTCCGTCAGCAAAATCACCCGCCAAAGCCTTGGCGCCATCTACCCGCCCTTTTTTCATTAATTCTGAATTTTCGACCGAATTACCGACGAAAATGTTTCGTCGGTGATTTCGACCGAAAAATACCGACAGAAAAAATTTCATCGGTGAGTCTGTTGGTATTTAGCGAATTTCTGGTAGTGGACCATGCCTTCACTTTTCTCATTTTCCATGTTTAGCCATGTATTTCGATAACTTCTATATTACCAACCGGCATATGTAGCTGGACAGGACAGGATGACTCTTTCAGGTGAAAATATATATACATACATGTTCTTCAATCCTCTTCTTTTCAACTGAAAGAGTCATCCTGTCCTGTCCAGCTACATATGCCGCAGTCCACTCCACACAAATTATCGATTTTCCCTTCTTTTCAGCCGAAAGAGTCATCCTGTCCTGTCCAGTCGAGGTGCTGGACAATTGTAATGGTAACAACCGTATATATGTTAGCGCAAAGAAGACTATCATTTCCTAGTTTCAGGTTAGTTCATATTTTCTTGATTATATGTTCTCATGCGCAGCTCAGCTCCATTTATGCATCTTCCAAGAAAGTATCACAGCAGTATTAGTGTTTCGTGGTGTTTGATTCGTGTCCATGTGTACCCAAGCAATCATTATTAACAAGTAAAGCTTCATAAACTTATATCCAGTTGGCCGCTTCTGTAAGGTATTCAGTCTTTTGTTTTTTTCAATGATTGATACTTCACTATTGATCTTCTTTCTCGAGTTGAAACTACTAGTTATTTGGTTTTTGACGTAAAAGCAGTGATATATAGCATCGATCTCTGACTGCTACGCCCATGAATGAGCCAGCTGAGACCTCCGTCAGGGTAAGCGCTGAGATTTCTTGATGATCATACAATCAATCTTGAAATTGAATATGTATAAAACATGATAATTTTTCGTTTGTTTGTTACCCTGTGGCCGTGACAATTTTTTGATTTCTTTGGTATGTTGTTGACCGGCCACCACATAGATGGACGGGGAAAACCTTGTATACACTGTGGATGAGGCTCTTGCTTCTGTGGGATTTGGGAAATTCCAACGTCCCGTGCTTGTTTATGCTGGACTTGCTTTTTTTGCAGACGCAATGGAAGTTATGATTCTCTCTTTTGTGGGACCGGCGGTCAAGTCCCAGTGGGATCTCTCATCAAGCCAAGAGAGTCTGCTATCAATTGCTGTTTTTGGTGGCATGCTTATTGGATCATTTTTTTGGGGACTCGTTTCAGATCTCCATGGAAGGAGGCAAGCCATCATTTCCCCCCTTATTCCTTGCATTAATTATATGCTGTGCCTTGCTAATAATCTTCACTGTTTCCTTGACGTGTAAAGTTAAGAATCCTTCATAATGTCTGTATGGATATATTTGTGTATATTGTATAGCTTCAGGAATTTGGAAAAAACTTGCACAAACTTTTTCTGATGCTTCTATGGTAGATCTTTCTCTATTTAAGGTTTTAGGTTGACAAAATCTGCTCTTTCAAAGTTTCTATTACGCAGATTTGCAATATTTTGGTGGTTTTCCTATTATTTTTGGCTGTCTCGCTCGCTTCCAATTTAAAGTTTATGAAGGGCAAATGATTTCCAAATAGGCAAACTGGCAAGTTTCCATCAAGTGTTGATCCATTCTGCTAAAGATGTTACTGTACAGATACGATGTTTTTCTTTGAAACCATCCGTTTGGATTTGAATCTTTGCACTGGACTCTTCCAAACCCATGGTTAAATATTTTACCTCATCTTACAAGTTGTTTTAGTTCCATTTGGTCTTTCCAGGAAGGGTTTCCTAGGAGCAACTCTTCTGACTTGTGGAGCTGGAATGTTGAGTGCTTTCTCCCCAAATTATGCTTCTCTGGTGATTCTTCGTTGTTTGGTTGGCTCCGGGCTGGGTGGTGCTAGTGTATTCAGCTCCTGGTTTCTAGAGTTTGTTCCTGCTTCACATAGAGGAAAAAGGATGCTTCTACTCTCATGGTTCTGGGCATTTGGGTCAATTTTTGAGGCTTTACTTGCATGGGTGGGTACCATTTCGTGAATTCTGAACAAAAAAAGTAGCTGAAAAAGACTAGATTTTATCATAAACGCTCATGGTAGTAAGTGTTAAAGGCCATTTTTCCTCATCATTATCTGATATTTTGGTACATTACTCGGCTAATATTACATTACAGTGTCTGCACAAGCTGGGCAGCATGGGGCATGCTAAAATTGCACAAAACTCACAAGAGAGGACGAGTTCACATATTAAAGTCATTTATGCTTCACATGTCTTATCACCCGGGGAATTCTTTTCTTCATAATTAATTGTATTTTCTGTAATTCTTGCAGATGGTGATGCCAAGGTTGGGTTGGAGATGGCTACTCGCGGTATCCTGTTTGCCAGCATTTGCTCTGCTTCTCTTTTATTCTCATGTACCAGAATCTCCAAGGTATCTATGCATGAAAGGCAGAATAAATGATGCATATAATATTCTGGAGAAAATAGCTCTGCTCAACCAATCAGAACTCCCTCCTGGAGAGCTTGTTCCTGATAGTACAATTGGACTGGATGAAGAATCTGCAACATCAGAATATACCCCTCTCCTCTCCACCACTGAAAAAATGGATTTGGATTTTAGATCAGGATTCCAATCATTTCTTATGCTTTTCTCATCAAAACTAATCCGAACAACACTTCTTCTCTGGGAGTTACTCTTTGGAAATGTATTCTCATATTATGGTATCATATTGCTGACTTCAGAGCTAAGTAGTGGGCAAAGCAGATGTGGCTCAAATCTCTTGAAATCAGAAAATCCTGACAGCCTCTACATAAATGTATTTATTTCTAATTTGGCAGGTATTGCATGCCTACTCTCTTCATCTCTATGCAATTAATATTTGACATTTTGAGAATTGTTCTGCAATGTGATACATACTATATATCTCTTGTCTCCAACTTTCTTGTACCAAATTAAGCAATGCTTAACATGTTTTCTTATAAATCTATACTATTGTAGAGCTTCCTGGGATTCTTTTGTCAGCAACTATTGTAGATAGAATTGGCCGCAAGCTTACGGTAGCTGTTACGTTTGTCTTGGCTGGTATCTTCCTTTTACCTCTGGTTTACCATCAGTCTGCAACATTAACGATGTCATTCTTGTTTGGAGCTCGAATGAGTACCAAAGCAGCCTACTCAGTTGCTACAATATATGGTCAGGAGGTAAGTCCTATAATACTTTGTTCAGGGCATTTTATCCGTAGCAAGATGTTGACTGGATAAAATGTTCCCATCATCTCAGTCTTAACTTCCGTGATCGTTTTTCTTTCGTCTTTTGACTTTTGACTCCAAAATGCATTTGTTAGAAACCTCTGCACACACACCTGAGGGGCAGGGAGAATTGCTTCTGAATAATTGATTTATACTGGTATCGTTTCCATCTAGTTGTATCCGACATCCGTCAGGGCAACTGGTGCTGGAGCTGCAAATGCTGCGGGGAAGGTTGGTGGCATGATATGTCCTCTTGTGGCAGTTGTCCTGGTGACTAGCTGCCAGATCACAGAAGCCATCATCCTGTTTGAGGTCCTGATGGCTGTTTCAGCAGTCTGTGTCATGCTCATCCCAGTTGATACCAAGGGACAGAAATTGTGCGACAGCATAGATGTATCTGATTCAAAACAGGTTGTCGTTGGGCAGTAAATTCTACCCCTTCCACCATTGTAGAAAAGAAATGTATTTTGATTCCTTACATTAGATAAATATCTGCCAACTCATTGCATGCCCTAGGTTGATTCTGACCATAGCAGAACGCTGATTGACATAATTTTCTTTCCCGAAGCTCAAGTCTCAGGGGTTGAAAATGTTCATCTCTTCTGCAGTTGAATACCTTTTGAGCTAAAGCAGCAAAAACTGTCATGACAAGTCTCCATGGACTTGCGATCCTGCTCTTCCGAGTTTCTTAAATATTGCAAAAGCAGTCGTCTAAAGATCTTTGACTTGTTCGGCGATGTTTTCTAACCTTCCGTTTTCTCATGTTTGATTACGCATTAAAATAATTACCAAATAATATTTAATAGACAAAATTGCCAAAACCTTCGCCATTGATAATTAATAGACAAAATTGGTAATTACTAAAAAATATTTAATAGAGAAAATTGCCAAAACCGTCACCTCCTCACTTCATTAGTTTCATCTTCTTGGACGCAGAAAAGGGAAAATAAACATTAACAGTGCACTGCTCAAACTTCTTACACATCACGAAACTGTGCTCCGAAATTTCTCATCTACCAATAATACAAAATGATGTAAGCCTGTAAACAAGTAGTACAAAGCTAAAGACAAGCAATGCCATAGACCAAGTAATACTGTGTACTATTTTCTTCTCTTATGGAGGCAGGACTGCCTACAAAAACTTTAAACAAGCTAAATCGATACAGTCAAGGATAAAATAACTAATCACAGCCAAAAAAGGATGCACCCCGGTTAGAAAAGGCTAGAATCCTCTACACCATCATCATCCAAAACGCTGCCAGCCACCATACTTGCACTCCGGTTAGAGCCAACTCGAGGGAGACGTGGTATAGCAGGGGTTATGCTACCTGAAGCCGCAGCTCCGACCAAGGAATCAGATTGCTGATTCTGAATCCATTTCCTTGTCGAATATAAATCTGCTATGTCTTCATTGTCATCTAATAGATGTTCAATCTCGTCCCTCACCTGATAATAGACACACAAGTAATCATTGATGAGAGAATACATAAAGTAAATTTAGAATCAGCATCAACTGTAAACATCCTTAATGAAGTCTTCATGTATAAAAACTATTTTACTTCGCCATGCAATATTTAAGTGATAGATTTAAAAATAAGTTTGGAAAAAAATGATGTGCAAAATTTATTAGAGATTTATGAACATTAAAGAGGAACAAATATATTTTTCACGACAATTTCTAGCAATAACATGAATAGCGGAAACAAACTTCACTTTCATAAAGCTTCCATGCATTTGAGTAGATACAGGAAGAGGAGAATTTTGTTCACACAAGTACAAGGTCAAATAATTCCTACATTCCAGCTCCCAATTTCTTACCCATACAATCCGATATTACAAATTCTATGATAATGGAAAAGAGATCTAATCATTTTAAATCCAAGTTCATGTTGAAATAGAAAAAAGAAAAGGAAGGAATAATTAAAATTCACCGAGAAAGAAGATGATGGATGCTTTCTTGATCTATCTTGTACATGTGTGCACACCTAGACATACAATTCATTGAGAGGAAGGAAGATCTACTGGAAAAACTACTAAAGATTCCATTTAGAAATGACGAAACTATTGGTGCTTCCTAGCTGTAAGTGTCAGAGTCTCTTGTTTTAGGTTTATTTATGTTAAATAACAATTCTCTTAGCTTTCGTGCAATCAGACTTTGCAAAGGTCTGTTATCTTTTTTATTCTAACATTCGGTATCATAGCCAATCCGACTAAAACTTGTAACTCAGGTATTAAAGTGAAGAGCCAAAGACATGGTATCCGAGAATAACTTTGTGCAACCTACCATTTCAAGGTTTGATGATCACTATAATCATTGAAATATGCTGATGGGAAATTTTCTGCATTCCAAAAGGTATTGAAACTTGATAGAGACAGGGATTAATGTTGTGACAGGAAAATTAGATCTTAGTGAGATACAGAAAAAGACATAAAGATCATGAGTTGAAAGATCTCAAGGCCAAGAACTATTTATTTTAAGCCATATATCTTTCAATACTAGAGACCATTTTAAAGAAAGATATGGTGAAAGATATATGAGATTCTTTGAAGCAAAAATATCAAGGAACAACACATGTCAAGTGTGCTCAATTGCAAGCTCTTCACAAGGACTTTGAAGTGTTGCATATAAAAGTTGCGGGATCGATTAATAATTATTTTAGCAGAACTCTCAATATAACTAACACGATGCAAACACATGGAAAGTAAATGGATGATGTTGTAATCGTTGAAAAGATTTTGAGGTCTGTGACATCAAAAAAGAAATTTGAAAACTTAAAAAAAAATTCATTTCAAACAAAAATACTTTTTTTTATTAAAAAAAAACATGTTTTACATCGGTTTCCAACCACACCCTAAATATTTTTCCCACCTGCTCAACCAAATCAAATTACCTCTCATTTTCTAAATTTTATGGCGAATAGGTCTTTAGCTGGTGGCCTTAATGGGCCTAGCCTGCCAAGTCTTGGGCTTGTGCCTTCAATGGGCGCGTGATGTGCAAGGGCATGGTGAAGAAAGAGGCAGTTCCTGGACCCAATTATGAGCCTAGTTCGTCCATTGGTTTTTAAATTGTTTTATATATATATATATATATATATATATATATATATATATATATATATTAAAATAATATATTTTTTATTTTTCAAAAAAATATTTTAAATATTAAAATTAAAAACATTACAAGAATTAATTTAAAACTAAGCCCCGTTTGTTTACTGGAAAGTAGTTCTTTTTTGGAAATTGAATTTTAGAGAAAATGAATTTTGAGAAAATATTTTTTGATGTTTAATAGTATAATGAAAAATAAATTGAAAAATATTTTCCAGTGTTTAGTTGTGTCATGGAAAATGAGCTGGAAAATAACTTATTGATATTTTATTTTTCTCAAATAATGATGAACTAATCTTACAAATTAAAAAGTTAAATGAGAATGAAATGTAAAAAAAAAATATAATTTCATAAATTATCTTAAATAAAATAAATAATAATAAAAATAATAGAGATAAAATCTAATTTTTTTTAAAAAAATAAAAGATGAAGAAATTAAAATAATAACAACTAACATTTTATAAATTATTTCAAATAAAATAAGTAACAATCAAAAGAATGAAGATCAAATTTTATTGATAAAAAATTTCAATAAAAAAATAATAAGGAAAAAGCAAATAACAATTATAAAAATAAGGACCAAAGTTAATATAAAAATAAAATTTTAAGAGATGAAATTGAAAAATAAATATTCAAAACAAAATATATATAGCAATCAAAAGTTTGAGAATCAAATTTGATGTAATCAGAAAATAATGACATTTCTAATTTTTTCACAACTTCCGGAAAGTGTTTTTCGCCCAAATTTTTCAGGAAAACACTTTCCTGAAAACTAAGTTAAATTTGTCTTTTATTGAAAAATGTTTTTCGTTGATCAATTTTTCTAATGGTAAACAAACACAGGAAAGTTTGAAAAGTGATTTTTCAAAAACTACTTTCCAGAAAACAAACACAACTAAAAAGAAAAATACTTTCCTGAAAATCAAGCCAAATTTTTTTTGACTGAAAAATGTTTTTTGTTGATCAAAAAATATTTTTTGTTTATTGAAAAATATTTTTTATTGACCAACTTCTCTAATAACAAATAAATATAAAAAAATTAAAAAATAATTTTTCAAAAATAATTTTTCAGAAAAGAAACATGACTAAAAAAGATCGGTGGAATTGCAACTACGAACAAGAGTGAGATTCTTGGACTCGTCACAAATCTATAAGAAGAAGTACAGTTAATGAAAACAAAAGAAAAACAATTCCCCAACGGGAAAAAGGGCAGACTCGGAACCAGAACAGCCCATAAAATGAAAATGAAATGAAAATTTAAAACCCTAAAGGCCTAAACCCTCCTCCGTCCCTTCTCAAAGTCAGGTCTAAACCCTCCCTCCTCTCTCAAGCTCTCCCTCTCTAGCTGCAGCAACTGCAAATTCTGTGCTTCGCTTTCTGTTTTTCAATAATAATAATAATAATAATAATAAGTAGCAGTGCATAGCAGTGGATGGGTAAATAAAAGAAAACAAATAAATGATGATCCACATAATCAGACGAGGATCCGGTCGATCCACCATTTCTAAGGTTACGTTTTTTCTTTATTTGATCCTCTTCTTCTTCTTCTAATTCAATCTGGATATTATTGTTGGTTCTATCCTACAGTCCAAAGAGAGTTCTTGATGATGATGATGCCGCCCCTTTTTGGATGTAAATTGGATAGCTAACTTGATGGAGAAAATGAATTGAAAGTTTTGCAAAAACAAAAAATATCGTGGAAATCTTTGCTGCTGTTCTGAACCAATAATTTGTTTTTTCCTTCTCTTATTTCGCGTGGAAGTTTATGTACAGTATCTAGCAATAGGAGTCTTTGTAAAGTGGGTCTCTCTTCACTGCTGTTGCATCAAACAGACATGCTACTAAACCTGCGTATCGCTTCTTGACAGTGTTTGATGAGGTGGCCAATGCCATACATGGGGCGAATATGCAGTGGCGTGCAAGGTCATATGCCGCGTCGGTTCCTTCTCACATGCCAAAAAGTCACAAAGCTCAGAAGAGAGTTTCCAAAGATGACCGGCGAGCTATGGTGGAATCTTATGTAAACAAGTAATCCCCCCCTCCTTTTTTTCCCCTCTAACCTGCTTGATTTATTGTATCATATAGCAGCTGGTAACTTTTTATTCCATCTGTAAAGTTGCTAAATTTGGATTTTTATAGTTGAGGGAAAAACTTTTTAGTTGAAGACAAAGAAATAAAATAAAAGGGGTTTGTGATTACTTTGACATGTCAACTTATCATGAAAATTGATCACTTTGATCCGACTTCAAGGTTGATCACTAATATTGTTTTTCAGTAAAATTTTTGGGATGCTATGCAAAGTTGAAGTGTAGATACATTTTCCTGTATTCAATCTGGACGCCTAGAAAGTTATTCGAAGTTGATGAGGAAAGTGGAGATTGTTCTTACATGAAGTGTCCACTTTTAAGATTATGCCTTTCAGACATTGTCATCATTGGTAGTAAATTTGAAGACCACAATTTTGTGTGGAATCTTACCAATGCTATGATAGCATTGAATGAGTTCAATGTTGAGTTAATATGAAAGTTACTCTGGGGCCAAATTATTATATTGCCGTTTACTTTTTCAGGTACAGGGAAACACATGCTGGAAAATTTCCATCCATTTCTGATGCTCGAAAACAAGCTGGTGGCACTTACTATTTTATTAGGGAAATTGTTCATGAACTAGAGTACAAATCGAAGGTTTCATCCCCAAACAGTGGAAACAAGAACGTTTTAGGAAAGGAGCTTCCTATCGTGAGTGAGCCGTTGGTTAAAGTTAAAAACATGTCAACTGGAGGTGCAATGTCAGATATGAGAACTCAATGTGACCCACGTGCAGTTCCTGTCAATGATGTAGGCGACACAAGTTACAGATATCTAGAAGTGGAGGGAGGGCTGCAAACTTGTGAGAAGATGGTCTCTCAAGAGTTTGGAAACCCCATTTCTCCTGTAAGTGTTTGATGTTTATTGCACTGTCTTAATTTTCATGTAGGAGACATAATTTGAGGGGGAGCATACTAGACTCAAAGATCTTACATCGAAATATTTGGCTGTCGCTCTAGTCGAACGACGTCCAGAGTTTGATGTTTGGATGCTAATTGCTTTCTAGTCTGCTAAGTCAGAAGTTTAATGCTCCACATTTAAAAATGCTTTCAGTTACATGGGGCAATGCATATTTGTCGTAGTATATAGCTGGTTTCTAGCTTATTTTGGCATACTTTTTTCATTCCAATTTGTTTAATTAATAGAAATATGCTATCCGGCATTTAGCTTTCGAAGAAGTTTTGGTTCCTGAAGTGGCCCTCCCTATTCATCGGGGGACCTTTTAATTTTACTCTCGTAGGCAGTCTAGGTCGTGACAAACTCAAAAGGCATTTCCTGTTGAGCCCTGCTGCTTCTATTAAACAAGGTCTCATACGCATGCTCTGGGTGCATTGATCCTTGAGCACAATAAGTACAGCATGCTTTACTGCAGTGGTGATGTAAATAATAGATTTGTTTTCAAGAGACTCCAAAGGGATGCCAGCTGCAGTTGGGCGGCAAATCAGCACAATTTCTATAAATTTTTGTAATCGGTGTTCCCCAACCCATATGAACCTTTTCACTGGTTGCTATAAAAAGAATTGTTGACTTCTTTGTGTTTTTGTGGCTTCATCCATCTATTTTAAAAGAAAAGGCTATATTACTAAATGCATAATATTAAGTGAGAGTGGAGCATGTGTTACCCTTCTCATTACCTTCTCTCTATGGCACTTTCAGGAGCATTCTGATGCAGTTGGAACTCAAGGTAACCTTCTGGAAGGAATCGATAAGGAAGCATCTCATTTGTGCCCTGAAAAATCAGCGGAACATGAAGTGAAGGAAACTCAAAATGACCATTCTGGTTTTGTTGTAACTGATGGTAATTCTCATTTTGCAGCAGCTGAGAGTCATATGAGAAAACATGAAACCAAGAATGTCTCTCATCCTGGCCTTGTAGAAGCAGAAAATGATCAAGAGAAGCTTTCTGCATTCAAAAGAGTGATGGATGCTGATCATTCAAAACATAATGAGGGGTCTCCTTATCTGGACAAACATGAAAAGTAAACTTTCCTCTTCCAATACAGTACTATTATCAGGGCTATTAAAGCAGTGATTGTTGTTTCTGTTGCTGATGTCCTTGTCATTTTACCTGTTCCATTTGCCTAGCCAGTGCCTTCATGACCAAGGGACATGTTTTCATTACCTCAGCAAAGAAAATTAATCAGTTACAACACTAGCTTACACCCTCTAAGAAGTGTAGAATTAAGTAGCCCCCCCCCCAACCCGCTCCATAGTATTCTAATCCTCTTTCCTCGGGTTTGGATAATTTTTCGCCCATTCTCTGTTCATTTTGTTATTTTTTCTCAGACCTTTTTCCTCCCAATCTTTCTTGTGCACTTGCCTTTTCTGTTTCTTTCACCAAGAATTTGCTCGAGAATTGTTTAGGGTAGTCCCCTCAGAGTTTTCTTGATAGAGTATTGTCCAGTTGAAACTTGAATTTGTTTCTCGTGTTTCTTCGATAGTTTTTCTGGCTGCATAGATTTATTCGACTTTATGTTAGAGCTCAAGGATTTAAACAGCCTTACACCTTACGAAAGAAACAGTTAGGATCGCCCAACAGTTACATCACTGTTAATTTATTGGGAGGAAAATTAGATAAAACTTTTACTGACTTGGCCGATTGAGGGCAGTCTGATGCTATCTAACTTTTGTGTGGAATCTTACCAATGCTATGATAGCATCGAATGAGTTCTATGTTGTGTTAGTATTAAAGTTATTGTGGGACAGAATTATTATATTGCCATTACCTTTTTCAGGTACAGGGAAACACATGCTGGAGAATCTCCATCCATTTCTGGTGACCCTTTATATTTTGCTAAGAAAGCTATTCTAGAAGCACCAGACAATTGGATGGTTTCAACCTCAAACAGTGGAAACAAGAACGTTGTAGTAAAGGAGCGCTATCGTGCGTGGGCCGTTTAAAAACCTGTCATCTGGAGGTGCCATGACAGATATGATAAGTAAAAACTGCCGTTGAATACCTTTTGAGCTAGAGCAGCAAAAACTGTCATGACAAGTCTCCAAGTTCTTGCGATCCTGCTCTTCCGAGTTTCTTAAATATTGCAGAAGCACTAGTCTAAAGATCTTTGACTTGTTTGATGATGTTTTCTAACCTTCCATTTTGTCATGTTTGATTACACATTAAAATAATTAATAGACAAAATTGCCCAAACCTTCGCCATTGAAATTCATGCCGTCACCTCCTCACTTCCTTAGTTTCATCTTCTTGGACGCAGAAAAGGGAAAATAAACATTAACAATGCACAGCTCAAACTTTTCCATACCAAACTTCTTGGAAGCAGCTAAATGAATCCTGCGGTGCCATGCAGGGGATCATAAACCAGTCAGCAATTAGAGAAAACTTAAACTTCTTATCCTTACATCCTCTCTCACATCTTGAAACTTAAGTTGACGATATAATACACTCAAGGAAAAAAAAAAAAAGTTGGAAACAGAACACCCAACATTTACAGCCCTCTGTTTAGTTGCCATGAAAGGGGAAAAAAAAATCAGTATTACATGAATGTAAAGTTCATATTTTTCAAGTCCCAAGAAAAAAAGAAGACAAGAGTAAGAGTGAAGAAACAAAAATGTAACACTTATGTACTTGTAAGACTACTGCACTAGGATTCGCAGAAAAGCCAATTGTTTGGAGAATCCATATCATTAAACGTACATCTGCAGCTGGCAGAGAGCTAGACTTATGAGCCATGTAGCTTCTTCCATCTGGCACAACCAAGAACAAACAGGAAAAGAAACAAAAATCCGGTTGAAGAACCTCCAACAAAGTAGCCAAAAATCCCATTTATCTGATACAACCGACAGGGAATGTTCATGCCAAGCATCCCAGCTGTCGCGGGGCACGACGTCGTCTAGCGACAGCAGAGGCTCCTATCATGCCTCCCGTGTGAAGAGTATTGTGTGCTGGGAAGAGATTTTGGATTTAATCATAAAATTATGATAATATTTAGGAGTCGCTATCTAGTATTATGGTCACTAGGAACCTATAATCCAGGAGAGTCTGAGTAAGGGACTGGTTGTGCAAGGGGAAGACGCATCACCCCCAGTGCACCCTACCTAAGGTAAACTGCATTGTTGTTTGATTGTTTTTCTAGGTCGGGTTTCTATTCGTTGATCTTTTCTAAGGCTTAAGGCATATTTCTTTTCATAAGAAAGTCTCTACCCTATTGGGTTAAATCCTAACCGTTCTAAAGTCTAAATATTAGCATCACATTTATTTATATTGTGTATCTTTAATACTTGAGGGTGTATTTTATCGTGTAATTTTACACTCCATAAATATTAAAGTCTACATCTAGACCCTAAAAAAAAAGATTGGAAAAATATTTTTGATATTTTGGTCAAATCCTAATAGATAATCATAAACTAGTTACGATATCCATTTTTTATTTCTTAAAACATGAAAAAGATGCAATTTTTGTTTTTTTTTTTGTTTTTTTGAAAAATATGCTTGGAAAATTTTTTAGGATTTGGCTATATGCAATGAAATATTTTTTTTCTTTTTTAAATTTTTTTTGAAACATTTCGTAGAAAACCGGGTATTTTAATACTAGATTTGTATTTTACAATGTAAATATACAACCCGATATTATACAAAATTGGTAGAAAAATATTTGAGAAAATCACAAATTTTTTAAAATGATTTTTGAATTTTTTTGGATTTTTAAAATAATATTATAATATAATATATATTATATAATATTAAATATGTGGGATGGGCCGACCCAGATAACTAGGTCGAGCTCAGCCCATAAAAGGTGGGCCAACATCGGCCCCGAAAAGTTTTCTTCTTTTTTTTTTTTTAAATTTTAGGGTCGGGATGGACCCAACCCAAACATGGGCTAGGCCAAGACTAGCCCGGACCAAAAACAATATCAGTTATTTGTGGAACGTGAACAGTGCATGTAACCGAAATGGTTGCAGAAAATGGAGGTTGATGGAGGAGCGGCTCACTCGAAGCAGGAGTCTCGCTCGTGATCAAGAGGATTAGGTGGTTGTTCTAGTGGTGTTTCTACGAGGAACAGTGGCCGGAGTCGTCCGCGGGAAGAAGAGAAAGACTTTTGCAGAAGTGAGAGAGAGGAAGAAATGGTGGTTGTTTTAGGCGTGGTGGTGGTCGCCTTGTTGTTGGGTTAGCTACCTAAGGTGGAGCTTGTGGTGGAGAAGCTGATGGTGGCTCTGGTTGGTGGCTGGATAGCAGAGAGAGAGAAAGGGAGAGAAAAACTGCAGAAACGAGGCAGTGGGGGTTGGTTTTTTGTCAACTTTGGACTCGGTTTTTCTCCTCCCTCAAGCCATTAAATGCACCCCTATTTATAGGAGGTGGACGATGGACACTTTGTCTTTAATGGTGCTAAATCGTGGCCTTTGGTTTGGTTGGTAAGCATCCCAACTGTTGGTTTAAAATGTGCATCGTGAGTTATCAATTCTGCAGGAAAAAGGCTGCCTGAGTTAGCTTTTTTAGGCCGGCGCTGGGGCCGTTTTCATATTAATAGGCCTGAATGGACCATACTCGAGGATAAATGGATGTCAGGTGACCATTTTGGTGCATGATTTGTCAATTTTGGTGGACATATGAGGCATTAAATGCACCTTAAAAGTAGCTCCCTGAGCTGTCATTTTCAGGCAAAAATCGAGGAAGACAATGAACTGTGACCAAACAACGCGTTGTCTAGTCTTCTCTCTGTTTTTTTTTTTTTAAAATTTGAAACGACGTCGTTTTCGGGTAAAATTAGGGATTTTTGCCGATCTCAATTGGGTCCCCCATCTTTCAATTGATTGCAATTGAACCCCTAATTGACCCTAAACCTTTGATTTAATGCAATTAGGCCCCTGCAGAACTTCAACTTCAACCCCGTATTTACGCGCCTTTTGCAATATGGTCATTGTACTTGAATTTATGCGATTTAACCCCTAATTAACCATTAAACTTTTAATTTCTTCAATTTCACCCTCGATTTTTGTCAATTAAGCCCCTATAGTTTGTTGCCTTTTGCAGATTGATCTTTGGCTATTAATTTTGTCAATTTAACCCCTAATTGACCTCAAAACTTCAATTTTCTTTCAATTTTGCCCCTGATTTCAACCAATTAACTTGAAAAAAAAAATTTGGTCTTATAAAATTCCAAACTTCTCAATTAAGCCCAAATTAGGCTCCCAAACTTAATTTTTCACCAATTAAGCCCTAAATAAAATTAATTTGATTGATTTAAAGTATAATTAAGTCCTTGCACTTAATTAAATCCGTTAATTAACCAAAATCAATTCTCTAACATAATTAAAATTCAATTTGGCCTATGATTAAATCAAATTGGCCTATTAAAAATTTAATTATGTCATTGGACTTAATTTTTATGCAAACTCATCCAATAATCATTTAATTTGACATTGAATTTACATTTTTTTCTCCATTTTTAGGCATAATGGGATACAATTACGCCTTGAATTTCCTCCAAAAATTACAACTTGATTTTTTCTATTTTTGTAGTCCTCCTTGATTTGCTTTCTCCATATTTCCAGCCCTTTTTTATTTTTTTATTTTTATTTTGAAAAAAAAATTGATATTTAGGGAATAACTCAGAATTGGGTTATGACACCAGCTATCAAGGTGTCCACTGCAATTGCAAAAGAGGCCATGGTAGTGTTGGGGAATCTGACTGGTGATGTTCTGATAGTTGCTAATTGAAGGCTAAGCACACTGACATAATATTTCTTTTGAAGATTCAGAGATTTTAAAGTGGTCGAATTGTCATTGGTGACCTACCTAGAGAAAATTGAAAAAATGTTTTTTTTTTTGAGGTAGTCTTATTGTAATAGGTGATCTACCTAGGTGAAAAACACAAAGATTTTTTCAGAGATTTTTCAAAATGGTGAAAAACACAAAGATTTTTCAAAGTGGTCTTGTTGCAATAGGCGACCTGCCTAGGTGAAAAACACAAATATTTTTCAAAGTGATCTTGTTGTGATGGGCGACCTACCCAAGTGAAAAATGCAAAGATTTATCAAAGTGATGAAAAACACAAAGATTTTTCAAAGTGGCCTTGTTGTAATAGGCGACCTGTCCAAGTGAAAAATAAAAAGATTTTTCAAAGAGGTGAAAAATACAAATATTTTTTGAAGTGGTCTTGTTGTAATGGGCGACCTGCCCAGGTGAAAAACGCAAAGATTTTTCAAAGTGGTGAAAAATATAAAGATTTTTCAAAGTGATCTTGTTGTAATGGGCAATATGCCCAAGTAAAAAACACAAAGATTTTCCAAAAAGGTGAAAAATACAAATATTTTTTAAAGTGGTCTTGTTGTAATGGCGACCTACCCAAGTAAAAAAAATATAAAGAGTTTATAAAGAGGTATGATTGTGATGGGTGACCTACCTAGGTAAAAAAATGAAACGTCTTGAAAGGACGACATGACAGGGCTCAAAGGTGCACTAATTAAGAGATGGAAGCTCAAAGGAGTGTTTGAAAAGAGGTAGGACTTGAAGGGGAACGAGAGCTAAAAAGTGCATTCGATAAGAGGTAAGGTTAGAAAACACACTATCTGAGAGGTGAGGGTTCAAAGGCGTACTTAAAAGGAGGCATGGTTAAAAAAAACACACTACCTGAGAGGGTCGAGGGGTTTAAGGCGCACTCAAAAGGAGGTAGGGTTAGAAAACATACTACCTAGGAGGTGAGAGCTTAATGGCTCGCTTAAAAAGAGGTAAGGTTAGAAAACACATTACCTAAGATGGTTGAGGGCTTTAAGGCGCACTCGAAAAGAGGAAAGGTTAGAAAACACAAGGTTAGAAAATGCATTACCTAAAGTGGTTGAGGGCTCAAAGGCGTATTCGAAAGGAGGTAAGGTTAGAAAATGCACTACCTGAGGGGGTTAAGGGCTCTAAGGCGTACTCAAAAGGAGGTAAGGTTAAAAAACACACTACTTAATAGGTGAGAGCTCGAAGGCTCACTTAAAAAGAGGTAAGGTTAGAAAATGCATTACCTAAGGTGATCATGGGCTCTAAGGCGCACTTGGAAAGAGGGAAGGTTAGAAAACACATTACCTAAGGTGATCGAGGGCTCTAAGGCACACTCGAAAAGAGGCAATGTTAGAAAATGCATTACCTATGAGGTGAGGCCTCGAAGACGCACTCAAAAGGAAGTAGGGTTATAAAACGCACTACCTAAGGGGTGAGAGCTCGAAGGTTCACTAAAAAAAAGGTAAGGTTAGAAAACGCATTACCTAAAGTGGTTGAGGGCTCTAAGGCACACTCGAAAGAGGTAATGTTAGAAAGCGCATTACCTATGAGGTGAGGGCTCGAAGGCGTACTCGAAAGGAGGTAGGGTTAGAAAACGCACTACCTAAAGGGGTCGAGGACTCTAAGGTGCACTTAAAAGAAAGATAGGGCTATAAAGCACACTATCGAGATTTGAGGGCTCAAGGGACCGGACATACAGAGGTAATGGTAAGACACTGATATGTCAAGGATTAAAGCAATGTATCATGATCAAAATACATGTATACTTACTTGAGAAATATAGGTTACCTTCAAAGCTCCTTTTCTCCACAGGTGTAGAGATTTTACCACTCTTTACTCCTTACTTTTACGCTCAGATACTGTCACAATGTCAGTAAATTGCTGGGCCGAACTACCCATCACATGCTCATAGTATGGGTCTTTAAGCGTGTTGGAAAACAGAGTGACCATCTCTTTATCCAAGAGTGAAGGATGTACTTGAGCAGCTAGGTCTCTCCACCTTTGAGTATATTCCCTTATGCTTTCCTTGTCCCTTTTCTCTAGATTGGACAAACTGGTTCTATCAGAAGTAATATCCATATTGTACTTGTAATGCTTGACTAAAACATACAACAAGTCTTTTCATTTTTGGATCTTTGTGTTGTCCAATCTCATATACCAGCTCAATGCCGCCCCACTCAAGCTATCCTGGAAAAAGTGCACCAGTAGTTTCTCATCATGTACTACTTCTGCCATTTTGTTACAGTAGGATTTGAGATGAGTCATAGGGCATTGTGTTCCAGTATACTTGATGAATTCATGAACACGAAACTTCTTTGGGACACCCACATTTGGGACCAAATATATTTCTACTGCCCGTACTGGATCATACAAGTCTACCCCTTCAATGGCTCTAATCCAAGCTTCTAACGCCGTGATCTTATCTTGATCAATGTTATTGGATGACTTGGTCATGTGAGAGTCATTGGTAAATGGATCTATGACTCTAGGGGCTAGTTCTGGTGGGATTTGGAGGTTTATGACCATGTTCACTCATTATTTCTTCGGGTTAAGTCGTTGCTAAAGGCTGAACAATAATAGCTGGCCGGTTAGAAGGACCTTCACTAGAGGTATTTCTAAGTGTTTGCTCGAGTAAGCTAGCGAGACGAGCCACGCTTGCTTTCAGAGACTCTAACTCTTCTTGGAAATGGGTATCATGGTGAGCACGCTCTTCACCTTCCATATTTCTTGCTCGGAGTCGAGTGTTGTAGGCTTTTGGGGACCTATATTTCAACCTGACGCAAGTATGTATGTTATTTATAATGGATGGATGTAAGTGTGTGGATGCAAATGTATGCACATTTGGTGTGAATGGGAAAAAACCATGCAAAATGAATATGTAAGAAGTCCATGCTTTAAATGAAGGTTTGAGGTCATTACATTATGGGTAGGCTTTCAACCTAGTCTTAAAAGGGTCTATGAACTGCCTAGTGACCACCTCACGTGAAGGCAGTATAAGGGTTTACAAGGAATGGTTGGGACACATTGTGACCGCCATTACCGAGTAAACACTCGGTTCATATTTTGATGTTTCACAAATCTGAACCCTGACTGAAAGTCTTGAGGCAAACTACTACTCCTCACCTAACCTAAAATTAGGCTTTATTTGCATGCTAAAGCAATAAAAATACGAGCTAAAATTAAAGACCAACAAAGGAAAAACAATCAAACAATCAATGCTTAGTCGAACCAGACATGGCTTTCCCAAGTGGAGTCGACATCCTGTCACGGGGGCGCAATGTCGTCTAGAGACGGCGGAGGCTCCTGTCGTGCCTCCTATGTGAGGGGTGTTGTGTGTTGGGAAGGGGTTTTGGATTTAATCATAAAATTATGATTAATGTTTAAGAGTCGTCATCTAATATTATGGTCACTAGGAACCTATGGTCCACAAGAATCTGAGTAAGGGACTAGTTGTGCAAGGGGAAGATGCATCACCCCGAGTACACCCTACCTAAGGTAAACTGCATTGTTGTTTGATTGTTTTTCTAGGTCGGGTTTCTATTCGTTGGTCTTTTTTAAGGCTTAGGGTATATCTCTCTTCATGAGAAAGTCTCTACCATATTGGGTTAAATCCTAACCGTTCTAAAGTCTAAATATTAGTATCGCATTTATTTACATTTTGTATCTTTAATACTTGAGGGTGTACTTTATCGTGTAATTTTATACCCCATAAATATTAAAGTCTACATCTAGACCCTAAAAAAAATGATTGGAAAAAGGTTTTTGATATTTTGGCCAAATCATAATGGATAATCATAAACTAGTTACGATATCAATTTTTGATTTTTTTAAACATGAAAAATATACAATTTTTGTTTTTTTTCTGAAAAATATGCTTGAAAACAATTTTAGGATTTGGCCATATGCAATGAATTTTTTTTTCTTTTTTTAAATTTTTTTCAAAACATTTCGTAGAAAACCAGGTATTTTAATACCGGATTTGTATTTTATAGTGTAAATATACAACCCGATATTATACAAAATTGGTAGAAAAATATTTGAGAGAATGATAAATTTTTTAAAATGATTTTTGAATTTTTTGGATTTTTTTTGGATTTTTTTGTTTTTTAAAATAATACTATAATATAATATAATATTAAATATGTGGGCTGGGCCGAGCTTAGCCCATAAAAGGTGGGCCAACATTGGCCCAGAAAAGTTTTCTTCTTCTTATTTTTTTTAGGTCGGGCTGGGCCAACACGAGCCCGGCCTAAAAGCAATATCAATTATTTGCATAACGTGAACAGTGGTTCACGTTTTGCGCGCAACCGAAATAAAAACTTGACCTGTGCTATATTCTAAGCAATGATACCCTTTTTGTTGACTGGAATATCATATGAAAATACATTGTTTACTTCGAAAAGCCAATTTATGTTTTTCATATGGTATGAGATAAGGATAACAAGCACATCCAAAGGTTCAAAGTTCAGAATAGCTTGGCATAGTTTTATGAAGGATAAAGTATGGTGGTAGCTTTTTAAGAACTTTAGTGGGTAGGCGATTTATCAAGTATATTGATGTTAAGTAGGCATTTACCCAATAACAATTAGGAAGACCTGCTTTGGCTAAAAGAGTTAACTTTATTTCTTGAATATGTCTATATTTACGTTCGGCTACACTATTTTGCGGGGATATATAAGGACATGTTAATCTATGAAAGATGCCATTGTTTTCTAAAAATATTTGAAACTCTTTGGAAAGATATTCTCCATCATTATCAGATTGCAATGGTTGAATTGAACAAGAAAAATTGTAAGAACATCACTTTTGAAATGCATGGGATTCATCCATGTAAAATGACTGAAGTCCTCAATAAACAAAACATAATAGCGACAACCTCTAATTGAAGTGATAGGAGATACCCAGACATCAGTGTGAATTAAAGCTAAAGGTTTTGTGGATTGTCTATTGGAATCGGGAAAAAGATAATCTTTTTGCTTTTCCTGGTAGACAAGGGTAACAAATACTAGACTTGTGTGTTGGTTTCTTTATTTGCAAGAACAAATATAAATATTCTAGTATATCATTGGCAGAGTGTCCTAGGTGATCAAGTCATTGAACACTGGTGGCTTTTGTTCCTAACTTGGAGGTTAAACAACAAAATTTATTGATGAAATTCTTGTTTCCATTTATTGGATAAAGTCCATCCTCAACCAACCTGTGGAGCAGTAGTTTGTCAGTCTTGTTTTCCATCACACAAAAATCCATTCCAGTTAGAATAAAATAACAGTCATTATCAAGAAAAAGTTGGTTAATGGATAATAGATTGGTTGCAGCTTAAGGACAATGAAATACTTTATTTAACTAAAAAGAACTACGATTTGCGTGTAGAGTAGAGAATCCAGTGTTTTTTATGATCAAACCTGAACCATTGCCTACTTTGATAATGTCATGACCATCATACGATTGAAGGGTTGTCAAGTTTGCTGCATTGGCAGTAATGTGAGCATTGGCACCACTGTCAGCATACCAAGTTTGATGCTTAAAGGTGTTATGTGCTTCAGCAGCCATGACTGCTAACTCATAAGGTGCCTTCCTACCTCGAAAAGAGAAGTTAAAGTGTTGGAAGCAATCCAAAGCAATATGATTATGCTTATCACATATCTGACATTTTAGTCGCTCATGTGGGGCTCCCCTATCATGATTTAAATGATTTTTAGGAGGACCACGAGGCTATGTTGATACAACAAATTATTGAGATCATGGAACAGTACCTGCAGGCTTTCTTGTGGGATAATTAGTGTGCTTAGCAACAAATGCAAAATTTTGATTTTGCATAAGAGTAGGTGCTTCAACTAGTGTCTCAAAACTTAAAAGTTCAGATTGAAAATCATCAAGAGATAATTCCTTATCCCTGCAAGCAAAATTGTAAGACGTGATGAATGGAGTATAGGTGGCACGAAGACCACTAAGTAAAAAAGTGATGAAGTCCTACTGATGCGAACCTCGTGATCACGTGGTCACACAACCCACAATCAAGATTGAGATCTGATCCCCGGAAAGCCGAAATAGGTCTGATAGGAGTGTAACATAATGAAAACCTGCCCCAAGGCACCAAAACTATTGGAATGAGTAGAATGACACCACGAAGCCAGTTAATCTTCGATAAGTCAGATTCAATTCGTTCAAGAACTGAAGAATGCAAGAATCACTCTCACATGTTAAAACTAAAAAATTTAGAATAATATTCATCAAAGCTGCTGAAATTTTGGCCTACATGAGTTTAAATAGTTCTTGAAAAGTTAACCCTAATGGACCCCTTATGTGGACTTATATGAGGTCTACTCAAAACTGGCTCAAAACCCTAAACTGAAAAGGCCCATAACTTAATCCAAACGAGCCTTGGATCCTAGCTTAAAACAAAGTATTAATTAAGCCCAAACAAGCCTTGGGCTGTAGCTAACAAAATAAAATAAAGCCCCTAATATTAAATCCATGTTCTGCCATGAAAAGATGAGAATGAACTAAAATGGTACAGAACTGATTGAAGGCTTATTTATAGCCTTTCATGCAGCCTCTTAATCCTATAAACAAAAGGAAAAGGTAGCCACCATGTTGTTTCCAAGTTGTAGTAGGATTCTTTTATTTCCTTTGCTGTCCTCATCTCATGGCCCAAATAAGGTTGTATTGGACTCCTCTTGCTCATGGATAAGATGTACTAGGATCTCCTCTTGATACTTTAATAGACCTTTCAATTCTGACTTGGTGGAAACCTTCAAAACCAATGCATTCAATGCGTCTTTCAATGTCTTTGTCTTGGACCGAGTCATTGGTCCATTTGGAACATGTAATGGGTCCTTGCTGGTGTGTTCTGGGTTGGTCCGCATTATACCCTCTCTCCTCCAAAGGATTTGACCTCGAATCAAAATCCGTGTCAAACAACGTAAGATCAGCAATATTAAAGGTAGCACTAAAACTATACTCACTTGGAAGGTCAATTTTGTATGCGTTGTCATTGATTCTCTCTAAAACCTGAAATGGACCATCAGCACGAGGCTGTAATTTTGATTTCCTTTGGTTAGGAAATTGTTCCTTATGCATGTGCACCCAAACCCAATCACCGGGTTGGAAAACAACCAGTTTACGTCCCTTATTTGCTTTAGAAGCGTAAAGTCTGTTCTTTTTCTCTATTTGTAGTCGAACTCCCTCATGGAGTTCTCTCACCATCTTTGCCTTCTTTTCACCATCTAAACTTACCCTTTCTTCAAAACGCAAAGGAATTAAATCCATAGGAGTTAGTGGATTAAAACCATAAACAATTTCAAAAGGAGAAAAAATAGTAGTCGAATGCACAGTTCTATTATAAGCAAACTTAACAAAAGGCAAGCATTCTTCCCAACTTTTCAAATTCTTTTGAATTACAACACGTAAAAGTTGGGATAATGTTCTATTCACTACCTCAGTTGGTCCATTTGTTTGAGAATGACATGTTGTCGAAAATAAGAGTTTAGTTCCCAATTTTCCCCATAAGGTCTTTCAAAAGTAACTAAGGAACTTAACATCACGATCTGACACTATACTCTTAGGAATGCCATGCAAACGTACAATCTCCCTAAAGAAGAAGTCTGCGATATGAGATGCATCATTTTTTTTATGGCATGCAACGAAATGCGTCATTTTAGAAAACCTATCAACCACAACAAAAATAGAGTCTCTATCTTTCTTTAACCTAAGTAAACCTAAAACAAAATCCATAGAGATATCTACCCAAGGTTCAGTAGCACTGGTAATGGTGTATATAGTCCATGTGGTTGTACTCTAGATTTTGCCTTTCTACAAGCAATGCACTGTTCATAAATTCGTTGCACATCTCTTTTCATCTTTGGCCAATAGAAATGCTCATGCAATACATCCAAGGTTTTTTGCAACCCCAAAGTGACCCATTAAACCACCCCCATGTGCTTCACGAACAAGCAATTCACGCAAAGAACTAGCAGGAACACACAATCTATTCTTTTTGAACAAATAACCATCTATCAAATAAAACTTACCAACAGTCGAATGTCCACATGCATTATAAATCTCAGCAAAGTCAGAATCATTATCATACAATTCCTTTACATATTCAAAACCTAACAATCTAGTATTCATGGTGTGTAAAAGAACATATCTACGCGAGAGTGCATCAGCTACGATGTTCTCTTTCCCTTGCTTATACTTGATTATGTAAGGAAAAGTTTCAATGAATTCAACCCATTTTGCATGCCTCCTATTCAACTTACCTTGTCCTTTCAAATGTTTCAAGGACTCATGATTCGAATGGATTACGAACTCTTTTGGCCACAAGTAATGCTGCCATGTCTCAAGTGCTCTTACCAATGCATAGAGTTCTTTGTCGTAAGTGGGATAGTTCAAGGTTGCTCCACTTAACTTCTCACTAAAATATGCAATAGGTCTCCGATCCTGCATCAAAACAACACCTATTCCTATTCCAGAGGCATCACATTCTATTTGAAATGCTTTCGTAAAGTCAGGTAAAGCCAAAACAGGTGCAGAATATAATTTGTCTTTCAAAAAAACAAAAGCCAACTCTTTTTCCTCGCCCCATTTAAACCCAACTGACTTTTTAACAACTTCATTCAAGGGTGCAGCTATTGTGCTAAAATCTTTCACAAAACGCCTGTAAAAACTAGCTAACCCATGAAAACTCCTTACCTCACTTACCGATTTGGGTGTAGGCTAATCCCGGATAGCCTTAACTTTCTCCTCATCCATCTCAATACCCTGTGCAGTTACAACATAGCCAAGAAACACAATTTTCTTCATGCAAAAGGCACATTTTTTAAGATTAGCATACAATTTCTCACTACGCAACACACTAAGTACATTACGCAAATGATCAAGATGCTCAGTTAAGTTCCTTCTATATATCAAAATGTCATCAAAATGCACAACCACAAACTTACTTATGAATGCACGCAACACATGATTCATTAAACACATAAACGTACTAGGTGTATTTGTAAGGCCAAACGACATTACTAACCATTCATACAAACCATGCTTAGTCTTAAATGATATTTTCCACTCATCACCTTCTTTCATCCTAATTTGATGGTACCCACTTTTCAAGTCAATTTTAAAGAAAATACAGGATTCATGTAACTCATCTAACATGTCATTAAGCCTAGGAATGGGATGTCTATACTTTACCGTTATGTTGTTGATGGCTTGGCAATCAACACACATCCTCCATGCTCCATCCTTCTTTGGCACAAGTAGCATGGGCTCATACTCTCATGAATGTAGCCCTTTTCCATCAGCTCATCAACTTGCCTTTGAAGCTCCTTCGTCTCTTCGGGATTGCTTCTATAAGCTGGTCGGTTAGGAATTGAAGCTCCGGGTACGAAATCAATCTGATACTCTATCCCCCTCAATGATAGTAATCCGCTAGGAGTATCGTCGGGGAACACATCATCAAACTCCTGCAACAAAGAAATAGCAGCACTAGGCATAATATGATCAAGATCATTAGTATTAAAGTAAGCCTCTATGTACATAAGTAAAATCATTAGCTTGTTTGTGAAAAATACAGATCTAACCTGACCCTCTCTAGCATAAAAATTGGGTTGTTTCTTTAGTTTTTCCACACAATCCTCATCACACTTACTGACTTTCTTCTCTCCTCTTGTCTTACCTCCACTCTCGGCCAGATTTGGGTGTTTTTGAGTTGTGGTGGAATGGTTTGATTTGTTTGGAGTGTTGGCCGAATATTTGCTTGTGTTTGGATGGGTGGCCGAATGGGTTGTAGTGGTTTAGGTTCTAGCCGAATCTGATGGTCTTCTCTCCCCTTGTTCCTCACCTTGATTTTCTCTCCCCATCGCCTCATGCTCACTTTTTAGCTTTATTTGATCATCATACACCTGTTTGGGTGTAAGAGGTACAAGAGTGATGGTTTTACCATCTTTTACAATGGTATACCTATTTTGAACCCCATCATGAATTGCCTTCCTATCATATTGCCATGGTCTCCCCAATAAGATGTGACTTGCTTGCATTGGTACCACATCGCACAGAACTTCATCAACATATTTTCCAATCGAAAATGGAAACACAACCTGTTTAGTCACTTTCACTTCACCATTATCATTCAGTCATTGCAATCTATATGGTTTAACATGTTTAGCAGTACACAAATGTAGTTTACTAACAAGGATGGCACTACAAACATTAACACAGCTTCCACTATCTATAATTACCACACACCTTGCTTTGTACATAACAATGCGTATGGAAGATGTTCTCCCTTTGTTCATTAGTATCATCTTCTTTGACTTGAACCTGAAGTGTTCACCTTATAACCAAGGATTCCTCAACCGGTAATGCTAACTCATCCCCATCATTATCCTCCAATGATGGTGTTGCGATGTCGCGGTCGCACAAATTAATTACCCTAGCTTAAAACACAACACACAAGATAATATAGAGCAAGCAAATGGTCGATCCCACGAGGAAGGTTCAAGTCAGATTTTTATGCTAGATGATATGTAAATAGGGGGGTTTGGACATTATCTAGGCTAAAGCAAAAGAAAACAGAAAACTATCAAACGAAATTTAATAAAATCAAAAAATTATCAATAGA
This sequence comes from Populus tomentosa, assembly GCA_018804465.1. Classification (NCBI taxonomy): domain Eukaryota; kingdom Viridiplantae; phylum Streptophyta; class Magnoliopsida; order Malpighiales; family Salicaceae; genus Populus; species Populus tomentosa. The sequence continues at coordinate 13,957,511 of CM032003.1, forward strand.
ACAAACCTTGGTCGGAAGCACACATCCACCTATAGAAATCAGAACTAATCCTTGAAACGAAACTCCAATTTATATTCTGAATTTTTATCTTTTCTTAACGTTGGTTAATTAACGGATCCGCCGTATAACTAACCCTAACCAACAAATAATCACAGTGTCTGCACTAATGATTTAATCCAATGGCAGCCTTAAGATCTAGATAAATTCATTAATCTTAACAACCAAGTTGTCTGCTTATGTTGCTTTGATCGAATGTTCTCTCTAAGATTAATAACGTAGATTCGCTACAATTATTAAACTCAGTTGCTTCACAAGTTCATATACCACAACTCCGGTTTTGATATCAAACTTAGCAATAAATTGTCTACAATAATAACTTGGAGTCCACTCTAGCAATTAAAATAAACAATCATAGGAAAAATAAGCATAGGAGAACAAACATATTCATCATATAAACTGAAAAGAAAAGGTAAAATAGATCTCACAGTTCTTGAAATCCGAAGGTTTCCGTGTCCTTGCAACCAAGAAAATGAGTTTAGCCTAGTATGTTTGTTGAACAACTAATCAAAAAGATGGAAGAATGCATGATTTAGGGTTTCTTAGAGGAGGGGGTGTTTTTCTCTTGTTGGCTGGCTGCCCCCCTTCTCTTCCCTCATTCTTTTTATATGCTAGGAAACTCTAATCTTTATTTTACAAAACAGTCCTCCCTTAAGTAGACAGTTTACATTTAAGTAGTTCAATAACTATTTTCCTAAAAAAGGAGAAATAACTTTGCATGAAATCTTCAAACTTTGACGTAGAGGAGCTACATTGCTGAAATAAAAACTTGGATGTCAGTTTAGATGCTTCAGAACATAATTTGGACTAGTTTCTTCACGAAACCTGTTTACTGGCAGAATTAAGTTGTCATATTTAAAAAATCATATCTCCCTCATGTGACATCGTTTTTGGCTGAAATTTAGAGCGTTTATAGGTCTTTGAGTCAGGAATCCAAAACAATTGATTTTGCATCAATTGGACTTTTGTAGCTCTAGATATTCAAGTCGGAATGATCGAAGGTCAACACTGCTAGATTGCGAGATTTGACTTTGAAAGCTGTGATTTTCATGCTCTTCCTTAGTTTACTGTCTTTCCTTAGATGTCCAGAAAGGTATGGATGTTAGCTTTTTAATGCCACTGGAATCACTTCATTTTGAACTTTAGAGCTCACGCTCTGCACAAAAAATCAACTAAAGGTCAAATATGCCAATTACTTCCAATTTACTCCTTTTTGCATCTTTCATCCAAAAGTGCCTTCAAAACATAAAACAAAGAATATCAAGGCATTTTATATATAAAAATTATTCAAAACACTAGTTAAATGTGGGTGAAACTATCGAATAATATGGTTGCATCAGGTGACATGCCTTCACAATCAGAACTGTCACTTTCAGATTCCACATCACCATTATCTCTAATCATCATGATTCTCTTGTTTGAACACTTTGAAGCATAATGTCCTTGTGCCTAACACCTGAAACATTTAACATCACGAGTACGTTTAGGTTGAGTTTCAGATTTACCTTTGGCATTAGTAGGGACATCAACTTTAGCCTTTGGTGGTTCAGTTTTAGAAGGACCAAAGGATCTTGGGCGGACAATACCCTCTCTCTTTAGATTTGGCTTCCAAGATGATGACAAACCCGAATTAAACGCTGGTCGAGCATGCCCCTTCCTAAGTTGTCTCTCCACCTTCGTCGCCATGTGAACCATGTCCTCTAGCTCCACATAGTGTTGTAGCTCAACCACATTAACAATGTCCCGATTCAACCCATTAGCGAACCTCATGATCACGTGGTCACGCAACCCACAATCAAGATTAAGATCTGATCCCGGAAAGCCGAAATAGGTCTGATAGGAGTGTGACATAATGAAAACCTGCCCCAAGGCACCAACATTATTAGAATGAGTAGAATGGCACCACGAAGCCAGTTAATCTTCGATAAGTCAGATTCAGTTCGTTCAAGAATTGAAGAATGCAAGAATCACTCTCACATGTTAAAACTGAAAAATTCAAAATAATATTCATCAAAGCTACTGAAATTTTGGCCTACATGAGTTTAAATAGTTCTTAAAAAGTTAACCCTAATAGACCCCTTATATGGACTTATATGAGGTCCACTCAAAACTGGCCCAAAACCCTAAACTGAAAAAACCCATAACTTAATCCAAACAAGCTTTGGATCCTAGCTTAAAACAAAGTATTAATTAAGCCCAAACAAGCCTTGGGCTGTAGCTAACAAAATAAAATAAAGCCCCTAATATTAAATCCATGTTCTGCCATGAGAAGAAGAGAATGAACTAAAATAGTACAGAACTGATTGAAGGCTTATTTATAGCCTTTCATGCAGCCTCTTAATCCTAGAAACAAAAGGAAAAGGTAGCCACCATGTTGTTTCCAAGTTGTAGTAGGATTCTTTTGTTTCCTTTGTTGTCCTCATCTCATGGCCCAAATAAAGTTGTATTGGACTCCTCTTGCACATGGATAAGATGTACTAGGATCTCTTCTTGATACTCTAATGAACCTTTCAATTCTGACTTGGTGGAAACCTTCAAAACCAATACATTCAATGCGTCTTTCAATGTCTTTGTCTTGGACCGAGTCATTGGTCCATTTAGAACATGTAATGGGTCCTTGCTGGTGTTTTTGGGCTGGTCCGCATCATCCTGATCATCCATGGGTTGCCCTGCTGCAGCAAGATGATTAGCCAATCGCTTAGCATCTTCAAGGAATGTAGAGCATGATTGATTTTCTTGAACAATAGTTTGAAGTTGTCTCTTAAGAAGAGCAATATGAGACCTTGAAGTAGTGGAAAAACGAGTCTCAAAAGAATTCCAAACTTGCTTGGAAGTTTTCGGACTAAAGACAGTAAATATTGGCTTTTCAGAAATAGAGGCTAGCAACTAGCTTAAAACATAATTGTCTTTTTCGAACCAAATTATATAAGCCGGATTAGGAGAGTTATCTGAAAGAAGTTTGGATAGTGCTTCTTCAGAACCATCAATCATACCATTCAGATCATAACTTCAAAAAAAAAAAAAACTTGAAACTAAACACTTCATGTCAAATAATTGTGTCCTTCAAGTTTGTTGCTGACGGGTTGTGAGATTGATTGAATATGTTATGTAGATGGAGAGGAAAAATGTGTGGTATTAGAGAAAGTCATGGAAACTGTTTGAATATAGTAGGAATGACGAGAATAAGGAAGATTTTTGTGCAGAAACGGTTGGAACAAATGAAACATTTACCTATTGCTCTGATACCATGAAAAATTAAACAAAAAGAAGCAGAGTAGAATTCTGCAAATATATGTTTTAAAATGGAATGACTTCACTTGATTATATCTTTCGTATTCTCGCGTGTATATATATGTTTACACAGATTTGTATACTAAACCAATATTTGAGTATTTGAAGGAGAATAAACTAGAGATTACAAATTTGAATTTCAAACTAGCTAGTGTTTTGCAGAGTTTTTGAAATACTCTCTTTATCTGTTGGCAATCCTGATAGTGTCCTGCAGAGTCTTTAAAATAATGTTGAATTTGCTGGTATCACTGTTGGCAATCCTGATCTTACGACAACTGTGAAGATATTATCTCTTGATGTGTTGGTAGCAGTTGTCAATACCCTAACACAAGCAACATCTCCAAACCCTCTACATCATCATCATCCAAAACGCCACCAGTCACCATACTTGCACTCCGGTTAGAGCCAACTCGAGGGAGACGTGGTGTAGCAAGGGTTATGCTACCTGAAGCCGCAGCTCCGACCAAGGAATCAGATTGCTGATTCTGAATCCATTTCCTTGCCAAATATAAATCTGCCATGTCTTCATTGTCATCTAATAGATGTTCAATCTCGTCCCTCACCTGATAATAGACACACAAGTAATCATTGATCAGAGAATATTGAAAGTAAATTTAGAATCAGCATCAGCTGTAAACATCCTTCATGAAGTCTGTCAGCTTCATGTACAAAAACAATTTTATTTCGCCATGCAATATTTAAGTGACAGATTTAAAAATAAGTTTGGAAAAAAATGATGTGCAAAATTTATTAGAGTTTTATGAACATTAAAGAGAACAAATATATTTTCAAGACAATTTCTAGCAATAACAAGAATAGCGGAAGCAAACTTCACTTTCATAAAGCTTCCATGCATTTGAGTAGATTCAGGGAGAGAAGAAGATTGTACACACAAGTACAAGGTCAAATAATTCCTACATTCCAGCTCCCAATTTCTTATCCATACAATCCGAGATTACAAATCCTATGATAATGGAAAAGAGATATAACCATTTTAAATCCAAGTTCATATTGAAATAGAAAAAAGAAAAGGAAGGAATAATTAAAATTCATCGAGAAAGAAGATGATGGATGCTTTCTTGATCTATCTTGTACATGTGTGCGCACACCTAGACATACAATTCATTGAGAGGAAGGAGGATCTACAGGAAAAACTACTAAAGATTCCATTCAGATGAGATAGGAAGACAGAAGATGACTTTTGATTAACTATAGTTTTCACATTGTTCTGTATAGTTTTCCATTGTTTTTATAACTGCACAAGTAAACTGTGAAGAGCATAATGAGGAAACAAACGTGAGAAAAATAGGGAATCTTATCAAGTAACTAGCTGGATGATTTTGAACTCCTTGTGTTGTGTCTGTAAATGGTTTATCAACAGGTCTTTCTTTCTTTTAATCTATAGCTCTATTCTTCTTTTTTTACTTGAATTTCACAATTCTCGAATCCATCAGTTTCTTCTCCTCAAAATGTTTTGCCCACCTCCTCAACCAAATCAAATTACCTCTCATTTTCTAAATTTTATGGCGAATCGGTCTTGAGCTGGTGGCCTTAATGGGCCTCGCCTGCCAAGTCTTGGGCTTGTGACTTTAATGGGCGTGTGACGTGCAAGGGCATGGTGAAGAAAGAGGCATTTTCTAGACCCAATTATGAGCTGCTCGGTCCATCTGATTTTTAAATTGTTTTTTTATTTATATATATTAAAATAATATATTTTTTATTTTTAAAAAAATATTTTTAATATTAAAATTAAAAACATTACAAGAATTAATTTAAGACTAAAAGTTTGGTGGAATTGCAACTACGAACAAGAGTGAGAGTCCTGGACTCGTCACAAATCTATAAGAAGAAAGTACAGTTAATGAAAACAAAAGAAAAACAATTCCCCAACGGGGAAAAGGGCAGACTCGGAACCAGAACAGCCCATAAAATGAAAATGAAATGAAAATTTAAAACCCTAAAGGCCTAAACCCTCCTCCGTCCCTTCTCAAAGTCAGGTCTAAACCCTCCCTCCTCTGTCAAGCTCTCCCTCTCTAGCTGCTGCAACTGCAAATTCTGTGCTTCGCTTTCTGTTTTTCAATAATAATAATAATAATAAGTAGCAGTGCATAGCAGTGGATGGGTAAATAAAAGAAAACAAATAAATGATGATCCACATAATCAGACGAGGATCCGCTCGATCCACCATTTCTACGGGTACGTTTTTTCTTTATTTGATCTTCTTCTTCTTCTAATTCAATCTGGATATTATTGTTGGTTCTAGCCTACAGTCCAAAGAGAGTTCTTGATGATGATGATGCCGCCCCTTTTTGGATGTAAATTGGATAGCTAACTTGATGGAGAAAATGAATTGAAAGTTTTGCAAAAACAAAAAAATATCGTGGAAATCTTTGCTGCTGTTCTGAACCAATAATTTGTTTTTTCATTCTCTTATTTCGCGTGGAAGTTTATGTACAGTATCTAGCAATAGGAGTCTTTGTAAAGTGCGTCTCTCTTCACTGCTGTTGCATCAAACAGACATGCTACTAAACCTGGGTATCGCTTCTTGACAGTGTTTGATGAGGTGGCCAATGCCATACATGGGGCGAATATGCAGTGGCGTGCAAGGTCATATGCCGCGTCGGTTCCTTCTCACATGCCAAAAAGTCACAAAGCTCAGAAGAGAGTTTCCAAAGATGACCGGCGAGCTATGGTGGAATCTTATGTAAACAAGTAAGCCCCCCCCCCCCCCCCCCCAATCCTTCTTTTTTTTCCTCTAACCAACTTGATTTATTAATCATATAGCAGCTGGTAAGTTTTTATTCCATCTGCAAAGTTGCTAAATTTGGATTTTTATAGTTGAGGGGAAAAATGTTAGTTTAAGACAACGAAATAAAATAAAAGGGGTTAGTGATTACTTTGATTTGTCAACTTATCTTGAAAATTAATTACTTTGATGCGACTTCAAGGTTCCTCACTGATATTGTTTTTCAGTAAAAATTTTGGGATGCTATGCAAAGTTGAAGTGTAGATACATTTTCCTGTATTCAATCTGGACGCCTAGAAAGTTATTCGAAGTTGATGAGGAAATTGGAGATTGTTCTTGCATGAAGTGCCCACTTTTAAGATTATACCTACCTTTCAGACATTGTCATCATTGGTAGTAAATTTGAAGACCACAATTTGGTGTGGAATCTTACCAATGCTTTGATAGCATTGAATGAGTTCTGTGTTGTGTTAATTTGAAAGTTATTGTGGGACCGAATTATTATATTGCCATTACCTTTTTCAGGTATAGGGAAACTCATTCTGGAAAATTTCCATCCATTTCTGATGCTCGAAAACAAGTTGGTGGCAATTACTATTTTATCAGAAAAATTGTTCAAGAACTAGAATACAAATCTAAGATTTCATCCTCAAATAGTGGAAACAAGAAAAAGGAGCTACCTATCGTGAGTGAGCCCTTGGTTAAAGTTAAAAACATGTCAACTGGAGGTGCAATGTCAGATATGAGAACTCAATGTGACCCACGTGCAGTTCCTCTCAATGATGTAGGTGACACAAGTTACAGATATCTAGAAATGGAAGGAGGGCCGCAAACTTGTGAGAAGATGGTCTCTCAAGAGTTTGGAAACCCCATTTCTCCTGTAAGTGTTTGATGTTTATTGCACTGTCTTAATTTTCATATAGGAGACATAATTTAAGGGGGAGCATACTAGACTCAAAGATCTTACAATGAAATATTTGGCTGTTGCTCTGGTCCAACGACGTTCAGAGTTTGATGTTTGTATGATAATTGCTTGTTAGTTTGCTAAGTCAGAAGTTTGATGCTCCACATTTAAAAATGCTTTCAGTTACATGGGGCAACGCATATTTGTCGGAGTATATAGCTGGTTTCTAGCTTATTTTGGCATACTTTGTTCATTCCAATTTGTTTAATTAATAGAAATATGCTATCCGGCATTTAGCTTTCAAAGAAGTTTTGGTTCCTAAAGTGGCCCTCCCTATTCATCGGGGGACCTTTTAATTCTACTCTCATAGGTAGTCTAGGTCGTGAGAAACTCAAAGGCATTTCCTGTTGAGCCCTGCTGCTTCTATTAAACAAGGTCTCATATGCACGCTCTGGGTGCATTGATCCTTGAGCACAATAAGTACAGCATGCTTTGCTACAGTGGTGATGTAAATAATAGCTTTGTTTTCAAGAGACTCCAAAGGGATGCCAGTTGCAGTTGGGCGACAAATCAGCACAATTTCTATAAATTTTTGTAATCAGTGTTCCCCAACCTATATGAACCTTTTCACTGGTTGCTATAAAAAGAATTGTTGACTTCTTTGTGTTTTTATGGCTTCATCCATCTATTTTAAAAGAAAAGGCTATATTACCAAATGCATAATATTAAGTGAGAGTGGAGCATGTGTTACCGTTCTCATTACCTTCTCTCTATGACACTTTCAGAAGCACTTTCAGGAGCATTCTGATGCAGTTGGAACTCAAGGTAACCTTCTGGAAGGAATCGATAAGGAAGCATCTCATTTGTGCCCTGAAAAATCAGCGGCACATGAAGTGAAGGAAACTCAAAATGACCATTCTGATTTTGTTATAACTGATGGTAATTCTCATTTTGCAGCAGCTGAGAGTCATATGAGAAAACATGAAACCAAGAATGTCTCTCATCCTGGCCTTGTAGAAGCAGAAAATGATCAAGAGAAGCTTTCTGCATTCAAAAGAGTGATGGATGCTGATCATTCAAAACATAATGAGGGGTCTCCTTATCTGGACAAACATGAAAAGTAAGTTTTCCACTTACAATACAGTACTATTATCAGGGCTATTAAAGAAGTGATTGCTGTTCCTGTTGTTGGTGTCCTTGTCATTTTACCTGTTCCATTTGCCTAGCTAGTGCCTTCATGACCAAGGGACATGTTTTCATTACCTCAGTTACAACACTAGCTTATGCCCTCTAAGAAGCCTACAATTAAGACCGCGCGGGGGGGGGGGGGGGGGCCCTGCCAAGTTTAAGCCGCCATAAAACATTTATATAACCATAGGTGGCCAGAAGGAAAGCTTCAGTAATTCTTCATCATTGTGGTCTTAGTGGACACCCTTGCAAGGTCCCTCATATCTTCTGCTAAAATTGTTTCTTGTTCATGCATTCCGTAACTCCTATAATTATATGATGAAGTATACGAATCCTGTTTCTTTAGATGTTCATTATAGAATGGAACGTGCTTTATTAAACATAAGCCTCTTGGAGACTTCTGTCCTCCTCAAACTCCAGTCAATCAAGGCATTCTTGTTAAGGATCTAGATTGTTAACCACTGTTGTTTATAGTATGTGAAGCAGTTAAGAAAATAAAAATTTGTCTTGGTGTGATTTGACTATTTTTTTCTTAAGATATTTATTGGTAAACCCGCTAGCATAGCTCACTGCAGAAGAACCACCCAGCATGTGCATTCTGTCCCTGAATGCCCCCTGTAAAGTACCAGTTCACATTCTCACGTATGGTGTGATTTTCCTTGCCCCTTACTGCTTGAGAGTGACAATTAACGCCATGCTTCCATTGTCCAGAGACATTTCTAGTACCCACACCGATGGTGCGGAACTTCCGAAGAAATCAACTGTGTGGGGAAGCTTGAAGTCATTTGCAGACGGCCTTGTCAGCATGTGGAGAAAAATGTAAATTCATTTGGTAGGTGGTTGTTGGAAGTCGGCACCCGGGAAATTTTTAATGATATGGTAGATGGAGAGTATTCAAGGTTGAAATGAAATATGTCTTGTCTCGTAAGCCGGTGGCCGTTGCTGGTTGTTTTCAATTTACTGAGCTCGGTGGCGGCCCTGGGCCAGGGCTTTGAAAATGAACGTGCGAAGAAATCAATTCCTTTTTGTATTGAATGTATACTGGTTCTGATCTTCAGCTTACACTCTGCAGAGAACAAGTAGTGAATTCCAATCGTCTACTACATAATACCAGTATCAACAACAATTACCCTAAAGCATGACATAACATAACATAAAAGCTGGATCAAGTTGCATACTCATGGTGTAGAAAAATTGAAAAAGTACAGGCAATGGCCAACGCAAACAAAGAATAACATTCTATTTTTTGTCCCTTTTTTCTGTTGCATCCTTCTATGTCCTTTGTTAATTTTACGGCAAATTAAATAATCATGATTAAAAAAAAAAAAAAAAAAAAACCAAAAAGCCCTTGGAGAGAATCACTAGACAATTGCCTATTCTCTTTTGCCGGGTTGTGCGGTCGTTTTGTTTTTTAAAAGTTTTAATTTCTCTTTCTTTCTTTGGGTTGTTGGGTCATTTGTTGTGGGCTTGGTCTTTTAGGATTGGGGCTAGGGGACATATTGCTCAGCTGGGCTTCTCGTGTGTTTGGTTGGTCTTGGAAGAGAGGTTTTTTTATTTTTCCTTCACCCTTTGCGCTTCGCCTGGTGCCTTTTCTTTCGGCTGGCATGTATTTTTCCCCCTGAATTTGAGGTGCTGCCGTGCATTTGGCAGCTCAACTCCACGTTGCCCATCAGTTTTTTCCTTAAATCATGGCACGCGTGTGTTTGATGGCTGCTGTCTCACATCCTGGAAGCTTTTCTTTTCTTTCGGCTGCTACTCAGTCTAGGAAGGCGCTTCCCTGAGCCCAGGAAAGGTGGAATTTCATACGGTTTTGGACTCTGCGAGTTGACGTCCATTTAATGCACGTTAAGGTCTGCATGCTTCTGGTGTTGTCCTTTGTGGAGGGAAGGGTTGCCATCCTTTTTCTTTGGTTGGGCTTTGCGTTTTGTTCTGGCTGGAAGTATGGGTTCATAGTGAGAGGTTGTGATGGTTTGGTTTTTTAACTTGATCGGGTTAGGTGGCAGTCATCTTTCGGGATTTTTACATACTTGTCATACACTGTTCAATCAGTTTGTGAGCACCTAACGTTTTTTTGTTTTTGTTTTCCTTAGCATGGCAGCCACATTTGCTTGGAATGTGTCTGGACAAGGGGGTGCACTATCGGTTAATTCAAAATCTTGGCTTTTTCTGAGAAACCAAATTTAGGGGGTTCCACTTTGAAACAGTCGAGCTAATTAGGATGGGGTACTATGTCAGGGGGTTCCGTTAGCTTAGACTGCCTCCAGGACGCTATATATGCAAGTTCAGTGCTGCTTGCGATTATCTCAGTCAATTAATCAGAGAGCCGTGTTGTTGGTCCATCTTGTACACCACATGGCATGCCTAGCAGATGCATAGGGATCATGTCTAGCTTTGCTTTCACAGCTGGTTCTGCAAGCTTCTCTAGCGCCGACTATCCATTCGATGTTACAGCTACAGCTTGCTCTTTGGCCTGCCTTTATTTCTTTTTCTGTACAAAAAACAACACTTTCTGGTTTGTTCAAAACTCTGCTCCTTTCTTGCATGTTCCATGTATGCATCTTTTGCTTCTTATAATTCACCTTCGGCTGCGAGTGCTTTTTCAGAAATTGTTAGACTGCCTATCTTTGCTTAATTCTGGTTTTTTTTTTTGGTGATTTTAACTACAGTCCATTAGACTTGGCATGTTATTATAGTGTACGCAAATATTTTCATTATTTCTGTTTGGTAAAAAAACAAAATGCTATCAAGGCAATGTTAGTTTACGGCAGCATTGTGCTGTTAGAGGCCATCTTGCCAGCGTTCTTTTTCTTGCTTCATAAATACTACAGGATCACAATTGACTTTGGATTTTATCCCATCGATTCCAATCCTACCATCATGGTTTCAGCTTTATGAGGGTTTTTTCTAATCTTAGTGTTAAAATACATGCCAATAATATTTTTTTATTTTTTTAAAATTATTTTTGAGATCAGCACATTAAAATGATTTGAAAACATTAAAAATATATTAATTTGAAGTTAATAAAAAAATAAAAAAAAAATTAAATTTTTTTAAAAACATTTTTGAAACGTAGAAAAAAAAAACGGGCATTGGTTTTCTGCTTTTCAAATTTGTCATGCTTCTTTGCAACAGGAATATGCAGCTATGAGATTAAATTAGATTCGGTAATTCAGCTTGTGTTTTCATATCTGAATTTTGAAATTCAATTTGACAGCATGTTCTGAGCGATGCATCATTTGTTCTGCTTATTTTATTTCTTTTTATCTGCTCTGTATTTTTGCATTTTGGTCTCATCCAGTTTTTCCATCCAAAGAATGTTTTTTGTCTTCAATTGCGGACCATGCTTTTTTACTCAGATTTGCATCTGCGTTCCCGGGCTTCACACTGTATCAGAACGTCTCCGCAGGTTTTCATCCCCAAACCTCTTATATTTTCATGGCTTTTTCTCGGTTGCAGACCATGCCTTGTATATCATGATTGAAGTTCCTTACTGCCACATCAAATGCCTTCATACGCTTTATGGAGATCTTCGCTGGCTAATTATCTTTACTGTGCTTTACTATGACTGTTCTGTTTTGAGTACTGCGATTTTTTCGAGTGTTGTCGTCTTTCTAGTCTTTTTGGCATTTCTGCTTCTCTGAGGGTTTTTTTTTTTTTTTTTTTTTTCATAATGAACATCCTGTTGCTATACGGTTTAGTCTGCTGATTATTTTGAGCATGTATGAACCTTTGATTGGTTCCATACTTTAGGTTTTGCTCCGATGACCTTTCTGATTTTAGCATACACGTTTAAATCTAGCCTTCGTGTGTTTACCTTTCATTTCTAGGACTAACTGCAATTTTTTAACCACTTCTTGCAAGATCATTTTTATTAGTTGCTTCTCATATCAATTTGCCATTTTTGAACTATATATCTTACACTATTCATGCCATCTTGATTGAGTTTTTATTGTCCTTTTATCATATGCGACCGTTTGCGTTAAGCATTTTACTTTGGTCAATTGCAATTGCTAATCAAAGAAAGAAAAGAAAAAAACAATTTCTAATGAATACCCTCGCGTCGCTAGATTTTAAAGGTGTTTCCATGATGTTTCCTCAAACTCTTAGGATCATCTCTTTCCTTTTTCTTGCAACTCGAGTTCCCGCGTGGACCTTAACTTATGGCTGGCCGACTCCAAAGACTGCAACCTCACCACTTAATAGAGACTCATGTTGACTCGGCTGTCAACTTTCTTGGCGATGAAGATAACCAGAATGACTGAATTTCATCTGACGCAAATGCATACCATGTTATGCCTTTCCTCTCTGATCATAATAATAGATCACGAATGCCCATGCATGATACTTGGGATTGTTCACCGCCCCCTGCTCAGGAGTACTCAGAGCATCATATCATGGTGGTTTGCGTTCTGATTCGTCCAGCCCATCTATACCGCCTTCTAATATAAGCACAAAAAGGACATTGCCACTGCATCTGATAACAATAATTCATTGAGTGATAATTTAGCTCTTTCAAATCCCCCCAGCCACAGTGTGCCTGACCTATCTTCATGTCAAAAGAGAAGAGAACGTATGCAGATGCCACTATGCCTATGGTTTCTTTTCACTTGCAATTGTTCTATATGAGCTGGAACAGCTTTTTAATGCTGCTGCCACAACTCTTAAAGATCCTAGTTTGCCCATGCCAAATGGTCACTTGTTAGATGAAATAAGAAACAAGCAGTTAAGGGAAGAGATGAATTATGATAATATCAGTGATATAAGAGAGAAACAATCAATCTCCTTACCAAATATCAACCAATGTCAAAGAGACGTTTATGGTTGTATCATCAGTTCTGTTGTTTCCAAGCAACAAGTTCACGGCCACGGGGGTACTGGAAAGACTTTTTTGGGGCACACGATTATAAATCGATTAAGATCTGAAGGGTTGATTGGCTTGGCCGTTGCCTCATATGGGATTGCTTCACTTCTATTACCCGAGGGTCGCACAGCCCCTTCGAGATTTAAAATTCCATTGACACTCAATGGTGTTCTGATAGAATTAATTTATGGAGTAAGAAGAAATAAGGAAGACAGGAGAGGGAATCGTGATAATTAGATTAATTTTCTGCATAGTTCTATTAAATTATCAATTGGCATTTATAGCCATGCATAACAGGAATTAAGATAACAGAATTAACAAACAGAATGACAAACAATTAACAAGGAATTACACCACTAATCCATTACTACAGACCACATTGTCCACTCTGCAGTAACGCATAAATTATATGTCCCTGCATGAACCCACGTTCATGTGTCAACACTATGGACGTGAACTCCTTGCATGAACCCACGTTCTTGTACCCATATTCTGAAGACGTTGGCCACGTTGGATGACTGGCCACGTTTGTATCCATACCATTCCAACCCACTTAAGAATCCTTGTCCGCAAGGATGAAGGGAGGATAAGACTTACTGAAATGCCACTTGTTCTCCCAGGTTGCATCTTCTGCAGAAGCATTCTTCTATTTGACTAGAATTTCAGACTTAGGACAATAATTTCCCTTACGAGTGATTCTGCGATCCAAGATTGCTTCAGGCTCTGGAAGACAAGTAGAGGGATCAGAACTCAGGGGAAGCTGTGGGGAAGCCTGAATAGCTGGCCCGTGATACTGTCGCAGCAAACTAACATGAAACATATTATGAATTTGGGAACCTGAGGGCAATGACAATTTATAGGCAACCAGACCAATTTTGCCAATAATCTGATAAGGACCAAAGAAATGGGGAGAAAGTTTCTGAGATGAGCGTAGGGCCATAGAAGTCTGCTTGTAAGGCTGCAACTTTAAATACACATAATCCCCCACATTGAATGAGATATCGCGTCTGTGTTGATCTGCTTGACACCTCATGCGATTCTGAGCCAGCTGAAGATTATGCCTTAAGTCTTTTAAAATGGCATCGCGATCACGTAAACACTGATCCATTGCTTGAATACAAGAAGTACCTGGAACATACATCAACAGAGTTGGAGGTGGAGTTCCATAAACAGCTTCAAAGGGGGTTAATTTGATGGATGAATGAGTAGCAATGTCGTAACTATATTCTGCCCATGAAATCCATTCCACCCACTTTCTTAGTTGATCACCAGTAAAGCAACAAAGATATTGCTCCAAGGTGCGGCTCATTACTTCAGTTTGGCCATCAGATTGCGGGTGATAACTTGAGCTCATGCATAGTTGAGTACCTCGTAATTGGAACAATGCCTGTAAAAAAGAACTAAGCAACACCTTGTCACAATCACTAACAATTGACGTTGGAATTCCATACAGGCAAACCACATTGGTGATAAAAGCTTTAGCCACGGTTGCAGCAGAAAAAGGGTGTTTTAATGCCACGAAATGAGCATACTTTGTCAAACAATCAACAACAACCATGATAACAGAATACCTATTAGAGGATGGCAAACCTTCAATGAAATCCATTGAAATATCAGTCCATATTAATCCATTGAAATATCAGTCCATATTCTGGTAGGAATTGGCAAAGGTTGAAGCAGGCCTACAGTTTCATGCAATCGTTCTTGAATCTTTGACAGACATCACATTCTTTCAAGTAGTCTTTATCCATCTCACTAATGCTAGTCCAGATGAAATTGTGTTTAATACGAGCAAGAGTCTTGTGATATCCAAAATGGCCACTGACCGGAGATAAATGACCATAAGCTAATACCTTGAAAATGAAGGGAGAAACGGGATTCAAGAAAACCTTGCCTTTCTTAAACCATACACAATCCTGCAACTGTAAGGATTGATTGAGTGGAGAAGATCCCTGCTGTAGTAAATTTTGATAAAAAGGATCTTTAAAGACCTCATGTTGCAGTAGGGACCACCAATCTGCCAAGGGTAAAGAAAGAGACAAGAATTGGAATTCAACGACACGGGATAAGGAGTTTGCACCTTGATTTTTAAGCTCATGTTTATAATCAATCCTGTAATCATAACCAAGCAACTTTGGCAACCATTGTTTCTAAACAAGAGTAGTAATTCATTGTTCCAACAAATACTTAAGACTCTTCTGGTCTGTGTGAACAGTGAATGTCTTCCCCATCAAATAAAGACTCCATTTCTTAATAGCTTTGATGATGGCTAGCATTTCCTTTTCATAGGTGGATACTGCCAAGGCTTACCCTTTTAATGCCTCACTGAAATATGCCACTAGTTGTTTATTCTAAGTCCGAATGATACTTAGACCAATTTCACTTGCATCATATTCCACAACAAATCGTTGGGTGAAATCAGGAAGGTACAAAATAGGTGGTGTTGTTAGTGCCTCTTTGAGTTGTTTGAAGGCTGGTTCTGCTACCGCTGTCCAATGGAAGCCGTCTTTATGCAAAAGCTATGTTAGAGGAGCTGATATTCCACCAAAATGACATATAAATTTACGATAATATCTAGCCAACTCGAGGAAGCCACGCATCCCTTTCATAGTTGGTTTCGGCCAATCCAGGACTGCTTGAATTTTCTTAGGATCAACTAATACCCCTTGTGAAAAAATTTGACACCTCAGGTAGTTCACCTGTAAAACCCTGAAACGACATTTCTCTTCCTTTGCAAACGAGAAGTTAATGGATAATATATTGAGTACAGTTTGCAAATGTATAGGGTGGTCTTCCCACGATTTTGAATATACAAGAATATCGTCAAAGAACACCAAGATGAATTTTTGAAGATGAGGGTGAGAAAGCTCATTCATAAGGCTTTGGAATGTTGCTAGCGCATCGGTGAGGCCAAATGGCATCACTACAAACTCGTAATGACCTTCGTGAGTGCGAAAAGCTGTTTTAGGAACATCTTCCTCGCGTACTCGTATTTGATGATAACCGGAATGCAAATATAATTGTGATAATGTGTCCTTTTCATTTTGATAATGCATTCTATTCTAAAAAAAAACAGCCAAACATTAAATGTTGTGTTAAACATGACCAAAGAGAGAAAGCGGAGGAAGGTCAAGTGCATGGTAGCAAAAGGTGCCTAAAGATAATAACAAAACATTTTAAAAACTTGAAGATCAGACCAGAACCACCCAAAAAAAAAAATAGTCTTTAATGTCCTACATTTTTTTTTATCATTAATAAGATGTGAGTAGATGCAAAACAAATTAACCTTCAATTAGGATGGTGTTCTTGTTCATCCTTTCTTGGCATGGGTTGGCGAATCACCGTGGTGCTGCATATGAGGCACTTGTTTGTTGAGATTAGTTTGGCAAATGAGAAATTAGTTTGGCAAATGAGATTGTTACTTGCATACTTGCCAATAGTCGCAAACCCTTTGCCTTTATGAGAACGTACGCAAAGTCGGTGAGCTTAAAATAGCATCGAGGAATAATGAGGACAACAAAGGTCTCAAGCCTGGCAATTTTAAGATCTGGTTTGAGATCGATAACTGATACATGATCAACAACGGTGCTAGTATACCTCTTCTCAAAGTCTCGTTCCATTATTGGTGTGCCAATTTTAAGTAAAAGAAAATATAAAGGTACACCTTGAGTTCTGATTGTTATATATAATAGAAAGGAACATGATATGGATACAAACGTGGTCAACGTCTTCAGAATATGGGTACAAGAACGTGGGTTCATGCAGGGAGTTCACGTCCAGAGTGTTGACACAGGAACGTGGGTTCATGCAGGGACATATAATTCATGCTTTACTGTATAGTGGACAACGTGGTATATGGTAATGTATTAGTGGTGTAATTCCTTGTTAATTGTTTGTCATTTTGTTTGTTAATTCTGTTATCTTAATTCCTGTTATGTATGGCTATAAATGCCAATTGGTAATTTAATAGAACTATGCAGAAAATTAACCTAATTATCACGATTCCCTCCCCTGTCTTCCTTCTTTCTCCTTAAATTAATTCTATCAGTGGTATCAGAGCAGATTCTCATAACTTCAATCATGGATACTCGCGGCAAGTCAAATGTGGAGTTTCACAATGAAGTTAATGAAATCCTACTTCGACACAAGTCGAGTTCAATCAAGTTAATGCTACACTTCAAGTAGTATTGATAGAGCTTCAAGCTCTTTGTACTACCTGTAACCTCAATATTAATTCTCTTGAAATTAATCCCTTTGCTAATGAAGAGTCTTCATAACAACAACCAACCAGCCTACTGGTATTCGGCTGTTCTTTTTTTTTTTTGGATTGCGTCATTCTATGCACAAGTTGAGGTATAATTTGTTAAACTTTGGTAAGTTTAGGGCTAATTAAAAATTAGGGACCAAAGTGTAAATTGTAAAGAAATTTTATTACCAATCTAAAACTTGATTCAAAAATTAACTTTTATCCTTCCATTTTATCTTTTCAACCTTCATAGTCCCTATAATTTCAAAAATTAAATGTTGATCCAAAAGTTCATTTTCCTTAAGTCTAGTGGTTTGAAAGAGAAGAGAGAAAGATACTAGATTCTGGTGAGAAAAGAGAAAGCATCATCAAAATCGATTCTAAGTACTAAATCAATCAATTTTAGTATCGACAACTTTCATTTAGCGAGAAGAGTCTAATGGTCGTTATTTTGAATCTCAATATTACCTGAGAAAATATATAAGAAAAAAAAAATTACCCGATTTAATTTTATATTCTTAGACCTTTTTCAGGTTTTTTAACTTGATAAATTAGTTTGTTGATGTTATAAATGTATTAGTTAGGGGTTTATATGCAAAAATTGATCAAATAGTTATTTTACCTAAAAACTCATCCCACAAATTTTCTAGTTATGAATTGGATAACAATAGATATATTGTTTGTCATAAATCATCCACTCCTTACAATAAATAAATAAATAAATAAAAACACCCAAGCATGAGGGTCTAGGCTTTTTTTTAAAAAAAAAAAAAAAAAGCCTAGGCATGCCAAGCCACCTAGACCAAGTACATATGCCTAACTTATTTTTTTATTTTTCCTTGGTTCTTCAATTGTTTTGTTCTAATTATATCCTTTAATTTTTTTTAAAAAAAATATCTATTTTTGTTATCATATATTTAATTAAAAACTAATTTTTTTAAAAAAAATTAATATAAAATAAAGCTTATTTGTATAAAATAAAAAAATCTTTAGAAATTAAATACAAAACAAGAATTATTTTTTAAAAAAACCTCTATTCTAAAAATACTGGCAAAAAATATAATTTAAATCATAAGAGTAGGATAAAGTAATCTAGAAAAAAAAACCCGAAGATAACAACAAATGTTTTGGCAACCCCTTTATTGTTTATATATATATATATATATATATATATGAGATCACTAGAAGTACTTGGACAGCAAGTAATATCACAAGTGAAGTGAAGAGAAGAGATATGGATTAATAGAAGGAGAAGGAAAGCAACCGCTCCACTTGGAGTGAAGAGGTAGCACATACAACCCTACGTGTCAACATGGACTCCCTGCCATCCCCCAAATGTCCATATGGGTCCCACCTCCTCTTCGGCTGATTTGAGCTATAACAGCCCCACCTCGTCGTCCATGCTATCACCCACCTGCCTAGCTTGCCACCCACTCTCCCCTTCTCATCTTTACCCTGAGAGAAACTATATTGATATCGCCTTGATCAGTACTAGTACTTCTTCTAGCTCGTTGTGGGATTTTCTTGGACAGTACTGGTTGAGCTCTTTCACAGCTACCATATTCATATTGCGGAGGATCGAGGACTGCTAAAAGGAAGGAAAAAAGAAAAAAAATATCAATTGCACCCAAGTTAAGACACACTATGCCTCGCAGATATGCATTTGGGAAGGCTGATGAGGCCACCCGCCCTGACGCCATGAGAGCCGCTTTGGCTGAATTGGTCTCCACTTTTATCTTTGTATTTGCTGGCGAAGGCTCTATTCTTGCTCTCGGTATTATAAAATTTATATTGTTAATCCCCTCGCCAACACGATCCTCTTTCATCTTCAATCTCTTCTATTAATTAAGTTCTGCCTACCTTGAAGCTTTACTTTTCTTTTCCTTTTTACTTTTCTTTCACTTATATTTAGTTGATCTTGGTTCCTTTTGCAGATAAGTTATACAAGGGAACTGGACCACCAGCTTCAGGGCTGCTGGTGGTCGCACTTGCACATGCATTGGCACTGTTTTCTGCTGTGTCATCCAGCATCAACATATCAGGTGGCCATGTAAACCCTGCTGTTACCTTTGGCTCACTTGTTGGTGGCCGGATCTCGGTTATTCGAGCAGTCTCTTATTGGGTTGCTCAGCTCCTGGGTTCTATTTTCGCTGCTCTCTTGTTGAGGCTTGTCACCAATGGCATGGTAAGATACATGGCATATATATTTAGCACTCTTTGATTTTTGTTTGACAATTCCTCTGTCACAGGTTTCCCTCTCTTCTCAGTGATATATGTACATATAACCAGACTATTGATTTCTGCAGAGACCAGCTGGATTCCATGTGCAATCAGGGGTTGGAGAGGTGCATGGGCTTCTATTGGAAATGGCACTGACATTTGGACTGGTATACACAGTGTATGCAACAGCTATTGATCCCAAAAGGGGAAGCTTGGGGATCATTGCACCTCTAGCAATTGGGTTCGTTGTTGGGGCAAACATCTTGGTTGGTGGTCCATTTGATGGAGCATCAATGAACCCAGCAAGAGCATTTGGGCCTGCTCTAATTGGGTGGAGATGGAGGAACCATTGGATCTACTGGGTTGGTCCTTTCCTTGGAGGAGGCTTGGCAGCCCTCATATATGAGTACATTGTGATTCCAGCAGAGCCAGTAGCTCACCATACTCATCAGCATCAGCCCTTGGCTCCTGAAGATTACTAGTCCTCTTCCTTAATCAAATTTGCTTCATGTATTGTCAGTAATTATCTTTACCTTGTTTCGTTTGTTCTGTGTTTGTCTCTTTCTCTGCCTTTTGGGTCTGGAACATCGTGATTGTGAGGAGTTTGTCTTTTGTTAACGGTTCCCTAGATAATGAATAACGATGCTTGGAAATAAAAGGTGTGCCAGACACTTTCTTTTACTGTATTTTATCGCGTTTTTCTCTTTTTTTTTTGCTACGACTTTGCAAAAATAATAATTCAAAGCAGTAGCACTGTAGCAGAACACGCACACGAAGAAAGTGAAACGCTGCTACAAAGGACTGTCAACAGTGGGACAGTGAAAGTATATTAAAAAAAATTAGTTACATTCAAAGAGGAAAACTAATATGGGTACGTTTTCCTATGTACTTAGGTTATTGTATAATTACACAAAAGGAAAGAAATGAGAAAAAGACATGAAGTGAAATTGATGAAAGCGTAGCAGGAAATTAAAACAAGGTTGCTTACATCTTGTTGTTAGTCCTCTCGCTCAGAGCGACACCGAAGATCATGATTCCCAGGAACATAGAAGACATGTTGAAATCCATGCTTCGAAAGGGACATGGTGAAGTGAAAGTTGTGGCAAGTCTCAGCAAAATCACCAGAAAGAAGAATTCTTGTAGGCCTTGATGGATAAGGAATTGACCCTTTTCATGTTCTGGGTAGTTAGTGTGTAAAGACCTTGAAGCCATTAGCATCCCGAAAAGAATCAGCAGAACAAGGTAGTATTTGAGGCCTCGTAATGCAATGATTCCTTGAGTTTATCTTGAATTGCATTTGCGTAGAAAGATAATTAGAGGCAGAGGTCGGTGGTCTCAGGTAACGTCAGAGAAGAAGGGAGATTAAAAGACATCACCACGTATTGATGCAAGCAAAAGCTGAAGAGAACAAAAAAAAAAAAAAGGAAAAAAAAAACCATGGAAATTTTAACAAGTAAAAGTAAAAGGGTGTATTGATGTGAACATCAAGTTAATAGATTTTATTTTCTATAAAATAAGAATCATGAAATCTCCTCTTTAGCAGGTTTGTAAAGCCTTAAATAAATAAATAAAAATCTTACTTCAAACTAGGAAACAAAAGTCAAAATCTCAAATTGCAAAAAAAAAGAAAAAAAGCATCAAATCCAAAAATAGCATTAAATAAAAATATCATAAGAAAAATCACAAAAAAAAACACTGTTAAAATTAAGACTCTAAAGTGAGATTTTTAAAATATAAAAATCTAATAGTTAGATTAATGATTCCATCTGGTTGTTATTATAGTCAGAAACTCTTCATTTAAAAATTCCTGTAAAAATTTAAGTGCGATCCAACAATCAGATCAAAAATTATGGTTTTTCTTGACTATTATTTTTGTTTAGCATGATCAAACTTTCTCTTGATAAAAAATTATCCTCCTAGTTAATAAATATATTTTTTAGGTCATTCACATAATATACTTAAAACTGATTCTTATTTAGTTTGGAGAAGCTTATATCTGACTATTCATAATCAACTATTATAACAAATCCAATTGCATCACACCCATACACACTTCCTCTTCTTATATATCAATCACCCGATAGGACGGGACCAAATTAAGCTTTCTGAAGAAAGAAGAAAATTGTGGTGATTTCTGAGTAAATAATTAAGATGAGGGGGAAATAGATAACTTTATTTTTTAAAAAATAAAAAAAATAGAATCTATGCATTTACAAATTTGTTTGGGGGATCAAAATGTAAAGACAATCAGCGACAAGGGAAGTGAATCTATAAGTAGCGTTGGAATATATTTAAGGAAGTAAAAATATATAATAGTTTTGTTTTAACAGAGGAATTTAAAAAAATAAATTCCTTTGTATAGCACACAGATTATTCTTATCACATGCATGCTTATCCTTAAACCCACTACACTCAAGTTGTCGTCTTTTTTTCTATTTCTATCGGGTTTTTTTTTTCTTTTTTTAATTTAGTGAGATTTGAATTCTATAATTTTATCAATTTTCACAAGACCTCCCACTTCTTTTTTTTTTTTTTAAAAAAAAGGACAAAGATGAAGGCACACCTATTTAATACATATACCAACAAATAAATAATTAATGACATGCATCTACCCTATATTCCATCAATCCAATAATATATAATACTATATATTTTTATGTTAGGATACTAGCATGCAAACCCGACAAGATAAAAGACAAGAAATGAGATAAAATAAGAAATGAGACACACAAGAATTTACGTGGTTCACCCAATTAGACTACGTCCACGAGCAAGTATAGAAGGATTTTACTAAGTAATGTAGAAATTAAAACCTCTCTCAGATAATAGAAGAACAACTAAGAATCTTTTTATTACTAGAAGAAAATATTTCACTTACTCTCTCACAAATACCTCATAACTTTGTGGGATTACTCTCTCTTCACTCTTCTCTTCTTCTCTTTATCTTGGTGTGCAAAATAAATTTAAAAGCATTGCCTATTTATAAGCAAAAGTGATAGGACAAAAAACATAAATTATAACACTAATTATACCACAAATTATACTATAAATTAAGATACCAATTATGCCACAAATTATTGCATGAATCATGGCATCAATTTTGCTTTACACTTTATGCATCTACCCTATATTCCATTAATCCATGCGCCTCAGAGTCAGACTGCACCTACAGTCTACGCTATAATATCTTTATATATCTTGTCTTCTTCTATATGTTTGTTTGTGTGGGACGATTATATTTGTGCATGATGATCCGGTTACAGACAAGGAAATCGTGTCATTAATTTGTCAAAAGGATTCAGAATTGCATATATAATATATAGTAATGAATTGAAGGAGTATTTATGGGTGCAAAGATAAAATAGACAGAATAGCATCTTTATTATTTATGAAAATGAAATAGCCGTACGCAGTGGAGCTTAGCTGTGGTAGACCAACGATCCCTTGTTTGTTCTTTCTATAAAATACGACACCACGCAATTCCATATAGCTATATATGCCTGTACATGTGCGCGCGCGCGATATATACATATAGATATATCTTCCACCAAGATATCATAGAGACTTGACTTCAGTTTCCGACCTGCGTGCATATAACCAATATGGTGGCTTATCATCAATCTATGCTGGGCAAACTCGGAAGATCAGTGGTTGCCTTGTCGATATGCTTCTTCTTCTTCTTCTTCTTCTTCTTGCGATCGGTGTCAACAGCTGATGCTGCTGGCCGTCCAATCAACATGGGAAAGCAATATTCCAATTCAAGTCATGATGATCATCAGCTAACTCGGATGAGGAGTCTTTCTGCAAATGGACTCGGTCTTGCACCACCCATGGGGTACCCTTCCCTCCCTCCCTCCCTCCCCTTCTTCTTCTTCTTCACAAGTATATATAACTTTCATCATCATTAATTAATGGCTATGTATATGCAACGATCGATGTATATAACCTTCATGATCTATATTGACTGTTTACACACTGGCGCCACTTGTATATATGAATTCTTGATGAAGCTAGCTAGTGGTTTCCTTTCTTTTAAAATCTACAAGTTGTTCCCATTCAATTAAGATTAGATTAATCTTAGGGTAAAGACATTATCATTTTTATGAATACACACACACACACACGAGTCTGGAAAGAACAGAAATATATGTATTTATAGAGAGAAAAATAATGGAAAAGAAAACTGAAAATCAATTCAGTTATATACCGAATTTAATCAATGAATATTCTGTTAACACGTATAATTAAATATCAAGAGAAAACTTTAAGAAAAATTATAAACCGTGATCTTAATATATATATATATATATATATATATATATATATATATATATATAGGATCCAACAAGTTTATTTATTTTTTAAAATATTCAACGTAACATTTTTTTCTTACTTTCCTTGGATATATATATATATATATATATATATATATATATATATATAGGATCCAACAAGTTTATTTATTTTTTAAAATATTCAACGTAACATTTTTTTCTTACTTTCCTTGGATATATATATATATATATATATATATATATATATATATATATATATCACATACATCTCATTTATTTCTTTGAATTAAAAGTTAGACATAATCAATCCGGCATGTATGTACTAATTAATTTAGTATTTGATCTCAATTAAACTGTGTCGTTGCAGTAATTTCTAGTTGTAATTAGGATTTACCAGAAATGAGTTAAGTCTCGTAATTGTGATTAAAAAATAAAAATATATTATGTTAATATATTTTTAAATAAAAAACACTTCAAAAAATAATATCTATCTTTTTTTTTTTTTTACAATACCCATATCAGTCTTACTTAATTGTTGTTTATCTTCTTTCTTCTTCTTCTTTTTTTATTTTTTCTTTTTCCTTTTCCCCACTTCTTAATTATGGTTGCTATATATATGTGTGTATATATGAGCTAGCTATATATATAACACTAATTGTTCAATTGTTGAATTGTTGAAAATGGCTTGCCGGCCCCCACATATTGATGATCAGATGGAATAGTTGGAACCATTTTCACTGTAACATTGAAGAGAAATTGATTAGGGAAACAGGTAATTGAATACTATTGATTATTTCAAGATTGGCTCTCAAGCAAAGATCTGAAAAATCAAAATTGATTCTTCCTTGGTTGTCCTGGCAGCGGATGCAATGGTTTCATCTGGCCTTGCTGCTCTAGGATATGAACACGTAAATTTAGGTAGGCTATCGGTCGGTCAACTGTAACTTTATTAATTAGTAGATTGCTGCCTAATTGATATAGATTGAATATATAAGTAAATATATATTCATCCAACATGTATATATATATACTCTTGCAGACGATTGCTGGGCTGAACTTAACAGGGACTCTGAGGTGCTAATCTCTCTTTAATTCTGTGATCACTCCTGAATACATATACATATATGTTTGGAGCATGTGCAGCTCTGGGATTGGGAATAAAAA
This sequence comes from Populus tomentosa, assembly GCA_018804465.1. Taxonomy (NCBI): domain Eukaryota; kingdom Viridiplantae; phylum Streptophyta; class Magnoliopsida; order Malpighiales; family Salicaceae; genus Populus; species Populus tomentosa. The sequence continues at coordinate 13,982,483 of CM032003.1, forward strand.
TAAAAATGTTTGTTTGTTGTCAGGGAAACCTGGTTCCAAAAGCTTCGACGTTTCCCTCGGGAATAAAAGCGCTGGCAGATTATATACATGGAAAAGGGTTGAAGCTTGGAATTTACTCCGATGCCGGGTATATATATTCTCTTTCACATATAATTATCAGATAAGGATTATGAATATATTTATTAATTATTTCTTAAAAAGGGTTGATTAAAGAGGAGATACCAGACATGGTCGTGAGTTACCGCCTATCATCGATCATAAATTAAGAGATTATGTAATGTTCTCTGTTTTTTAGACTGAATTTATTTTGTGAATTAATTAGGAGTCAGACATGCAGTGGAACAATGCCTGGATCATTAGGGCACGAGGAACAAGATGCAAAAACGTTTGCTTCCAGGGTAAACATACGTGTATAGATACAGTACTGGAGTTGCTCTTTTATCATTATCGGTTTAGGTTACATTCTGAGTGATCATGTCAAACAAAATGAAGGGAGTGGACTTCTTGAAGTACGATTCTGTAACAATGATGGTACAAGCCCAAAGGAGAGATATCCAGTAATGAGCAAGGCCTTGTTAAATTCTGGAAGGCCCATCTTCTTTTCACTGTGTGAATGGTAAGGATTTCATTCAAGGGTAATGTAAGAGCCATTTAACTTCTTTTGCTATAAATCTTTCATCTCTTTTTTCTTTTTCTTTTATCGATCATTATTTTAATAAGCAAGAATCAGTAAGAACATTCATTCAATTTACCCTTAGAATCTCCTCTTTAACTTGCTAAAAAAACAACCGCAGGGGGCAGGAAGACCCAGCAACTTGGGCATCGAATGTTGGAAATAGTTGGAGAACAACAGGAGACATTTCTGATAGCTGGGATAGGTGCGTCATGAAGTAGTAGTATGTTTTAGTTTCTTGTGGAAACCAATACTAATTAAATCTCCTGGCTGGTATTAATTTGCCTTTTCTTGAAACCCGCAGCATGACATCCCGTGCAGATCAAAACGATCAATGGGCATCTTACGCTGCACCTGGAGGTTGGAACGGTACGCGCGTTCTACTCACATAATAAACTCTTCTACTTGTTTTTGTACTGGAGTTACAATTGGGATTAACTGGAGCATGTAGTAGGATTTAATGGTGGCAAAGCTTAATTAATATATAAACATTATGTATTAAACCCAAAAGTATATAGCTGATTAAGTTGGTGTATAACATGCAGATCCTGACATGCTTGAAGTTGGAAATGGAGGCATGACAACAGAGGAATATCGCTCGCATTTTAGCATATGGGCGTTAGCCAAGGTAAATTAATAAATTAAGTAGCTAGCTTGATTTGAAGATGTATATATATATATTTTTCTATGAATCATTGATCTCTTGTTTAATTAATCACAGGCTCCTCTTCTCATTGGATGTGATGTTCGAACAATGAGTGACGAAACAATTGAAATGTTAAGCAACAGGGAAGTTGTTGCAGTTAATCAAGGTGGGTGCGTGTTTTATATATATAATGCTTTATTAGTTAAGAAAGGTTTTAAATAAGTACTGCATTGCATGTGCGCAGATAAGCTTGGAGTGCAGGGGAACAAGGTTAAGAACAATGGAGATTTAGAGGTTTGCTAAATACGTGATAAATATTGTACTGTAATGCATACTAATTTTGTATTTGTAAGTGTGGATATTAATAACTGTTATAAGTATACAGATGATCATGATTTGTGATCATGAATCATATATTTATATAACATACAGGTTAATTATTTAATTAAAATGCATATATATGCGTGGTAGGTGTGGGCTGGCCCTCTTAGCAATAAAAAGATAACGGTGGTGCTATGGAATAGAGGTTCCTCAAGAGCTACAGTTACTGCTTACTGGTCTGACATAGGCCTTGATCCAACGACTACTGTCAATGCTAGAGATTTATGGGCGGTGAGATCATTAATATATATATATATATATATATATATATATATATATATATATATATTCTCGAAAATCTTCATTTGATTATCAATAGCATTGATATTATCTATACACAAATATATATGATAGGTTAGGTTAGCCAGGAAATAGTGTATACACGCACAGACACGCATACACTTATTTTGTTAATCGCATGCATGCAGCACTCTAATCAGCCATCAGTTAAAGGACATATATCTGCTGATTTGGATTCCCACGCCTGTAAAATGTATGTCCTGACTCCCCAATAGCGATCACATTGCTGTGATCGGAATGCATGGAAGAGCTGGCTAGAAGAAAGGAAGATAAGAGAAAGAGGAAAAGAGTTGACTTGTAGCAGCATTCACTGTATTAGCTCATTTGTCTTGCGTGTTTAAATAAATAGTTGTTGTGCATCAATTTCTTTATTTTACTTTGTTAAAATTTATTAGTTTGATGTTTTTATTTTTATTTTTATTATTGCTTTCTATCATAAACATTGAGAGATGCAAATCAAATTAATGCAGACGAAGTTATTTGATTTGGATTAGCGTGGAAACTGGCATTCCTTCCTCTGAGAGGATATATAGAAAACAAAAAAGATTGATTATGGGCCTTGTGAAGGGAGGCCCCGTTTTTCTCTCAGTTGCGTGTTTGGATTTTATTTCATGGGCCCCTTCCATTTCTTTGCTTGTGCTTGAAGCCCTTCACTCTTGCTTCATAAGAATTTAGAAATGAAAACAAAACACCATATTCAATTTCGTATCCCTATTCTCCTGCCTCGAAATGCTGGACTGGATGCCGAGTCGCTGCCGGCCGACTAGGTAGCGGTGCAGGTTTCTCAGACCATGCGTCTCTTATACGACGACAGTAACCCAACAACAACAAAAAATCTTGCACGTGAAAAGAACAGTTTACCTATGGAACCTGATGATCCGGGATTCCACCAATTCTGCCCTTTTCACCAGAACTCTAGACCTCTATTCTTGTATGCTGCGAACTGGACTTCATGGCAATGACTTCACTTTCCCCTTGGTCCTCAAAGCCTGCTCCAACACTAACTCCTTACGTGACGCTACAAAGGTCCATTCCCATACCTTCCTTCTTGGATTTCATGCCCATGTCTTTGTACAGACTGCTCTTCTTGACATGTACTCAAAATGCCATCACCGGCCCTCGTCAAGGAAGGTGTTCGATGAAATGCCTGTGAGAACTGTCGTCTCTTGGAACTCCATCATCTCTGCTTATTGTCGTTCTTTTTTGTTCCATGAAGCCACTTTGCTACTTCGAGAAATGCGGCTTCTTGGTTTGTTTAGAAAATGGGAAGGCATCGTTATAGTAAGCTCAAAAGGTTGAATATGTTATTACCCCCCCCCCCCCCCCCCCCCCCTGTCCTCTGTTTTTATTCTATGCTAGCTAGCCTTTAATTTTGGCTCCACCACCTTTCTATAATAATACTCGACTATTATTAAAAAAAAAAAAACAAGAAGAAGAAGAAGCAGAATTGATAAATTCACAAATTAATATAATAGGTTTAATTTTTATTTTTAATATATATAAATTAAAGATAATTAATATTGTTATGCCATACATGTTTATACAAATAATTTCTATTAAACCAGATGATATGTTTAAATATTTGCAATATGTATTTTTAAATTTAATATTAATAATTATAGCTTCCTAACAAAAGTATATTTAGTTAATAAAAACTATTTTTTTCCATTTTTGTTCTCTCATCTCTCTCTTTATTATTTCTTCTTCTTCTTCTGGACTACTTTGTCTCTCTTTGTCTCTCATCTCATAAAAAATTCTCTTCTATTTTCTCAATCAAACCCCTAAATTTTCAATTAAACCAAAGTTTTTCCACGAACCCATCTCATGGGAAAAAAACATGATGGTTGGAAATGGTCTCACGGCCTCATTTTTAGGAAAAAACAATGCTACCGGGGACCAAAATGCAGATAGCAATGGTCTTACAGACTCATAAATACGTGATGGTGATTGCGTGTCAGACCCATCCCGAAAAAAAAAAATATAATGTCTGGAACTAGAGGATTGCCACCAGTTATAGTGATATTTTCACTGTTAGAGATATACAATAGTTTAGGGAATTTTATTAAATATATTATATTAATATAAGAGGTGCATCCTTAAAGTTTTTTGGACTACTTTGTCTCTCTTTATCTCTCATCTCACAAAAAATTCTCTTCTATTTTCTCAATCAAACCCCTAAATTCTCAATTAAACCAAAGTTTTTCCACGAACCCATCTCGTGGGAAAAAAGCATGATGGTTGGAAATGGTCTCACGACCTCATCTTGAGGAAAAAACAATGCTACCGGGGACCAAAGTGCAGATAGCAATGGTTTTATAGACTCATAAATGCGTGATGGTGATTGGGTGTCGGACCCATCCCAAGAAAAAAAATATATAATGCCTGGAACTAGAGGATTGCCACCAGTTATAGTGATATTTTCACTGTTAGAGATATAAAGTAATTTAGAGAATTTTATTAAATATATTATATTAATATTAAAGGTGCATCCTTAAAGTTATTGGGATAAATAAAACACTTATTTAGTTTTTTAATTAATATACAACCTAACCTATTGATATATGTTTCTATTGAATACGGTAGATTTGGAGCTAAAATCCTAAAAAATATCAGCAGCAAGGATGGTCCGACGAGTTTATTTAGTTAATAAAAACCGGTAAAATTTGTTTTTTTCAATATTTTACTTCTATTAAATATAGTATTTTAATCAAGGATAGGGACTCTTTCTCAAGGATTGAAGTTGGTATACTTTCAGCTTTGGAAAAGGAGTATATTTTCAGCTTATGGAACCTCGTGAAGCACAACGGATTACTTGAGGTGAGCTTATTTAGGGACAAAGGATCATAGAGAAGACTTGACTTGGGGTGCCTAGCATTAACCTTTTATTCATGTTTTTTCTTTTCAAAAAAAAAAAAAAAACCTTGGCTTGGGGTCAACGTTTTAAGATGGAATATAAATTTAGATTAATTACTTTTATGCCATTCAATATTTTTTTTTACTCTATGGTCATGATGAAGATGACTTTCTTAAGCTACGCAGATAACTCATGTAACATTCACATGATATGTTTAAATATTTGTAATATGTATAAATTTTGAATTTAATATTAATAGTTATAAAGTTTGATAAATTCACAAATTAATATAATCGATTTTAATATTTATTTTTAATATATATAAAATAAAAGATAGTTAATATTGTTAAGTCATACATGTTGCTAGAAAGTATTAATGGTCTCACAAATCCATCTCGTGGAAAAAACAATTGATAGCATTAACGGTCTCACGGTCAACTAACCCACTGACCTATATCATGGAAAAAATACAGATGGCATTAATGATCTCTCACAAACCCATCTTACACTGCAAAATAGATGGTTATCGTTAACCTTTCATTCAATGTTTTTTTTTCCACAAAAAACTTTGACTTGAGGTAGCTAGCTAGCATTAACCTTGCATTAATGTTTTTTTTTTCCACAAAAAACTTTGACACATGGTCAACTTTTCAGTTCATTACTTTTATGGATTTCAATTTTATTTTACTATGTGATTTTGTACCACTTAAAATCTTGAATTGAGAAGGTCTTGCGTCTATAATACTAAATTTTCAACCAGCTCAATAATAAAAAAATAAAATCAATAAAAATAATGTTTTTTAAAAAAATATGTAAAAATTAACAATTTTAGAAAAAAAAACAAATAAATAAAACATGTGGAGAAAGCTAAAGCTAGATTATCATTCAGTTCAACATTGAAAAAATAAATTCGATAAAGATAATTTTTAAAAAAAATATGTGGAGAAATACTGTAGCAAAACAAAAACTATATAGGAAAAATACTGTAGCTTCATATTTTTTTTTTAAAAAAAAAACTATAAAACTAAAATAGAAAAAAAAAATTGCTACAGTGAATTTACTAAGCGTTTTATAATTCTTTAATATATAGTAATGAATTGAAGCAGTATTTATGGGTGCAAAGGCAAAATAGACAGACTAGCATCTTTATTATTTATTTATGAAAATGAAATAGCCGTACGCAGTGGAGCTGAGCTGTGGTAGACCAACGATCCCTTGTTTGTTCTTTCTATAAAATACGACACCCCGCAATTCCATATAGCTATATATACATATAGATATATCTTCCACCAAGATATCATAGAGACTTGTCTTCAGTTTCCGACCTGCGTATATATATACAATATGGTGGCTTATCATCATTCTAGCAGCCAATCTATGCTGGGCAAGCTCGGAAGATCAGTGGTTGCCTTATCGATATGCTTCTTCTTCTTCTTCTTCTTCTTCTTGCGATTGGTGTCAACTGCTGATGCTGCTGGTCGTCCAATCAACATGGGAAAGCAATATTCCAATTCAAGTCATGATGATCATCAGCTAACTCGGATGAGGAGTCTTTCTGCAAATGGACTCGGTCTTGCACCACCCATGGGGTGCCCTTCCCTCCCTCCTTTATATCCTTTAATTAATTTATTATTGCTATAGATGTATATATGAGCTAGCTATATAACACTAATTGTTGAAAATGGCTTGCCGGCCCCCATATGGACGATCAGATGGAATAGCTGGAACCATTTTCACTGTAACATTGAAGAGAAATTGATTAGGGAAACAGGTAATTGAATACTATTGATTATTTCAAGATTTTCTCTTAAGAAAAGATCTGAAAAATCAAAATTGATTCTTCCTTGGTTGTCTTGGCAGCGGATGCAATGGTTTCATCTGGCCTTGCTGCTCTAGGATATGAACACGTAAATTTAGGTAGACTATCGGTCGGTCAACTGTAACTTTATTAATTAGCAGATTGCTGCCTAATTGATATAGATTGAATAAATAAATATATATTCATCCACCATGTATATATACTCTTGCAGACGATTGCTGGGCTGAACTTAACAGGGACTCTGAGGTGCTAATCTCTCTTTAATTCTGTGATCGATCACTTCTGAATATATATATATATATATATATATATATATATATATATATATATGTTTGGAGCATGTGCAGCTCTGGGATTGGGAATAAAAATAAAAATGTTTGTTTGTTGTCAGGGAAACCTGGTTCCAAAAGCTTCGACGTTTCCCTCGGGAATAAAAGCGCTGGCAGATTATATACATGGAAAAGGGTTGAAGCTTGGAATTTACTCCGATGCTGGGTATATATATATTCTCTTTCACATATAATTATCAGATAAGGATTATGAATATATTTATTAATTATTTCTTAAAAAGGGTTCATTAAAGAGTAGATACCAGACATGATCGCGAGTTACCGCCTATCATCGATCATAAATTAAGAGATTATGTAATGTTCTCTGTTTTTTTGACTGAATTTATTTTGTGAATTAATTAGGAGTCAGACATGCAGTGGAACAATGCCTGGATCATTAGGCCACGAGGAACAAGATGCAAAAACGTTTGCTTCCTGGGTAAACATACGTGTATAGATACAGTAGTACTGGACTTGCTCTTTTATCATTATCGGTTTAGGTTACATTTTGAGTGATCATGTCAAACAAAATGAAGGGAGTGGACTTCTTGAAGTACGATAACTGTAACAATGATGGTACAAGCCCAAAGGAGAGATATCCAGTAATGAGCAAGGCCTTGTTAAATTCTGGAAGGCCCATCTTCTTTTCACTGTGTGAATGGTAAGGATTTCATTCAAGGATAATGTAAGAGCCATTTAACTTCTTTTGCTATGGATCTTTCATCTCTTTTTTCTTTTTTTCTTTTATCGATCATTATTTTAATAAGCAAGAATCAGTAAGAACATTTATTCAATACCCTTAAAATCTCCTCTTTAACTTGCTAAAAAAACAACCGCAGGGGGCAGGAAGACCCAGCAACTTGGGCATTGAATGTTGGAAATAGTTGGAGAACAACAGACGACATTTCTGATACCTGGGATAGGTACGTCATGAAGTAGTAGTATGTTTTAGTTTCTTGTGGAAACTAATACTAATTAAATCTCCTGGCTGGTATTAATTTCCCTTTTCTTGAAACCTGCAGCATGACATCCCGTGCAGATCAAAACGATCAATGGGCGTCTTACGCTGCACCTGGAGGTTGGAACGGTACGCGCGTTCTACCCACTATAATAAACTCTTCTGCATGCTTGCTTTTCTACTGGAGTTACAATTGGGATTAACTGGAGGATGTAGTAGGATTTAATGGTGACAAAGCTTAATCAATATATAAACATTATGTATTAAACCCAAAGTATGTATATAGCTGATTAAGTTGGTGTATAACATGCAGATCCTGACATGCTTGAAGTTGGAAATGGAGGCATGACAACAGAGGAATATCGCTCACATTTCAGCATATGGGCGTTAGCCAAGGTAAATTAATAAATTAAGTAGCTAGCTTGATTTGAAGATGTATATATTTTTTCTATAAACCATTGATCTCTTGTTTAATTAATCGCAGGCTCCTCTTCTCATTGGATGTGATGTTCGAACAATGAGTGATGAAACACGTGAAATGTTAAGCAACAGGGAAGTTTTTGCTGTTAATCAAGGTGCGTGCGTGTTATATATATAATAATGATTTATTAGTTAAGAAAGGTTTTAAATAAGTATTGCATTGCATGTGGGCAGATAAGCTTGGAGTGCAGGGGAAAAAGGTTAAGAATAATGGAGATTTAGAGGTTTGCTAAATACGTGATAAATATTGTGTTGTAATGTATACTAATTTTGTGTATTTGTAAGTGTGGATGTTAATAATTGTTATAAGTATATATATAAATGATCATGATTTGTGATCATGAATCATGTATTTATATAGCATACAGGTTGATGATTTGTGATCATGATTTAGGTGCGTGGTTGGTGTGGGCTGGCCCTCTTAGCAATAACAAGATAGCGGTGGTGCTTTGGAATAGAGGTTCCTCAAGAGCTACAGTTACTGCTTACTGGTCTGACATAGGCCTTGATCCAACGACTACTGCCAATGCTAGAGATTTATGGGCGGTGAGATCATTAATAATATATATTTATATATTTATTCGAACATCTTCATTTGATTATTAATGGCATTGATATATATATATATATATATATATATATATATATATATATATATATATATATATATATATGATAGGTTAGGTTAGCCAGGAATCGGAGTAGTGTATACACACAGAGACACGCAGACACTTACTTTGTTAATCGCATGCATGCAGCACTCTAACCAGCCATCAGTTAAAGGACAGATATCAGCTGATTTGGATTCCCACGCTTGTAAAATGCATGTCCTAACTCCCCAGTAGCGATCACATTGCTGTGATCGGAATGCATGGAAGAGCTGGCTAGAAGAAAGGAAGATAAGAGAAAGAGGAAGAGAGTTGAATTGTCGCAGCATTCACTGTGTATTAGCTCCTTTGCCTTGTGTTGACAGTTGCCTCATTTGCTGCTGAAGAAGAGGTCTTCGATGCTGAGAAGGCTGAGAAGATTTAGTCAAGATTAGCTTTCCATTATCTTAGCATGTTTGTTACAAATAAAGCTGTTATAAAACAGCTCTTTGTCAGTTAAGATTTCGTCATTATTTTTCTATAGTTTGTTATCAAAACTCTTATATAAAAAAGTAATTTCATTAATAAAGAATTACGCTTGCAGTCACAATAACAACAATTATTATAGCTGGTTTATTTTCTTTGTTTCTTCTTTATCTCTATACTGTTTTATTAACTTCAAATTGGTATCAGAGCTACATTGATCTTGCAGGGCTAGCTTGAGAGAAAAGAGTAACCTGTGAGAAACCTTTTACACCAAAAATATAAACACAAAACCCTCCTATCTTTTCAATGGCAACAAACATGTGAAGAAAGAGCAAGAAAGTTCAAAGCAAAAACATGTCTCTACTCTGCAGTTTCTGAAGCAATATTCCCTAGAATAATTGCACTTGATACAACCAAGCAAATATGGAATTATCTTCAGGAAGAATTCCATAGTAATGAGAGAATAATTCAAATGCAGGTATTGAATTTGAGAAGGGAGTTTGAGATGCAGAAGATGAAAGAAACAGAAACAATCAGGGATTTTTCTGATAGATTACTTTCTATAGTCAACAAAGTAAGACTATTGGGAGAAGATCTTCCTGATAAAAGAGTTGTTGAAAAAATTCTGGTAACTTTACCTGAAAGGTTTGAATCAAAAATTTCTTCCTTAATCAACTGGGACATATGGAGAAGATTTGCAAAAGCAAAACTAATTTGCAAGAAGATGAAGCCCAAGTTGCAGATCAACAACATGAGGAGCAACTATTTGTAGCTACTTGTTTTGCTAGCAAACATGCAAGTGATTGCTGGCTGATAGATAGTGGTTGCACAAACCACATGACAAATGATGAAAATCTCTTCAAGCAACTTGACAAATCCAGTGTTTCTAAAGTCAGAATTGGAAATGGTGAATATATTCATGTCAAAGGAAAAGGAACAGTTGCTATTGAAGGAAATTCAGGTATAAAACTCATTTCAGATGTTTTTTTTGTTCTTGAAATTGATCAGAATCTGTTGAGTGTTGGCCAGCTTCTTGAAAAAGGATACTCAGTTGTGTTCAAAGACAAACATTGTTCAATTTCTGATCCTGCTGGATTAGAAATATTCATTATAAAGATGAAAGGAAAAAGTTTTTCACTTGACTGGATGGAAGAGGAGTCGGCTGCTTTTCTAAGCACAGCAAATCAGTCAGAATTGTGGCACAAAAGATTGGGGCATTTTAATCAAGCAACATTGATGCAGATGCAAAAAAAAAAGATGGTGCAAGGAATGCCAAAACTGGAAAAAGAAATCACAGTCTGTTCTTCTTGTCAATATGGCAAGCAGAATAGACTTCCATTTCCTCCGAGCAAAGCCTGAAGAGCAATGAAAAAGCTTCAGCTTATTCATACTGATGTTGCTGGACCTCTGAAAACAATATCACTGAATGGAAGCAGGTATTATATTGCTTTCATTGACGATTATACAAGAATGTGCTGGGTCTATTTCTTAAAGTTTAAGACAAAAGTAGCAAGTGTTTTTATGAAGTTTAAAAACTGGATTGAGGATCAAAGTGGTTATAGAATTCAGGTTGTTAGATCTGATAATGACACTGAATACACATCAAACAAGTTTGCCAAGTTTTGTCATGATGCAGGGATTGAACATCAATATACTACACCTTACACTCCTCAGCAAAATGGTGTAAGTGAATGAAAAAACAGAACAATCATGGAGATGGCAAGGTGCTTGTTATTTGAGAAAGATTTACCCAATAAGTTTTGGGCAGAGGCTGTGAACACTGTTGTGTTCTTGTTGAATAGGCTGCCAACAAGAGCATTACAAAACAAAACTCCATATGAAGCTTGGCACGGTTACAAACCTTCAATCGAAAATTTAAAGATTTTCGGTTGCTTATGTTTCACCTATGTTCCTCAGGTAAGAAGAGATAAACTTGATAAAAAGGCTGAGGCTGGCATCTTTGTTGGCTACAACAATGTTACAAAAGGCTACAGAGTCTTTCAACCTCAAACAGAAAAGGTGATAGTTAGCAGAGACATCAAATTCATTGAAATCGAAAAGTGGAACTTCAAAGATGCAAGTGCAGGTATGGAGATTGTGCAAGATGATGATGATATTGATGAAGCACTAGTTAGAGGAACTAAGTTGCTTACAGACATTTATCAAAGCTGCAATGTTGTTGTGTTAGAACCTGCAGAATTTGAAGAAGCCAAAAATGATCCAAAATGGATTGATGCAATGAATGAAGAGTTGAGGATGATTGAGAAGAATCAAACATGGGAATTAGTGGACATGCCAGAGCACAAAAAACCTATTGGAGTAAAATGGGTTTACAGAACAAAATTGAATGTTGATGGCACTATCAACAAACACAAAGCCAGATTAGTGGTCAAGGGTTATGCACAGATCTTTGGTGTTGATTTTTCAAAAACATTTGCACCAGTTGCACGCCTGGATACCATAAGAATGCTATTAGCAGTTGCAGCTCAAAAAGGTTGGAAAATCTTTCGACTTGATGTGAAGTCTGCATTCTTGAATGGCTATCTGCAGGAGGAGATTTTCGTTGAACAGCCAAAAGGATTTGTTGTAAAAGGAGAAGAAAAAAAAAGGTTTACTTATTGAAGAAAGCTTTATATGGATTGAAACAGGCTCCAAGAGCTTGGTATAGCAGGATTGATGAGCGTTTACTCAAACTTGACTTTAAGAAAAGTTTGAGTGAATCAACCTTATACATCAGAAATTCAAATTCTGATTACATTGTGGTTTCACTTTATTCTGATTACATTGTGGTTTCACTTTATGTGGATGATCTTTTTGTTACAGGAAACAATCCAAGCATGATAAACAAATTCAAAGCAGAAATGATGAAGGTTTTTGAAATGACAGATCTCGGTGAAATGTCTTATTTTCTTGGTATGGAAGTCCAACAAAACTAGCATGGAATCTTTATTTGTCAGCAAAAATATGCCAAAGAGATTTTGAAGAAATTCAAAATGGAAGAATGTAAATCAATGATTACTCCCATGAACGTGAAAGAAAAATTCTGCAAAGATGATGAAGCTGATAAAGTTGATGAAGCAATTTACAGAAGCTTGATTGGATGTCTTATGTACCTCACTGCTACAAGACCTGATATCATGCATGCAGTAAGCTTGTTATCAAGGTTCATGCATTGTGCAAGTGAGGTTCACTTCAAGGCCGCGAAAAGAGTTGTGAGATATATCAAAGGTACACTAAGCTATGACATTCAGTTTAGTTATATTAAAAATTTTGATCTCCAAGGATATGCAGACAGTGATTGGGCTAGCAGTTATGATGACATGAAGAGCACATCTTGATATTGTTTCAGCTTTGGATCAGGAATTTTCTCCTGGTGTTAAAAAAAACAAGAGGTAATTGCTCAATCAACAGCAAAGGTAGAGTGTGTTGTAGCTACTGCAGCTGCAAATCAAGTTTTATGGCTGAGAAAAATCTTAGCAGATTTGGACATGGAGCAAAAGAAAGCTACTAGGGTCAATATTGATAATCAGGTTGCAATTGCAATATCCAACAATCCAATCTTCCATGGCAAAACAAAGCACTTTAAGCTCAAGTATTATTTTCTAAGAGAGGTTCAGAAAAATAAAGAGTTACAGCTTATTTATTGCATGACAGAAGACCAGCTTGCTGACATTTTAACCAAGCCATTGTCAAAAACAAGGTTTGAAATATTAAGAAACAAGATAGGCATCTACAACAAAAGATTCAAGGAGGAGTGTTGATAATTTCCTCATTTGCTGCTGAAGAAGAGGTCTTCGATGTTGAGAAGGCTGAGAAGATTTAGTCAAGATTAGCTTTCCATTATCTTAGCATGTTTGTTACAAATAAAGCTGTTATGGAACAGCTCTTTGTCAGTTAAGATTTCGTCATTATTTTTCTATAGTTTGTTATCAAAACTCTTCTATAAAAAAGTGATTTCATTAATAAAAAATTATGCTTGCAGTCACAATAACAACAATTAGTATAGCTGGTTTATTTTCTTTGTTTCTTCTTTATCTCCATACTATTTTATTAACTTCACCTTGCGTGTTTAAATAAATAGTTGACTCGTTTTATGGATATTTTTTTGTTATGTATCAATTTCTTTATTTTACTTTGTTAAAATTTATTAGTTTGATGTTTTTATTATTATTATTATTATTACTTTCTATCATAAACAATTGTCCCAGATGCATCAAATCAAATTAATGCAGAAGAAGTTATTATTATTATTTTTTTATTTACGTGGGTGTCCGGGTCAGCTTGTGCGGACCACGACTAATCTCACGGCTCACTGAACATCCTGCAAACCCAATGAGCATGTAAGGCACCGCGGGGATGACAGGCATGCACGGTGAGGTTTGAACCCAGGATGCAGAGGAAGGGAACAAGTCCCTTCAATCACTGGGCAAGATCTCAAGTGCAATGCAGAAGAAGTTATTTGATTTGTATTGGCGTGGAAACTGGCATTCCTTCCTCTTGAGAGGATATATAGAAAACAAAAAAGATTGATTATGGGCCTTGTGGAGGGAGGCCCAGTGTTTCTCTCAGTTGCGTGTTTGGATTTTATTTCATGGGCCCCTTCCATTTCTTTGCTTGTGCTTGAAGCCCTTCACTCTTACTTTATAAGAATTTAGAAATGAAAACAAAACACCACCATTTTCAATTTCATATACTTATTCTCCTGCCTCGAAATGCTGGACTGGATGCCGAGTCGCCGCCGGCCGACTAGGTAGTGGTGCAGGTTTCTCAGACCATGCGTCTCTTATACGACGACAGTAACCCAACAACAACAAAATATTGCACATGAAAAGAACAGTTTACCTATGGAACCTGATGATCCGGGATTCCACCAATTCTGCCCTTTTCACCAGAACTCTAGAACTCTATTCTTGGATGCTGCGAACTGGACTTCATGGCAATGACTTCACTTTCCCCTTGGTCCTCAAAGCCTGCTCCAACACTAACTCCTTACGTGACGCTACAAAGGTCCATTCCCATGCCTTCCTTCTTGGATTTCAAGCCCATGTCTTTGTACAGACTGCTCTTCTTGACATGTACTCAAAATGCCATCACCTGCACTCATCAAGGAAGGTGTTCGATGAAATGCCTGTGAGAACTGTCGTCTCTTGGAACTCCATCATCTCTGCTTATTGTCGTTCTTTTTTGTTCCATGAAGCCACTTTGCTACTTCGAGAAATGCGGCTTCTTGGTTTGGATCTAAGCTCCACCACATTCCTGAGCTTTCTGTCTACCACCCCTATTCCTCTTCGACAAGGCTTATCTATACACTGTTGCGTATTTAAACTTGGACTTTTAAATACCTATGATCACATACCTTTAGCCAATGCTGTGATGAGCATGTATATCAGGTATGGTCAAGTCCATGAAGCGCGTGCTATTCTTGATTCGATGCATGAAATATCAGTCGTTTCTTGGTCAACAATTATTGGTGGCTACGTAGATACAGGGAATGTCGATAAAGCCTTCAGCATGTTCAATAGAATGAGAACAATTAGCACCATCAACTCGGACTTCGTAGTGTTTATAAATCTCATTAAAGGTTGTGCAAAACAAGGGAGTTTGATGGCGGCTTCATCGCTGCATTCTCTCATATTAAAATGTGGATGTGAGAATAATGATCCTCTGGACAACTTGCTACTCGGCATGTACGCAAAATGTGGAGACCTCATCTCAGCTAGAAAAGTGTTTGATATGGCACTTGTAAAAACTGTTTTCTTGTGGACCTCTATCATTGGTGGGTACACACACATGGGTTATCCTGCTGAAGCTCTACTTCTTTTTAAGAAGCTGTTGAAGACAGCTATCAAACCGAATGGAGCAACTCTGGCTACTATCCTGTCAGCTTGTGCTGACTTGGGGTCGTTGGACATGGGCAAAGAGATTGAAGAGTACATTTTGTCAAATGGGTTTCAGTCAGATAGGCAAGTACAAACCTCTTTGATACACATGTTCTCCAAGTGCGGAAGTATAGACAAGGCTATATCAGTGTTTGAGAGGATATCAGACAAGGATTTAGCTGCCTGGAGTTCCATGATAAACGGTTATGCCATTCATGGGATGGCAGAAGAGGCTCTCGGTCTCTTTCACAAGATGCTAAAAATAAAAGAAATAAAGCCGGATGCTGTTGTTTTTACAAGCATATTGTTGGCTTGCAGCCATGTTGGATTGGTTGAAGATGGACTCACATTTTTTAAAAGCATGCAGAAGGATTTTGGAGTGGTACCCAGTGTAGAACATTATATGTGCTTGGTGGATCTTCTCGGCAGAGCTGGTCAGTTTGAATTGGCTTTGAAAACCATTAGAGTGATGCCTGTCAAACTACAAGCTCAAGTTTGGGCTCCATTTCTTAGTGCTTGCACGAAACATTGCAACCTTGAGCTGGGGGAGCTAGCAGCTAGAAAGCTGTTACATATGAATCCTGGAAGCCATGGTAATTATGTGTTAATGGCTAATTTATATACGTCCATGGGAAAGTGGAAGGAGGCCGCTGTAACAAGGAGCTTGATGATTGACAGAGGGTTGGTTAAAGCACCAGGTTGGAGCCAGGTAGAGATCAATGGTTCTGTCCACGTTTTCATTGCTGGAGATCGATCACACGCTCAGTCTATTGATATCTACAAAAAGCTAGAGGAAATAAATTTAAAACTTGCAGAAGCTGGATATGTTCCGGAAACAGATACTGTGATTCATGACCTAGAAAGGGAAGAGAAGGAGGAAGCATTGAAAGTTCATAGTGAGAGATTAGCTATTGCATGTGGTCTCATCAGTACTGAAGCAGGCTCAACACTAAGGATTATGAAGAATCATCGAACTTGTGTTGATTGCCATTCTGCTTTAAAATTCATCTCAAAGATTACAAGCAGGCATCTTATTGTGAGAGATGGTTCCCGCTTCCACCATTTTGAGTCTGGTACATGCACATGCAAGGATTTCTGGTGATTTTACTCATCTGCTCCCAAATCACTCTCTCGCTAATTACATGATCTCGAAGTGATATATAAAAAAAAAAAAAAAAAACCATTGAAGAAATCCCAGGATTTCAGGGTGCACCTTGACAAGACATTTTCAATCGTTGTATATTCTTGCAATCGACAGAAAGTAGGGATAACGAGGTCTAGAAACTTAAGATGCTATTTCTGTATCTTCTTTAGCTGAACTGAACATCAAAATGAATTCATTCGGTGGTCAAAATCCGGCTTAAACAATGACTTTTTATTCCTCATGGCGCTGCGTTCATTAAAAAAAATCGAGTTTTGCTCTGGCTGTTTTTTCCTTTTCTTATTCTTTCGTCTCCTTTTTTTCTATTCTCAAAGCCTTCCCTTCTATATATTCAAAATAGCCCATTTAATTTTTTTAAAAAAACAATAAAAAATATTACAATATGAAAATGTTTAAAAATCAATTTCATAAAAAAAACAAGGAAAAAAAAATCTAATACAAATATGGTTAACTTGATTGACATATTATTTAAGATATGAAATTGTAATAATTTTTTAAAAAAAGTACAAAAAACAATGAAGCTAGAGGATTAATAACTAAATATCAAAGGATAAATTAAAAAAAAAAAAAACAACATTCAAATCTCAAATAAAAAACTACCATGTTGGAAGATAACCATGAAAACAAAAATATAATTGTAAAACAATTTAAAACTCAAATAATGCAATCCAAACATGATATTAAAAAATAAAAAAAAACCTAAGAAAATGATTAAAATAACCAAATGAAATTAAATATTAAGGGACATTTAAAAAAAAAATCAAGAAAAGAATAAGAATATAGCACTCAAATCAAAATAATGAATAAAAAAACAAATACAATAAAATTAAAATAGATCAAATTGAATAAAAAATCAAATTCAGTAAAATTTTCAAGGATAAAATTAAAAAAAAATCTAAATTTTAAAAAGGATCAAAATCCAAAAAAATTATTATTATTATTTTTTTGCAAATTCAGACATTTTTTTTTCTATGAAATAAGAGAAGAAAAAACCTCCAATTCAACTCAATCAAACCTCTTTTGTTAGTACACGTCACATTATTGGATTTGTTGAAAAGAGAACCATGCATCGCTTCTAATATTAAAGTCTAATTCTCAATCAATCTAATATTATATGATAAAATTAAAAAAAAATTAATCAACTAGGTTAATATGTCAAACTAAATTAACCTATAAAATATATGATACGTGTGATAACTTATTAAAAAATAAAATTAATATTTAATAATAAAATTAAAAAAAATTAATGAAAAAAAAAAAACAAAGCATTATTAAAACCCCTTACTCTAACTAGTCATGTCACTCCCACAACAAAGTCCTCTTTACATAAAATCAATGTCTTGAGTTGCTCTTCTATACGGGCACCTATTTTATTGTCAATTGTAGCCTGTTCTTCATGAATGAATCTCTGTACCCAAGGACTTTTCAGCACCACAAGACAGAATCATCTATGTGAATTAATCGATGCCTTCATTCCACTATGAGTACAGAAGCACTTGACACCATTTTGTCTCACCCAACAGTCTCTAGTTGTTTTGCATTTTCATGGTCCTCGCATCTTGTCAACGATGTTCCTTCCCTTTTCTTCAATATGCCGCCTCTTTTCTTCGAATTTCTCCCCCATCTTCTTCCCTAGATCAAGCATCTTCGCTCTCCTTCCCATTTTCTTAGGTATTTCTTCAACAGAATGAGTCTGTTTCTCCAGAGTTATAAGAGTCCTGGACAGTGGTGATTGACTCTCCGAGATATATCCACTGCTTCCTCGGCCAGTTTCTTGTGCTTCACTGATTGTCAACAAAGGACTTGTTAGATCTTGCGATGATTTGTCATTTGTCATTGATGGCTTGATAGAGCTTAATGCGCGTGGCAATGCTTCTGAATAATCAGAAAATGACTGTTGAACATTTTCAGCTTTTTGATGCTTGCTTTCTGGATGATCAAGTGAGGTTCCTCTGCTACCTTCAATATTGGTTTTTGCATCAAGTTGGGAGTTCAAGAGCTCAAGTTCAATGTCATTATCACTAGTGGCTTCTTGATTAATCCATATAAAAGGAGCAGCATTTCGAGGGACCCAGTCATTCTTCTCTGCTAACATCCCGGGGATGCAAACACTTTCACAGTTTGGGAGAACCATCGTCTCGCGGATCACAGCCTGCATTATTGAGACTTGCATCAGATGAACCTCCCTTCCATCTATCATTCATCCTATCCTATTTCCATAAAAGTACCTAAAACCCCAAACATGAGCTGCAAACTAAAAGCACTCTGATGGAATATCACAATTGGCAAACTGATAATATAAAAGGAAGTCTCAGTGAAGTGTCAATCTCGCATATGACAAGCAAGAGTCCTAAACTTTTCCAAAGCAAAAAAAAAAAAAGCAAAGGCAAATACAGGGGCTTGGAGTTGTGATAAGAAAATGCTTCCATCGGTGAACATAAAAATCACACGCTATAAATAGTCGAGGATATTTTTAAGTAATTTAATCAGAATATGATTCACTGAAATGACTTGAGAAAGGGAAATGAAGTACTTAGAGCTGCATGCTCATTAATGCAGACATCCTGTCAAGCAACATAGCGACCCAAGTGATGATTGCGTTTGTGTTGAGGGAAAGTTTTTTTTAAAAAAAAATACTGAAGAGTAGTCCTATGAAACAAGGAAGTTCCGCACCTTAAATTTATTAATCAGGAACGAAGCTACTTGTCCACTGGTGATCTTGTGTTCCCCAACAGAAGACTCCAACTCAAACTCCACATCAGGCATGGATGTGAACCCAAACCATAACTGATCAGAAGGTGGCGGCTTAATATGTAATCTCACCGTTCCACGAAGAGATGCGACCCTTATTGACAATGAAAGTGGCACCTGCAATCGATGATCAATCACTTACTGGGCAATTTCACTTTTAGTTAAGGAGACCTCTGCATGTACCCTCCAAATCGTTCAATACATGTAATAATATGAAATAGCCAGGACTCGCTTCTTAAAACCATAATGCATCATCTGTATGGTTTCACCTCTTGTGACCAACCTAAGTAATCTGTTATCTTTCTTACTAGTTTCTTTTCCAAGTTTTCAACCAAGCACGAAATAATTTACCGTTAAAATCAATTTGCAAATTTTACAATTATGAATTTTGCATGGTTAAGGTGGTCTTATAAACATAGGAAGTAGATTCCCTACAAAATAGGATGTTGAAACAGAGGCAGATGAATAGAAGAAAGCATCATAGATCCAATATTCCTTTTGAGGGGGGGGGGGGGGAGGCCATGCCAAGCACAACTGATGGGGAATGAAGAAGTAAGAAACATAAGAGAATGCTAGCCACACGATTTTGACTCCGGCTTGAAGGGCCAACAACAGAAATGGCAAATTTCTATGTTTGAAAACTATTCTCATTATACAGCTATAGCAGGAGTCATGTCACGAGGATTCATCTAACCAATGGTGGGAAACAAAAGTATATCGGTGTCGGTGATAGTAACATAACTAAGATACTGAATTACAGGCAAATGCTACTATTGAATTCACATTAATTCAAGGGAGAAACAACATCCAATAAGGATACATGCGTCTTCATAAACAAGTAGAAACACTCTAGACATACAGAAAAGGTTTTTTACAAACCTGCAGAACCTGTTTCGCGACAGAATTAAGAATGGACTTCCACCTAGATAAATCGGTTGATGCACCACTTTTAGAGTCCTTTAATTTATCTGTAGCAAGAAAAGAAGAGAGTCAATTGGTATTGTTTATTGTGAATTTTCATTAAATCAGTCAATTAACAATTCCTAATTTCCAAACCAACAACGAATAAATGCATTAATCATTAACACTGTTACAATAAGTGGAATAAAGAATCCCGTTGCAATAAGTGGAATAAAGGAATAGTACATCTTTATCATCTTGACACAGGTCTACCTCCTCCTTGCTTCCTAATTCAAGATGATATTGCATGGACCGGGATAATTCAATGGCCATGCATGTCATGCACCTATCTTGACTAGGATAAGCAGATAACCATCTCATCCTTGTAGTTTTGTTTCTGTCTTCGAAGCCACAATTCTTTAGAGGATTATATGCAATGTTCATTAATGGAAAGACACCAATTCATTTCCTGCATGAACAGAGAAATGTGAAACAAGCACATCCCTTGAGAAAGTTTGACCTCATTTATGGCTTTCCAGGTAAGAAAGAGCAGGATCCTAGAATTGGTTTACATTGAAATCCTCTGATGTTATCTTGTTTGCATGAGTGAATGCATCCATCCAAGTGCATGCATACCATTATCATTTCAAATAAAATCAACACAAATATGGTCTTAATTAACTATAAAGTTGAAAAGCAGTTAGCAGCATTCCAGTATTTTGTTTCTCACGTATGACAGCCAAAGAAACTCATCAGACTCTTCGAAAGGCATGAAATCCTATAGCGGAATCACTATGAAAGTTTGATTGCAACTTCACAATCATATAAGGCTCTTATCTCTGTGTATCAGAGTTTATAGCATTCGAAAGCATTAGCTAGCAAACGAGCATACAAAACGTAAATCAGTAAAGAATTACTTACCAGGCTTAGTATTACCCTCATCCTTCCATTCATGTGAATCGACAGTCCCTTCAGAAAGATTCAACTGCTCTCCAAGATGTTCAAAACCTTCCAGAAGGTCTGAAGAAACATCCCTAGTAGAGCTGGATCCTGAGTCTGTATTCACCACACCTTTCTCCATATCTAGGTCACGAACTTCCAGTCTTGTTTCAATACCTGGCACCACCCCACCACAATATTCGATGTCGAATTCCCATGCCCATACTTCGTTCATGTCTGTAGGAAGAACCCTAATACCATCAATATATGGTGCAAGATTTCCAAGTTCTAGATCAGTGCATATGACTTCACCAATGTAACTGGGGGTCCTCATATTGGACAATGTTCCCTGTTATCCCAAATTAGGAAAGAAAAATGTCTGAGTACATCTAAATCTAAAAAACAGAAAAAAAGCATAAGCATATTCTTCAAAGAACACCTATTACGTGCAATAATTTGAAATATCTTCACCCTAGCCTGTGGGATTTCCTCCCTTTGACCACAGTTAAGTTCTGAAGGAAGAAGGATATATTCACTGTTGCAAGAGTTCCATCTACTTACTATGTCAGGGCACAAGCAAAAAGTCCAAGCATTTGGAATTAGCAAAGGCCAGAGGATGAGTACGCAACAGAACCTATTTTGAGGCCATATTTCTAAGTGCATTTACATCAAAATGGAAATTAATTGATAGCCCAATCCCAACATTGCTACACGCTGTTGATGGTAAAACTACAAGCAAAAGCATCATCTACACGTAGCAGAATCTAACATGCATCAATGTACAAGCACAAGTTCTGTTGGATATAATTTGGGAAATAATAGACCTGAATCCATGCTTGCGCTAAACTCTTCATCTTGGCATTGCTTTTGGCATCAAAAAAGAGCCGAGAAATAATCAAATTCCAGCAGAGTGATCCCTCATCAATGGTGGAGAACTGGCTTTGGCTTGATGCACGAGAAAAGGTTGACGGTGAAGGTAATGCTACATTTTCTTCTTCAGAGGTGATAGGATCCTTTAATGTTGGAGCATTCTTTCCCACACTACCAGCAAAAGCTGGGTCCTGGGATGGATGATATTTATCATTCATCTTTCTCTCTTCACGGCCTAACAAGGAAGTCACCTTATTTTCTACACTAGTCTTTGATGCCTTTCTGGCAAGCTTTTTCCAAAACAGGAGAACCTTCGATCCAGAACCATCAAGCCTACTAGCCCTATCTATTGGCTTAACATAGAACCCAACTGAAGGTTTCATAAATGAAGGGTATCCTGTATTTAAGGATGTCAAATAACGGTGGAAATCCTCATTCAAATTGGTGAACCAGTTGAGTTTTTCTTGGTCATCACTTGAAGCAAGACGCAGGGCTTTGCACCATGACTCCTTCTCCCAGGACGTCTCAAGAAAAATAAAAACTGTCTTACTTGCATTATATATTGGTGAAGTTTTGCTTTCCACTTTTATCGGAAATCTTTCGGCCCTGTGATAGCATTAGAGATGAGTCGTGTTTCTACTTGTAATAAGGGTGAAAAAGACTTCATAACTTATTAAGCTATGTGTAACTGCATTATGTAACACGGATATTTCCAACACTAAATGAATGCAAAATTCGATTCTACTGAGCTGAGTAATAAGGAATTCCAGTATGGTTTTTAAAAGCGAGTATTTCAGCCCTGGTCAAACCGGTTAAAAATGACGAGAGAAGTCAAGAGAGAAGTTGATATCCTGAACATATGTGGTCACTTTAATGGCACTGACCATTACTTTGGCAACATTTTATGCAGTTATGGGAATCTTGATGGTTGCGACCACTAAAAGGAGCTGTGCATGAGAAATAATCATACTGATTTGTCAGGCTGAAGTTCCTTTTCCATCAAGAAATTCTAAGCCAAAATTTACACACAGAGAAGTAGGAGGCATGACGTCTTTGGTCCTTCACTTGTCAATAGCAAAACAAATCCCAGAAAGCATTAAAAAGGCAACTGAATAATTAGAATGTGTGAAACTGTACAACGTAATAGTAACTAACCAAAGAGTCTCATAAAGACAATATTTACCATTTTCTTGAGGGAAGGCTTGTAGCAGAAACGGCTTCTATCACACAACCTGTCAAAGGGATAGCTCTATGTGAACCACCTGAATCTGTCAAAATAAGTGACCTGTCCTTGATGTTTGCGTGTTTTCGAATGGGAGTAACCTCAAGGATCTCCCTTTTCCTCTTTTGATCTTTTTGTACTTTTTCCACAGGCCAATTCCCGGGAACCTTATCTGATTCAAGAACCCAGACAATTCCCTAAGTGACAAAAGTAAATCAGTCCTAATATAAGAAGAAAGTATCAGCCTTTCACAACATATAAATAAAAAGGAAAAAGTGCATTTTGACAAGAATTCAAAGAAGTAAACGTAAGAAGCTAGTCAGTAGAGATCGAAAGATAATAAAGAGACCTTCTTGTTAAAGGCATAATAAAGGGACTGTTGGGGATCGAGGTCTTGATGAGGAGAAGAAGAATGTGATGCTTGTTGTTGTGGTTGAAGATGAGTCTTTCGATTCAATCTTTTAATAAAGAAGTGAACACCCAGAGCTTGTAAAGCAACAAGAGTGAGCAGGCCAGAAAGAAAGCCACCACCGAATATCACTGCCACGGAACACATGATCACCGACTTCCCTTCCCTTTTGCTTCCATTCAATGAAATGATTTGGTCAGCAACATAAGAAAAACATAGAGAAACTAAGAGTAGAGAGGTGTCATTGTTTATCTGAGATTGACTGACTTACTAGAGTGGAAAAGAACAAAAACAAGGGAAATGGGGAGCAGTTAACATATGTAAGCACGATGGTATTTACTGGAAAGAAATCAATCAAGCAATAAACTCATGTTATTACAATAATAATAAGAAATGGTAAGGCTATTAGCTGCTTTGTTTTGTATGTTTACTGTTTGCTCAGGAGAAGAAGAGAAGAGATAGCTTCTTGTTATTGTTCTCTTTACTTTTGCTTCTGCTTTTGCTTTTTGCTTGGGCCTCCCATCTTCTTGTTGTTGGATAGAATACACGTTTGAATTCAATAGCAACTCGCGTCTACTCTGTCCTGTACAGTACAGTATGGCTATGGGGTTGATGATGGGGTTTAGGGGAACCAACCAAGTATACTGCTTGTTGCTATTATTACCCGCTACCTCCCTTCTTTTCCTTTTCACTTCTATGATTTACATGAAGAGCTTATATCATTGATATATTTATTTCCATAAATTAATAACAATTAATATATGGAAATTAATTCATCCCAGTTATATCAGTATTTACTTATAATTATTGAAGTATTGACCCCTAATATATTACCCATTTCTCCATTTCATCTCAAACCTAAACGTAATTTCTAGTATGCACATTAAACGAAAAACACAGACAACACATTGAAAAAACTAAAAAAGTGTCTTCTTCAAGTAATATTAGGGTTTAAGAAATGGTGGGAGAATACAAGGAATTTCGGTTTTGAATTCTGCTTATTTGTTCCAATAAAGGAAAGGAAGAAACACAATAATAAACCCACGCTTAATCCTGCTGCAAGAGTGGAATATGATTGAAAAAGGAACGGCAAAGCCCTCATGTATCACTATATTATCATTTGATTCTCGAATATAGATAGACAGGCACACAGACAATCTCACTTCTCCACCCCATCCATTCACTTGTAGATTTTTGTGTGATATACATGCACATGATTATCGCACAAGAAGCCAGCGCAAATTCTAAAACAGAAAGAAAGAACAAATCCATTTACAATACTTTTGCACATTAGAAACTAGCAACAGATCCTTCTGATACAAAGCTCAGATTACAAGATAATAAGAAATTAAGAAAATGGACATCCTGAAACTAAGCTGCCGATCCACAAACTCTCATTTTTTCAAGTCTCTTCTTCCTCTTTGCCAAGGAAACCAACTCAGTCCACAAAACAAACTCCCCCTCTAACAAAACTTTCTGGATCAACAAGCCATTGTATACTTGGGAACCGCTTTCATGGCTTATTCAAACTTACATTTAACTTTGAAACCTTTTACATGTATGCCTATCCAAACTAGGCGGGCATAATACAGTTATACATTAATATCAGAACTGCCAACGAGGGACTGTTTTCATGGTGGTTGCTGGATCACTGGAGAAAAACAAACCTAGGTGGGAGGGAAACTAGTTAGAGAACAAACCAATTTACATGGTGCAGTGGCAGCTGGTAAAAAAGCTATAATCATGATGGTGGACATTTAGCTGCTTCAACCAGGAATCAGCAGCACTTTCAAGATAAATCATTCTTTCATCATCAGATGTCTCTGGATTTATCCAAAGATTCCCTTGCAATTTGTATGTGGCCAGACCGAATGGAGGAAGGGATATACAGACATTTCCCTCTCCTTTCCGTTTACTTGCTGTTCCATCTGCTTCAATGTCATCATCCTCATTGACGCAATCTGCAGAAGCAAAGGCCAACAAAGGTGGAGAAACTTGTTAAACATTACGTGACAACAACTCTCTCTAAAATAGATGGATAGCATTGAGAGAATTGATCTGAAAAGCCATGGAACAAATCAAATCCAAAAGCTCCTTGGCATTGGATAGGCATGGAAGCAAGCAACAGTGAGTAAAACCAGAACCAGAGCCATCCAACAAAATCATATGAAGCCACATAAATTATATGTCACGTGAGTTACAAATATGTACTAGATATGAGATGGTATGGATTCATGGGATCTGATACCAACAAGCTCTGCAAAGATGGCTAGATTAGGCCCAACAATCAATTATGGTGACCTGAATTCTCTAGGGGATTCTGAATGCTTCTTCAGGTTCTACACTAATACACATCAGTAAGTTGTAAGTTGTGGAGGAAATTGGTGAAGTCAATGCTGGGCGTAACATGGTAGGCTATAGGATTTGCCAGCTGGCCCAAAATGGAGAGAAGAATGATTAGTTTCTATTCTGATAAGTGGTAACACAATATTTATGTATCCTCGGAGTGAGAAAAACATTTTGAAATTGATATGGATAAATTGCTACTTCAAGGTAAAATGCAATGTTCAAACAAATTTCACAAGTCCAGCATAAGTGAAGGATTGTAGGACAAGATTGAGCAGTTTCCAAGCACCATCTGGTTGTTAAGGGGATGATGAAAAATAAAATTGCTTTCCAATATCCCCTGAGTTTTATCTCTGTGCTACAAGACTAATTTTTCTGATTCTCGAAGGAGTTGGGTTCTAATAACAATCTCAGGAGAATACTTTCACCTCACTTCAAAATTCCCTTCACTTGAGGAATAGGTATATCTTTCGTATGGAAAAAAAAAGGCGTCTCAGCTTTCTTTTACTTATTTGAACTGAAGCATGAGGAACATTTTACAATCCAATCATGTCCTGATCTTCATTCCTACAAGTTGCTAATCTCATGATACCTGTTTACATCAATATTCAGAAAGGCATTATAAATTGCACTGTTTTTGGTCTACATTGTAAAGCATGGGATGTTTATAAAACACAAAAAATGAGAGTGCAAGAAGTTGAAACTGTGCTACCCCAGGAAAGTTCATATCAGTCAATTCCATGTCATTTTGAATAACTGTGATAAAAAATGAGACTCAGAAGAATTAGGATAAAGATGCTTTATTCTTTGAAATTCGAAAATCCAGACAAAAATCTGGAAATAAATAAAAGGTGCAAGATAGTATGATACCTTGGAAAGATGATGAAAGTGTATGATAAGTCAAGAAGCATGATGACAGGTCCTTCTCATTTCCCTGAGATGGAATGTGATATATGGGGTACCTAATCAACAATCAAGACCATACAATTACTAGATAACCATGGATAAAATGCATTAAGGAAACCAATCGATTTTACCAAGCAACAGCCATCCAACTCGCCGGAGAAAGATCCACATTCTTGAGTGTCATTAATCCCGGATTATTCCTGGCTAATTCAGTTATCTGAGAAGGAATAAAAAATCAGAAAGGCATGTACCTAGCATAGCAATAAACATAAAAGAATAACATTCTATAGGGATTTATAGGGCTTTTTGTGCTAAATGGAAATCAATAGCAGGAAGAAAATGTAACCTTCTCTAAAAGTGGAACCCTCCAGTAAGGAGAAGATATCTCAAAGTACTGAAAGGACAGAGAGCCAAGCTTATCCCTCATTGACAAAGAACCCTCATGGTCAAAGCTTGAATCCTCAGAAATGGTATCCCATGTCTTGCTGGAATTGTTGCTTAGCGACCTCGACAGTTTATCACTCATGCTGTCATCGCTCCAAGAATCACTTTCAAATTCGACAACATCATTATACTCTCTTGAGTCCCTACAAGAAGAAAAGCACGGTAGCTCAACCTAACTGCCGCAAATCATCAGAGACAAAGGAGCTACTATCAGCTAAATCTTGGCAGATAAAAAATGAATAGAAAAAAAGGTTACAAAACCTGGAAGCCACCACCGACTTATTGCTGTAAATCTGAATGGCTGACAGGTAAGGGACATAATATTGCATAATGGTGTCACCGCTGCTCAATACTACTTGGGTGCCAACACCATATGCGCTCCATTCATCGTAGCAATCCCATAAATCTCCCAAAGTGAAATATTCAACCATATCCTTAGTACCAGGTGGTTGCCATAAGCTATTTAGATCACGAATGCAGCTCTGAAAAGTATTCAAGAAAGCAAATTTTGAAACGACAACGGTACTTATTGAAACGACAACGGTACTTAATGTTAAAAGCGCGTGTTCAAGGCTTACTTCCCAAGGAAAGATATTCTAATATGGGGTGCAATGTCTTATGGCAACATTTTATAGAGTTCAAATTAAAATGTTTTCTCTTCTTTCTTTTTTTTTTTCTTTCTCATCTTTTTGGTCTTTTTGCATACTTGCATACAATTGATTGACCAGATTACTCTCCCAGATGGATGTAATGGTACTTTAATGTAAAAAAAAAAAAAAACTCTGCAACTTAAGTGAGAAGCATGCTATGAGTCCCCTTTTAATTCATGTCCATGAATGGAATCGATTAACTCACCAAAGATCTTGGGGTTAAACAACACCACAAGAGCACATATGCTATGGGACCATGTTTGGAATTGAGTTCAAATGAATGCAT
Organism: Populus tomentosa; assembly: GCA_018804465.1. Taxonomy (NCBI): domain Eukaryota; kingdom Viridiplantae; phylum Streptophyta; class Magnoliopsida; order Malpighiales; family Salicaceae; genus Populus; species Populus tomentosa. Next base: position 14,010,760 of record CM032003.1, read on the forward strand.
GGCTGCCTGAAATGCAAGGATTCCTTAATCCCACTACCGATCCATGCATTATCCATGGCAGGGAACCAGGGACCGGGGACCATATGCTACAATAAGAGCACGTAGAGTAACATTTTGACCATGGTCGAGAGAGAGAGAGAGAGTTTTTCTTCCTCTCTGGCGATGAGGCATGACATCAAGATGAAAAGGACTAAAATTGAAATTAAAAAAAAAAAAAAAAAAAAGAGTAGTAAATGCTACATTTATCTGTTTGGTCTGTGGTGGAGTCCTAAGTTTCAGCAACGGGAAACACATGGCAAATCATTCATGTGGCTGTGTGTAAAGAAAAGAAAATTAAAGAAAGAGACAGGATATAAAAATCTTTATAAAATATAGAGAAACAGGATATTCGCGGCACCCGTCAGGTACGGTATAGAACTGGATAAGACCCTTATGAAAATGGGCTATGCCCAGTACAACCCGACAAATAATATCAATCTAGTTAGGCCCACAACACCACAGAGTCAGAGACAGTAAGTAAAATAATAGGAGTAAGGTTTACCTGGAAAATTGACCGGGTTTCAAATCATAAAATTCTGATCTTGTGCAATTCACCGGGTCAACTAAAAACACCGGTAACCGGTGTAATTTAGATGAAACTTTTTTTTTTATTTTTTAATAAATTTAGAAAATATAAAAATAATTTATAAATACTTAGTTTTATGTATTTTTTTACACTCTACTCCTACATTAATTATTGTATAATTTTGTTGGTTTGTAATAATTATATATAGTATATGAGATAAGTAAATTACACGTAACATTTTTTTTTATAAGATTTATAATTGATTGTTTCTTAACTTTTTAATATGAAATAATTATACTATTTTTTTAATAATTATACTATATTTTATATTTTTTTAATACCTTATATTCATATAAATTATTTTTTAGTTTTTCAGTGGAATAATTATACTATATTTGATATTTTTTAAAAAAAATTATAGCCTTATGTAGTTTTTAAAAAAATTCATGTAAAATATCAAAACTCCAATCATATTTTTTATTTTTTCAAATTAATTCTGGCCATTCCATATAAGTCCCGACCCCTTATTTAGGTCAATACTTTGTCAGGTTTCTCCCCAAAGAAAGAAAGGAAGAAGAAAAGAAAGAAAAGGAAAGAATAAAAAGAAAAAGTCATCGGTTTTTCCCCAAAGTGACGACTGAGATAAAATTTAACAGCAGCATTGCTTTTCTTTTACTTTGTTTTTTTTTTTTTTTAAGTTGTTGCTTCATGAAGACACAAGCAAAACACAAAAGACAAAAAGAAAAAAAAAGAATAATTATAAAGAAATTTATAAGTGTGTTTGTATGCGCGTGCGTGTGTTCATGTGTATTTAACAAATTCAAAAAACGAAGACTTAGGCCTAATGGTAACTTACCATTAGATTATAACCCTTGTGTTAATTTCTACTAGTTTATAAAGAAAAAAAATTAAGGAAAGAAATGATCCAATTAAACAAGAACGAAAAAGAAAAGAAGAATGGAATTAAAGGGCAGATTACCTCGGGAAGGAATTTAGGAGGAGCAGTTGGAGTTACACATTGAAGAAAGCGTTTCAGATTGGAGTGCTGCCGCTGATGAGTTGTCGAAGGCACCAACACAGACCGCGAGGCGCTCTTTTTACCACTCAGGTCCATCATGACGATGACGATGACGATGACGATGATACTACTTAGTAGTAGTGGTAGGAGTAAGCGGTATCCTGTTTTTCACTGAATTCAATTTTCTTAGCTAGCGAGGCAGAGAGAGAAGCGGGCTGCGGGCAACTCAATCGACCAATTCATTTATGCGAAGAGATAGAGAAACTGATTGACTGGTGAGAGAGGCCCCTCAAGCTTACTGTTTTGGCGATTTCTTCGCTGATTTTTTTGTTATATATATAATTATACGCGGGCAAAAGAAGGAAGCAACCCCAAATTTATGTTTCCATTTCTTGCACGCACATAGAGAGAGAGAGAGAGAGCGCGCTTGTCAAAATCCAAGCTAGCCAGAGAACTAAATTAATATGAAAACCGAAACAGATTAAGAGCAGAAGAAAAGGGAAAGAAAGATTGACGGCCAATTCCAAATTAAACTGGAAGACAAACCAACGCCTTAATTCACCCTCTAATTTGCTTAATTGTTGTTGGGGACGGGGGCAGCAGCGATAGCTGCTATTGGGTAATTAAGGACAGGGTTGGAAGGAGTTTAATTAATTAAAGAGGAGTGGCGAGGAGGAAGGGAGAGGAGAGTGGAGTAGCAGTGAAGAGAAAAACGCAATGCATCTTAAATTTAAAATCAGTTCAATCTCAAAGCAAACTGAGATTTATTAATTAAAGCTACTGGAAGAAATGTTATACGACAGCACTCTCGAATGAAACAAGAAAGAAGACAAAGATGGTATATATATATATATTTCTGCCTTTCGGACAGTAACTACACGTAAGAGAGAGAGACTGTGTGTAAGTTTGTCGGCAAGAGTCATTCACAGTGGTGTCCGGGCTGTGAGTGTTCGCTTCGCCGCGTGTTTCTGTCCACTGTTTAGATCCTTTAGTTTCCTTTCTCTTGTCTTTTCTTTTTTGTCCCACTTCTCCTAACTTTTCTTTTTCTTTTTCTTTTTATACTCTATAAGAGTGGTATGTTTATAGGAAAAGAGGATTTGTATCATTTTCTTTTTAAAATAAATGTAATGACGAATGTAACCAATGATAAGAACAAAAATAAAAATGTCTCTTTTTCTTATTTGTTTGAGTCTTGTAATGTGTGACATGGTAGGTTAGGTCATGTGAATTATAATTATACGCAAATATTAATAAACCATGAATTATTACTGAGTAAGATTTTTAAGAAAAAAAATTATAAGTATGAAATTTATGTAGAATTAAAATTCACAAAATCTTCTTTTCAAACAATTAAAAAAAGTGGTGAACCTCTAGACTTAATCAACTCAGATATTAGTAATTTAAAGTTTGTGCAAACTAGAAATGGAAGAAAATATTATATTACTTTTACATATGATTACACAAGATATTGTTATGCATATTTTCTAAGGAGAAAAGATAAAGCTCTTTAACTGTTTAAACATTACAAGAATGAAATTGAAAATCAACTTAACAAAAAGATAAAAGTAATAAGAAGTGATAGAGGTGGAGAATACAAAGTATTATTTGATAAATTATGCTCCTAAAATGATATTATTCACTAAACTACTAATCCCTATTCACCATAACAAAATGGCATTGTAGAATGTAAGAACCGAACTTTAAAAAAAAATGAAGAATGTCATTTTGATAAGTCTAGGAGTACATTAAAACTTATGGCGGAAGGCAATTCTAACTACCAATTATATACTTAACAAAGTATCCTATGAAAAGTTAGAAAATTATCATATAAATTGTGAAAAGATAGAAGATCTTCATATAAATACCTCAAAGCATAAGGTTGTCTTGCAAATATAGCACTGCCTACTCCAAAAAAAAAAAATCAAGATAAAACCTAAGACTATGTATTATGTATTTATCAGATATACATACAATAATAATATATAATTTCTTGTACATAAGTCAAGTATTAAGGATATTCATCCTAATACTATTATAAAATCAAGGAATACTATACTCTTTAAGTACATGTTTCCATTGAAGAAAGCACGAGGGATTATTCACTTAAAAGAATAATTGAGGCTAGCTTGAGTAATCATTATTAATCAAAACATGATGAAATTGAGTTTAGAAAAAAGAAAAATGGAAAAAATGACCAAAACACCCAGTCTTGATTTTTTAACATACTTGTTAGAAAATAAATATTTAACCACTCCAAGGCAATGTCATGTCCGAAAGCTTTCTATAGGAAGAAGGTAATCAAAAGTGAAATTGAATCCATTATGAATAATCATACATGAGAACTAATGAAACTTCCTCCTAAAAGGAAACCATTAGGCCATAGGTGGATTTTTAAAAGAAAGATGAAAGTTGATGACACTATTGATAAATATAAAGCTGGACTTGTTAAAGGTTTTAGATAACAAAAATGTGTAGACTATTTTGACACATCTTCACTTGTGTCAAGAATAATTTCTATACGAATATTAGTAGCTATTATAGCTATTAATAAACTTGAAATACATCAAATGAATGTTAAAATAACTTTCTTAAATGGTGACCTTAAAGAGGTGGTTTACATGGAACGACCCGAGAGATTTATTATTAATGGACAAGAAAAGAGTCTATAGACTTGGCAAATCATTACATGGTTTGAAGCAAACACTTAAACAATGACATGAAAAGGTTATGTTGTTCAATGAATTCAAAATCAATGAACTTAATAAATGTGTTTATATTAAAACACATATAAAGATTATGTCATTGTATGTCTCTATGCGGATAATATACTAATTTTAGGTATCAATGATCAAATGATCAAGTCTACTAAAAATGTGTTAACTAACAAGTTTGACAAAAAACACTTAAATATTGTAGATGTTATATTAGGAATAAGAATTTATAAGAAAATTCTTATTGATAAATTGATATTGTTTCAATTTTATTATGTTAAGAAAATTCTTGCAAAATTTTTTAAAGATGAACAAAACACTATCAAAATACTAATTGATATAAGTGTATATTTTTCCAAGAATAAAGGTAAGGGAATAAACCAATTAGGATATTCTCAAATAATTCAAAACCTAGTGTATGTTATGAAATACATAACGCCTGATATTGCGTACTCAATTCGTAAATTGAATAGATTTACAAGTAATCCAAACATGGATCATTGGAAGACAATAAAAAGGGTACTCTAGTATTTAAAGTACACTTTAGACTATGGGTTACACTATGGCTATGTTTGTTTTTGCGTTTAAAAAATGTTTTTTGAAATTTTTATTTTATATTTTTGCTTCAAATTAACTTTTTTTATGATTTTAAAACTTTTTGATGTGCCGATGTCAAAAATTAATTTTAAAAAATAAAAATAAATTTATTAATGCATTTCCAAATAAAAAGCAATTTCTACCACAATCTCAAATACTATATATACTAGCACCCAATAGTATTAGAAGGGTATAATAATGCTAATTATATATTCAATTTAGTAAGGGTTTGCACACTACCTTTATTTTATTGCAGATGGAGCAAATGATATGATTTGTTTTTTGTAAAAGGTCAAATCAGACGATAGACGACATGTTGTTTGCTTTTGCTTAGATTTTGACCATTATGGTGGCTGAAAAATTGGGATTGATCACCGTAGATATCTTGATAAACTCATCCATAGCCTTAAAAAACAAAAAAAAAATTCCAGAATCCCAAATCAACCTAAAACAAAAAATCTTTTCGAGCTCATCTTTGTTTTTTAGGCACTTTCATGGTAAAAAAAAAGATGAACTATTCTCATTAATTAGACTCATTTGACATAAGGATTAATTATTGTGGTTGTTAGAATAAGTGTGAACAATATTTTTTTTTTTTTATTGTCAAAATCTGACAACTTTCTCTCTCTTTTTTTTCAAATCATGGACTAAAAAATAAGGAAAATAAATTTTTGGACCAAAAATTAAAGGGACCTAATTGCTCTTTTACATTGTACGTTATCTAATGTGTTAATCTAGGAGGGTGGTGAAGTTGTTAGATCTTCAGTGGACACTACTTCAATACGTGCATCTATACAAGTTAGTGGCAGATCCATAAAATTTTTCCAGTGGTGTCACTTAGTAACTTTTAAATTATCATTTTAAAAAAATAGTTTTATATGTTAATAAATTAAAAATAAATAAATAAATTCCAATATTATAAGAAAAACAACAACTTAGAGATATGCATAATTCAAACATTGTTCAGAGAAATAAAAAAAATACCTAAGGTTTTAATTAGAACTGCAATTTATTTTCAACAAGAAAATAATAATAATAATAATAATAAAAATAAAATGTGGGAATTACAAACCATACAATTTGCAAACAATTAAGAAATTGAAAAAATTAACTACGATTTATTTGTGATTTTTATTTTTTGATGTGGGGATTTATTGAATTACATGAAGTAGATAAAAAGGAAAGCCATCAAGAAAAAAAACTTTTTTTAAAAAAAATTTTGTTTAGTAATGTGCCCTTCTAAGAAATTACATGGGTTAACAACACATAGCACTCTCAATAAATAAATAAAATATCGTTAGAGGTCTAGTTGTCTACAATGTAATCTGACCTGATTTTGACTATTTATTTGTAATTATTTAATTTGAGTATAAGAATATTTTGCATCAAAATATATCTAACTTGTGTTTTATGATAACTAATATAATTAATTTTATCCGTATTGTTCTCGGTATGTAAAAAAAATGTCATTAGGTCCAACATCAAAGAAAAACAATTTACTAAAATTTGAATTGATATATATATATATATATAATCTCTCCATTGACATTTTTAAAGTTTAGAATGTCATGTTTTTCAATTGGAATATTTTTTAATAATATTTTTTATTTTTTATTGGTGGAATATTAATCACTCTACATTTGTTCTATTTATACATTTTTTTTCTCTTATCTTTATTATTTTGTAATTTGTTTTTGCAATTTTACTTTTTTTTTTTACATTGTTTTTAAAAAATTATTATACAAAACGAAAAATAAAGGGTGTTTCACCATAATAATTGCAATATTGTTCTATTTTTTAACTACATTAAAAATTAATTTGAGATCTTACACGCTTTTTTTTTTCATTTTTGACGTATATAGTTTTCAACTTGTTTCATTAAATGCATGTATAAAATTTTTAATTTATAATTATAATTTTTTTTGTCAAAAAATATGTTGAAAAAAACTACATATTTATTGTTTTTGCCAAAAAATAATCCAACTTGAATCAAAACATGATTGAAATAGCTAGCAAACACTAATAGAGATAGCTATTGTTCTATATAATGATAAATAGACTCATAGTAGAGTGTCATGATTAAACAAAGAGCCGTTTAATATTGTTGTAGCGTTTGTTTTTCAAAATATTTTTCGCTTGAAAATATATTTAAATAATTTTTTTATATTTAAAAATTTATTTTTAACATTAACATATCAAAATAAATAGAAAATACAAAAAATAATTAAATTAAAGAAAATACAAAATAAAATAAAATATCGAGCTCCAAGTATCATATGAAGTCTAAAGTAAGGTTGAGACTTGATAACATAATGTTTAGCATAACATAAAAATAAAAATAGAACTGGATTTTTTTAAAGGTCTATAGTTATAATCCTAAATTATATAGAAAAGCTCTAAAATATTTTGAAAAATCAATAATTCATAAAACTCTTCTGAAAATAACATACAAACTATTTATACAAACTATTTTCTAAACCAGAACTGATTAGAAAAAAAATAATTAGAGCTAATTTGAGGTTTGTTTTTACCTTGGCTAATTTTAGTGAGTTGACTATTATAATTCAATATTTTATAAAATTTAGAATTCTTTAATACCAAGATTAATGATTTGATATGAGATAATTAGGTGATTATATTTATTCATAAGATCATGTAGTTTAGATAAAATAGAACCTTAACTTATTAGAACTAGTAAGGCTATTCAAAACCACATTGAACATTCATAAATAAGAATAAGAAAAGGAAATACTATTATATAGTTGTTAACTTTAAAGCTCGTGAAATTAGTTGGGGTACATACAAACTAACCCGGATATCCATATTAATAATAATAATAAAAAAATATTAGCTATCTTAGAGTAAAACCTCTATAGAGAACGTGATTTATAGAATCTCCTTATTGAATATTAAACCTATATGATCGAACTTAAAATTATAATTATTTTTATCAAATTAATTATTTAACAATTTTTTTTAACTTCATTATTTTTAATTTGTGAAGTTCCAACCTTTTTTTTATAAGTTTCAAACTTACCCCCCCTTCCCCAACTACAAATTGGCAAACATAAGATTTGTATGGGTGTGAGGGTGATGTGTTTTTATATTTTAAAAATAATTTTTTTTATTTAAATTAATATTTTTTAATATTATTAGATCATTTTGATATATTAATGTTAAAAATAATTTTTAAAAATAAAAAAATTATTTTAATATATTTTAAATAAAAAATATTTTAAAAAATAATCACAGTCATGTTACCAAATACGATATACAAGTATTAACACACAAGAGTGGAGTCTTATAGTACAAACTAGTCATGATCACTTGATCAAGCTTTAATTGATACTGTTGAATGTATGTACGTACGTATACGCAGGCTTGTTTTCCAAAATCTAGTTCATAAACGAGTCAATAATAATATGATGTCGCTGTGTAGAAGATGTAAACTAACAATTGGGTTTTTCAATGTGTGTGGGTCTTGAATTAAATGCCCTTAACAACACCAACCAGAAAACATTTATTGGATAATAATGGAAACAAACGGTAATCTTGTTGGTGCATCCAATATCTGTAAACTCCCTCACTCTGCTCCTCATCTTCTTCCTTTATCTTCTTCTTCTTTCTTTGTCTTCTTTTTTTCTTTTTATGAATCCAATCTTCTCTTCTCATTATTGCCCTTCTAGCAAAACCGCCCATCAGAGCCATAGGAGTATTTCTTACACCACTACTCTACCTAATTCCATGCATCAACTTACTCCTCCGGTTATGTTTGAGATCATTTCTTAATCTAATTGATTCTCGAAGCCAGCCAGCTTGCTGAATCTCAAACATGGCATTTATATGTGGAGTGCTAGAGAAAAAAAATTGTGTTGCAGCTTGCTGTCAGATTTTGTCACACAACAAAGACGACTAAGCAAAATTAACGAAGTTGTTGATCAGTCGAGGCTCTCTTTGCACGAGACTTTGTGATTTTAACCTGCTTTAGTTATTCCTACCTCAATCGGTCAAATTCATACAATATATACCTCACTACTCTACCTTTGGTTTCTTTATTACCCCCATACATTTATATATTCTCATCACATCTTTCTTGCCTCCAGCTGCATCCTAATTTGCCTTGGTTCAATCCTCTCTTGCATTTGATTTCTCTCTCTTGATCAATACAAGCTATAATAATATCTAAAGGATAGCGAGGAACCCATCAACGAATAACGTAATAATGGAGATAGAGGCAAGCAAACCATCAGGGATTGTAGAGGGAATAGCGGTGGATGGAACAGTGGTAGGAGGTTTGAGTCCTCTGAGCGAGACCCTTTGGAGAGACAGAACGAGCACAGAATTCGTAGGAGATGTGTCGGCAAGGCTTACATGGAAGGATCTAACTGTGATGGTTACCCTCGGTAGTGGAGAAACACAAAATGTTTTGGAGGGACTTACTGGCTATGCGGAGCCTGGAACTTTCACTGCACTTATGGGTCCTTCTGGCTCTGGCAAATCCACTCTCCTTGATGCTCTCGCGAGTCGCCTTGCTGCTAATGCCTTCCTCTCTGGAACGGTCCTCCTCAATGGTCGCAAAACCAAGCTCTCTTTTGGGACTGCTGTGAGTATACAAGCTGTTTCTCTACTGGTTTCATTTCTTCTCTGTTTATTACTCCATACTTACATATATATATATGCTCTGCTTTTCTAGCTCTTAATTAACTACCTTTTTTACAATATTAATTTTAAGCAATATCATTATTTATTCCAAGAGAGAAATTACTTAATAAATTAATTATAATACCGTTTTGAACATAATTAATTAGGCCTATGTGACACAAGATGACAACTTGCTCGGTACTTTGACGGTGAGGGAAACAATCTCCTATTCCGCTCGGCTACGTCTTCCTGATAAGATGCCTTGGTCCGAGAAGCGTGCGTTGGTTGAGAGTACCATAATAGAGATGGGTCTCCAAGATTGTGCCGACACTGTTATTGGGAATTGGCATTTGCGTGGGATCAGTGGGGGAGAGAAGAGAAGGGTCAGCATTGCTCTTGAAATCCTGATGAGGCCCAGGCTGCTCTTTCTTGATGAACCAACTAGTGGACTTGACAGGTACATATATATAATTCTATTCTGTTTCCAAACATTTTTCTTTTCTTTTTGATGAGATAATTGTTTTTCCCCTTTTCAATTCATTCACCAGACTCTAATAATTTTTATTTTAGTATATATACATACATATATTTAGATATATATATATATATATATATATCTAAATATATGTATGTATGTATTTATGCGTGTGTGTTTATATATATGTATGTATGAATGTATATATTTATGCATGGAATTATACGTGTGTCGCAGTGCTTCAGCTTTCTTTGTAACTCAGACGCTTCGCGGCTTATCTAGAGATGGAAGAACTGTCATTGCTTCAATACACCAGCCTAGCAGCGAAGTTTTTGAGCTTTTTGATAGATTGTACTTGCTTTCAGGAGGCAAAACTGTTTACTTCGGTCAGGCTGCAGAAGCATACGAGGCAAGAATCCTCGCTCCTTTAATTATATATATATATATATATATATATATATATATATATATATATAATCTACATGATCATTTAACTCAAACACTGAATGAGCACCCTTCCTTACGTACAGTTCTTTGCACAAGCTGGCTTTCCCTGCCCTGCTTTGAGAAACCCTTCTGACCATTTCCTTAGGTGCATCAATTCCGACTTCGACAAAGTGAAGGCTACTCTGAAAGGGTCCATGAAACTGCGGGTATAGCATTTTTCTTATTTAATTATAAATTTTCTATTTTTTTTTTGGTTTTTATTGAAAAATGAGTTGACTTGTACTAGCAACTTCAGGAATTTACAGGCTAGTTTTATTTTAAAGGAGATCACGCAATATTGATTTGCATCTCTCAATGGAAGAACTGATTGGATTGCCTTCGTTTGATCTATTCTTGCCCATTCTCTCTCTCTCTAAATCTCCCTAGATTTGTTGCTTTAGGCCTGATTGATAATTAATTCTCTTAATTAACTAACTTGTGTTTCTGCTCAGTTTGAGGCAAGTGATGATCCTATAGAGAAGATAACCACGGCTGAAGCTATCAGATCTCTGATTGGTTACTATCGTACTTCTCAGTACTGTTATGCAGCAAGAGAAAAGGTTGAGGAGATATCCAAAGTTGTAAGTGTTTTAATTTCGAGGTGCTCCTCCAGTTTGCAATCTGATCAACATTTTCACAGATTTAATTTTAGCAAAGCCTTGTAATTCTCATACAGTAGCAGCTTATTGCCATCAACGATCATTTTTCTCTTTTGTGTACCAATTAAATAGGATTCAAAATTACTAGCTAATTGATGTTGTTGTCGCAGAAAGGAGAGGTGCTAGAATCAGGAGGAAGCCGGGCTAGTTTCTTGATGCAGGCCTTTACTCTGACAAAGCGTTCATTCATTAACATGTCAAGGGATTTTGGGTATTACTGGCTTCGACTAGTGATTTATATTGTGGTCACTGTCTGCATTGGAACTATCTATCTCAACGTGGGGACGGGTTACAATTCTATACTGGTACTGTTAATGAAATGTATCAATCCTCTGCTCCTAAGCTTAGTTAGTTGTTATGTACGAGGAGTATATATCTTCTAACTAAAAATATTTGTTTCTCTGGATTAATCCGGAACAGGCAAGAGGGTCATGTGCCTCGTTTGTCTTTGGTTTTGTCACGTTCATGTCGATTGGTGGGTTTCCTTCCTTTGTAGAAGAGATGAAGGTAATTAATTGTTTTTTTTTTTTTTTTTTTTTTTTTTTTCTATTGCTCACAAGTTACGTACACTTTGCCTTATCAAAGCTGCTAATTAATAATGATGGCGCTTGCTGGTTTAATTATTTTTCTCTTCGCAGGTCTTCCAGAGAGAGAGGCTAAATGGGCACTATGGCGTGATCGCATTTGTGATTAGCAACACCATTTCTGCAATGCCGTTCCTGATAATGATAACTTTTATCTCTGGAACTGTTTGTTATTTCATGGTTCGCCTTCATCCAGGATTTGAACATTATCTTTTCTTCGTGCTGTGCCTTTTTGCGAGTGTCACCGTAGTTGAAAGCTTGATGATGGCCATAGCCAGCATTGTCCCCAATTTCCTAATGGGCATTATCATTGGG